>CM069146.1:38696292-39261345 GCA_035221665.1 Okamejei kenojei
AGGAAAGAAGGGTCTTCGGACACGAAACGTTCGCCTATCTCCTTCGCTCATTAGATGCTTGCCTGCCAACCCGCGTGAGTTTCTCAGCTTTTTGTGTACCTAGATTCTCAAGCATCCTGCAGTTCCTTCTTTAAAAACTCTGGAATACAATGGTGTATTGTACTGATGGTTTCAGATGCTATTGGGACTGTGAATGTAAGAAGGGTACTCTGATTATTTGATCAGGGCTTTCTTCCACTTATAGAAATTGTGTGTTTTCATTTCACGTTATATATTTTTTTAAAATTGAGAACACATTGAATGCCTATGAAATCGATTTTTTTTTTTTTTTTTATAAATAATTTTGGTGGATGTTTATGTTTTATTTATAAATCCATAATTGCTTACAAATATCATGATCTTTAGAACATTTGAAAAAGGCCTTTTGAAAGTCGCGTGAGCTGTCAGATGCCCAAATGGAAGCTTCGGTCCTTGGTCTGCACTGGAAAATTTTCTCTAGCGCCAATAAACATGGGATTAGTGAAATGCTGTGTTGGAATGCTGAGTTGAACAAGCATTATATATAGGATCCATTTAATATATTTTGGAACAGCCCTTAAGTGTGATGGCCCAATGCCTTGAAAATGTGGAGGAAGTCCCAAAAGGTTGATGGACTTAGTTACGTGGAGACATGGGGGGGAAACTGGATTAGTTTTCAGTGCAGAGGAACATTAAGGGAAGGAAGATTTATCACAACATCAAATTTTAAATTTATTAATAGTAAATGAAAACTGTTTTAACCAACAGAAGATGGATAATTAGATAATACAGATTTAAGATCATTAGCAAAAAAGTAATAGATAAAAAACCTGTTTTATATTCCAAAGCACATGCAGATTATCAAGTAGTGCACAGCTGGTAGTGCTGCAGCCTCACAGTTGCAGATGACCCAGGTTGAATCCTGACGGTTGGATACTTGTATGTGTAGAGTTTGCATGTTCTCTTTGTGATTAACGTGGGAATTCCTCTGGAGGGCACTGCGTTTCCTCCGACAAACTTTACATCTGTGGGTTTTCTAGGTTAATTGACCTCTGTAAATTAGCCAAGTGTGTCTGGGAGTGGACGTGGAAAGCGGGTATGACATTGGATACATTAGTAGACATGAATTGTTGATCGATGGCCAGCATGGACTCGTGGGCTAAAGGGGCTATTTCCACACTGCTTCTCTCTAAACTCTCTAAAAATCTACAAAGGGGGGAAATGCATTGGGAATTTTTATAAGGATTTGAAAACTACAGTACTCTTTGGAGTGGGAAAATAATGTTTGATTGATTGGTTTGGATGAATTTCTTTGTCAAAGGTGTGTGTTATTATTATTGGCCATTGGTTTGCCGGTGCTGTTAGTGTTCTATGAACTTAATGGTAACCATCATGTCAATTTATTAAAGCCTGAATTGTACCGTATGTATTTTCTGCTGTTTGTAGAAGTTCTCGAGTTTAGACGGTGTTTTCAAACAAATGCGTTTTCTTAATAATATTCCTTTCAAAAACACGGGATTAGAGCACTCTTTATGAGAGATGTTTGCTTTGGAATCCCAAATTGAGTGTTAAAATGCACAATGCCATGACAAAAACCAGTCTTTGCTCTGTACCATCAATTCACATGTGTACAGCTGTTAATGGAAAAGAACTTTTTCTACTGCATTGGAAGCTGCTTCTATTAAGTATCCACTGCAAATGGAAGCCTGCGCCTTCCTTTTATGTATCGTCATATAAACACACAAAGGTGAGGATTTTTTGGTTGGTGATATTTTTTTGGCTGCATCTCCTGCTTCTCCCATCCTAAATGCTAATTGTTCATCTGTCTGCAACAGTCCGTTCAGTGTAAACACCATGCTTCAATCTCTTAAGCAAGTTCTGCTGTTGTAAGTATCAATCAACAAATTTCCTAATGAAATTGCCTCTGTACCTGAGCACATTGCATTTCTGGTCTCTAGACATGTATTTTCTGATCAACGCATAATGGCACCTAATGCTTTGTGAAATTAGCCTGCTGCATGTTTCCAGGTGAAATTACCCACGTTCTGTTTCTGAAACATTCGAAAGAGTTTTCTTTTTGGGTGTTTAGCACACATGGTAACCCTAAGGTCCTAAGTGGATAAAAACCTAAATGTTGGATTGCACATCTGGGAAGAAGGTAATTGACAGGACTCCACAGGTGAGGAGAACCTGCAGTTCTGTGGAGGTTGTTTTTTTGAGCCCATTTTAACCAAGAGGATGTAATGACTATAAGCAAAAACAAAAACAAATGCATAGAGGATATCTGTCAATAACTGAACGATAGGATGTATTAAGCTAAAATAAATGTGAAGATTCAAATTGATTAATTAGAAGTTTGAAAAAAATTCATGCTGGGATAAGTACCCAAAGTTCAGTTAATCTTTCTGGGGTAAAATTAATGGACATTTCCTGTGGATGTTCCTGACAGCTGGTGGTGTGTGTGATGTGAGGTTAATGGATGATTAGGTGTTTCATCTCTTACCTTTCATTAACCATGGGATTTGGAATCTATATATTTGGGCAGTAAACAAAAAATCAATAATGTACAGAGAGTCAGCAAAATTGTTTTTCAAGCTTAAGTGAATATCATTGATTTGAAAGCATTGGAAAGGACCTTTTTTGGGGGCCACCAAGTCCACGGCTGACCATCGGATTCACAACAGGTCCGCTGTTTATGTAATTTTTGTATCGGCTCCCTAGAACAAGGGTAATTTACAAAGGTCAATTACTTGCACGGTCTTTGGGCATGAGGATTACCAGGGTACTCAGAGGGAAAACCCACAAGTCACAGTGGAGGAAAATGTAAACTTTTACACAAACAGCAAACCATGGTTAGGTCTGAACATGGGTTCTCTGGTGCTGTTGAGACAATCAATGTTCATCATGTATAATGTTGTGTGTTTTTTCTGTAATTTTATGCGAAAATCCGCAATTTGAGATTTTAATATACCTTTTACTTTTGTGTTGGTTCGGTTTCCGAAGTAGGATTTCACTGTCAATTTAGTGTTCTTCAGTCCACATAGCTACCGTGTTTACATTAAAATCAGATATATTACTGTTAGCGAGTCACGTGCCGTAGACGGAGGTTAAATAGTTTAGTAACCATTGATTAATTTAATTATCAAAGTAAGACCCAGACTCCAAATTAGTTCTAAATGTGATTTACAAGCAAGAATCAGTTTTGTGATACAGGAAACAGGCCCTTCGGCCTACTGAGCCCACACCAACTAGCGATCCTCGCACAATGAAGAATTTTGCAGAAACAAATGTGGATACTTGAATACATCAGGAGACTACTTAACTGATATGCTTTGGAAACTGACAAGAATATACTTACTATCTCAAAAGAGATCTACATCAAGGTGACTGTTACATATGGATATAGCAAATATGTAATGACCATGAGATATTCTCAGATGCAATGGCTAAATAAACTGAGAAGGAAGTGTGACATCTGTCGATACTGAGAAACAATAAAGGTCGAGGCATTGGAACAAGGGATTAGACATATTGAATTGCCAAGATGTTTTGATCAATTCTGACATAGATAAAAGGGGGACCTGTAGATTCAATCCTGGAATGAGATCAAAGAAGGTTTTAAGACTGAATTGTTTGCCACACAGAACATGAAACGTGGACGAAGCAATATTTATTCTGCCAATCAACACTTTGGGTGTTTGTGTATCAAATAACCACCTCCTACAAGTCTGTGGTAATAAAAAGTATTTTTGGATGACTAGATTTTGTTCTCTGTGGTTTTAGAATATTAATGTTAACACCATATCTCAACAACGATGTTGGTATTGATACTGAATATGTGCTCCCATTGTTACTGTATAATTCTATGGAACCATTTGTTCACATACAAAATATTGAGGTTAGATATTGGAATTGCATTTTATCACATTTTTATTAACCTAAAAGTTGTTTAAACGGAAGTGTTTTGAGTTAGGGAAGATTCTTATCATCTCCCAATGTGTCTGCTTGTGTTGAATAAAATACATGTTACATCTACACATCTAGACTCTGAGTAGATTTTGAATCACTTAATTATCGTGTGATGGTTTTGTCGTGTGTGAACCTTGCTATAAATTGCATCATGTCAGGAATGTCTGGAATTATTTCCAGATTAATTCAACAATATATTTGCGCACTTTATTTGCTGGGAGTGAACTCCTTCTCCTTTGACGATGTAAGAGGACAGTAGGTTTGCATATCCGATTGCAGTGAAACTGGGAATGTCTCGATGTTGGAGGATAAATGAAATATAATCGTTAGATTTTTTAGATGTCTTCCCCAAAAGTTTGTGACCAGGTTACAAAGTGCCGTTAGAGGTCATTGTATTTTTTCTGGTTTGTTACGACCTTAATGATGTAGCTGTAGTTCCATGGTAAGCTACGACCAAAGGAAATTATAGTGCACATGCACATTAATTTAAAAAATGAAAATTATTAGACACGATGTAAGAAAAAGAAGTGCTAAAGTGGGTTTATCAGGGTTGTGTTTAGTGCATCTTCGGACAATAATTACTTAAGCCATCTGTTTATAATTCAATTAAATGAAAAAATAAAGAAAGCAGTTGAACTTTTTAATTAGACAAATCGGTGGGTTATTAAAAAATATGGAACACATTATCATTTAAGTGGTTTAGCTAGACAGGTTGTGTAGCTATTTTGGGGGGAACTAAAAGACCACAATAATTATTCAACTTTTATATGTTCTTAAACTATTTCACCAAGAGTAAGTACAGAATTATCTATTAAAAATCACGTTCCCACAAACTATAACAATAATAATAAAATTAATTTTAGAAATATTGAGTGATTAAAATTGAGCCTTGCCACCACGATTACATTATTGTGTATTTGAATGGTGTCATCTAAAAAGAGCAAGCAGTGCTTTAGTTTAATTGCTTATGCAAAACATATCACCTCTGATCGTGTAGCACTGGTTCAGGATGGCACTGAAGCATCAGCTTAGGTTTTTGCTCAAGTCTCTGGAGAGGAACAAACTCCCTGATGCAGAGACAGAAAAGTGCCAATAACTGAGCCATTGGTGACCGAGAAAACTAAATAAATACACAAGAGAGAACAAAATAATGCAAAAACCTTTAGAGTTAAATTAGGTCAGATAGGAGAAGACTCCAAACATATTGAATATGGATAATGCCGAAGAACAATGATTATTACTTTTTAATTGACAATAATTTAAGGATTATTTTGTAACTAACTGCTCTCGTGGTTGCCACATTTTTGGACTATTCAAGAGATGGTCTGCGTAGAACCTTTCAGTAAAATGATTTTGTATCATTGTGTGCATTCCACACAATTCCACACATGTGTTTGTGTGTTTACTAGTGTATTTTTTTGTGATTCACATCTCCTTGAAAACCAGCCGCGCTAACGGTGAAACATTTACATATTCCGGTAGAGATTTACCTCAAGATCTCAAAAATCGCCTCATCTGAAAATTTGATTCATTATTTCTTGAGTTGTTTCTTCAAATTGTTCACAAATCTGAGATATTTTTTCAATCTAATGAGCTGATGACGTCACAATGGTTCTGCTCCTCGTGGCCAGCTGCGCAGTTTTCAACGCACAGCCTGCTGGGCACTGTTTTTGCACAAGCTGCAAATTAAATGAACGCCCACCTCGCAGTTATTTTGTCGTTGGATTGAAGCCGCTGAACACGCTAGCGACCAAAGCTCTCGGCAACTCTCGGGAATTCTCGGTAAACCCGAGTCGAGGCTCCAGCATGTGTCGACCTTGGAGGCGCTCGGAAAGTCTTTGGAAACCCAAGCCGTGGAATGAGTGTGCATCGACCAAAATCCTCGGCAGCTCTCGGGAGTTCTCAGGAAAGCCAAGCCGAGGCGCTAGCGTCCATCGACCTCGGAAGCGACTGAAGCTCTCGGAGGCGCCTTCGGAAGCCCTCGGAAGCACCTCCAGAAACCCTCGGGATCTGCAGAACAGAGCCAACTTGCTCGTTCCCCCACCCCCCCCCTTTCTGCGTATTTTGAAGAACCGGAGGGGATGAGAGGCTGTTTTGGTGTAAGGGGGAGGGTGGGACGCCACTCAGAGCAGAGCCATTGTGAGGACCTCCTCTACTCCCATCTCTCCTCGCCTCCCCCATAAGACGGAAACCCCCCACCTCCCGTTCCTCCTACTCCATCTTTTTTCTACCTTCTCCCTCCTAGACCCCCTTCCCCTCACCCCCTCTCCCCAGACAACAGCCCCTCCCTCCCTCTCCACTTCCCCCTCTCCCCCTCACTCCTCTTGGTTTTCCCCGATAAGCCCTCCCCCCCCCCTCCCCCCCCCCCACCCCTCCCCCCCCCCTCCCCCCCCCCCCTATTTCCTCCGCCTCCCCCCCCCCCCTTTCCTCCCTCTCCACCCCCCCCCCCCCCCCCCCCCCCCCTCCCTGTGGTATTATGGGAATAATAGTGTAAGGAATGCGGTGGCCGGAGGTGACGTGGGAACCCGGGGGTGCGGCAGTTAGGGAGTTGCCTGGGCAGGCACACGAGCAGGCGGCTGCTGTACTGAGTTGCTAAAGAAAGATATACTCCGTTACGTCATGGTACGAGCTTTATTTACAAATAAACGCGACATGGTGTCGGAAGAGGGATCCTTGTAAGCAAAAAAATAAATAAAGAAGAGGAAGGGGTATCGTTTTGGCGCGAAATGGGAGACGAGCCTGCAGATATGGCACAACCCACACCAACTGCTATGTTCATAATACAACCTCCAGAGCCATTCGATTTCACCAAGCCTCAAGAATGGGAGCGTTGGATCAGGAGATTCGACCGCTTTCGGCTTGCAAGCAATTTAAAGGCGACGTCGGCAGAAAACCAGGTGAACACGTTAGTGTATTGCATGGGCAATGAAGCCTTTGATGTGCTAAAGGGGCTAACGCTAACTGCAGATGAGAGGAGGGAGTACACGGATGTCAAGGCGGGCATTGATGCATTTTTTGTACCTAAAAAGAATGTAATCTATGAAAGAGCCAAGTTCAATCAGCGTGTGCAACTGCCAGGAGAAACGGTGGATTCCTTCATCACTGCTCTATACGGATTAGCTGAACACTGCAACTTTGGACAGTTACAGAACGAGCTGATCCGCGACAGGTTAGTGGTCGGGCTGAGAAACGTCTCATTGTCAGAAAAGCTACAGCTAGACAGAGACCTAACCCTTGCAACTGCAATAACAAAAACAAGGCAGTCTGAAGAAGTTAGACGACGGTGGTCTGACTTAAGAGGAGAAAATAGTGGTGCTAGCAAGTGCTCTAATGTTGATGCTGTGCATGCTGAAAGCTACAGAAAACCCAAATTTCCCTCAAGCCTCAGCCACAAGCACAAACACCAAGCAAAAATAGACTTAATACACGGCCTCAGCCAGGTTCAAAGGCCTGTTATAGATGTGGAAAAATGCCCTCGCATGGGGAATGGGAATGCCCTGCTAAAGATGCTGTGTGTCACAACTGTGGCAAAAAGGGACATTATGGTAGAGTGTGCAGAAACAGTGCAAAATCTCTCAATGCTGTCACTTCAGAGGAAGAAGAGAGCTTTTTCCTGGGAGCCGTGGATGCTGGACTAAGTGATGGCTTCAATGAGTAATGCCATGAAGCATGCAGCATAAACTGCATCGGATGTGCTCTTATAGACCTGATAATTAAATATTCTGGGCCAGTTTCTCAATAACACAACTGACACTATTTAAAAAGGTTGACCTTTACAGAAGGTTTGCATTCATATTTTAGATGCAATCTGCCTTGAAATGTATCAGATGTCCGATGCAATACTTCAATTCCACTGCACATTTTTATATCACCATACTTATGCCATTGTGTTTTAAGTTCTGCAGATTGGCATAGAACAAGCTGCGTCTTCCAAATCTGTGGAGCAGGTTATAGCATAAGACCGATGTTGAAGTCTGTGCATAGAGAGAAAAAATGGGATCCTTGTTCTTCTTTTTCTTGTATATGGCATTCCCAGCCTAAAGTTGTAGGTCAACTTGTTCTATTTGTTTGTGCATGTCGGGTTGATTGCATTAGTCGAAATAAGGTGGACCACGTGAAGGTTGCAATCTCCCACCCTGGGATCCCTGTTGAATATATTGAAAGGTATACATCAAAATGCTGTAACATTTGGAGTTAAACTCCATCAGTTGGTTCCAAGCCAGAATCTGACCATTTTGGATGACCATGCAGTACACATTTTTTTTATAACTACACGTAGCAACTGTATTCCTATTAGGGTTCTAATAAGCATACATCTTGCCAACCACTTGCCAACTGTAGACCACGTGCTAAGATAATAGCCAGCAAAGGTATTATTTACGTAGATGTTAAAGAGAAAAATATCACTGGGTACAAAGGTTTCGGTTCGCTGAGTGGCTGGTGCCATTGAACTTAAGGGTATTCAGAGTAATAAGGGATGACACTCCCATTAATGTAGCCATTCACAAATCACTACAATAACGCACCCTAACAATCCTAAGCTACTAATAAACTACTTATTATTCACATCACACAAAAAACTGACAAACTTACTAATGTATTGTCAAGATAATAATTTTAAAATTGTTAATCAATTTTATTGATTAAATAAAGCAAAATTAATGGTAACTTTCAATATTATTTTACAATATAATATCTTGGCTGATACAACAGAGAAATATCATGGTTCAGCTGTTCTGCTAAAGACGCAATCCATTCAACCAACATCTTTTCTGACAGTCCTGATTGAGATATAGATCCCAAGCACTAATTGAAAAAAAAAGACCAATGATTGGCAATTGAGCCACTTTACATCTATTTTCATTTTTAAGTTGCTCCTAATAAATGTTTTGCACAGATTTTGAAGAGTTACACTCACATCCTTGTTATGTCACACCCATTAGGTATGGTTGTTGGGAGGTTGAATGTAAGGGGACAGTAGATAGTTAATGGCAAGCCCTTTAACACTATTGATGTACAGAGGGACCTTGCGGTCCAAGTCCAGAGCTTCTTGAAAGTGGCAACGCAAGTATATAGAGTGGTAAATAAGGTGTATTGTATGATTGCCTTCATTGGTTGAGGCATTGAGTATAAGCATTAGGAAGATAGTTGCAGCTTTATTGAAATTGTGTTTGGTTGCATATGGAGTATACTGTGCAGTTCTGGTCACCCCACTACAGGAAGGATGTGAAGGCTTTGGCGATGGGGCAAAAGAGGTTTACCGGAATGGTGCATGGATAAGAGGGTATTAGCTGTAAGGGGAGGTTAACACACTTGGATTGTTAACTCTTGAATGTCGGAGGGTGAGGGGAACCCCGTTGATGTATATAAAATGCTAGAAGGCATATCTTGAAGATGAAAGGGGGAAAGTTTAAATGAGATTTGTTCAGGGCAAGTTTTTCTTTACAAAGGGACTGATGATGCATGAAATGTTATCAGGGTAGGTTGTGCAGCCAAATAAGATTGTGACATTTAAGATTATTTCAGATAGGCACATGGATATGAAGGGGATAGAGGGATGGGGAGCACATGCTGACCTCTATCTCCTCTACATTTAACTTGATATCACGTTTGACATGGTCATCACAGGTCAAAGGGCTTGTTTATGTGTACTTTCAGCTGTAGTTACACCACACCCAAATAAGCATGTAATCCCAAGACATTGCATACAATGACTATAATGATGGTGATCACCGTCTCCTGCACTAGAGTATTCAGTGTAGAAATGCTGCAATCTGAGCTGGTGATCACTGTGAAAAATCAGCAAATAAAATTGACTGAGGGGGTGTTGGTGTTTATAAAAATAATATCCTGGGGGAACTGTTTAATTCACATGAAGTCTTGACATGCTGTGTGATTTGCTGCATTTTACATTTAAAAGAATTAAGGCTGCAAATCACAAACTACTTTTCCTTCATGTTGATTATAGTATTATGCACTAATGGAAATGGAGAAATTATGTCCATGCTTGGATGTGTCTGGTCCGATTTCCCAACAGGTGTGTCTTAACCAGGAAGTGAGCGTAATACTTCTAAAGGTTGTGCAAAATGATTGTTGGAAGCAACTTGAAAAGCTTGTTAGCCCAATTGCCAGTCAGTGGACTTTTTCCAATAGGTCCTTGGGATCTCCACCTCAATCTGAAAAGTCAGAGAAAATATTGGTGGAATTTCCAGTAAATGGCTATTGTCTTTGGCAGAACAATTGAATCATGGTTTGCTCTGTTGCACTAGCTAAGACATTATTTCGTAAAATAATATTTAAAGTTACCATTAGTTTTGCCTAATTTTGTTGGAACACTACACTTTTAACACCGGCCAAAGCCTAGTATCTCCCCTACTCCTGGTGCCTCCCTCAATAGTAGTGATCCAAAATTCTTCCAACGTCTCCACTTATATTTTCCCCTAACTGTTCATATATCCTCATATTTGCTCCAGTTATAGCCAAATGACAAAAAAAAGCATATTTGTATAGCACCTTTTAATGTTACTAGTCATCTGAAGGTGGAATCGCATGTAGATAGGGTGGTAAAGAAAGCCTTTGGTGTGCTGGCCTTTATAAATCAGAGCATTGAATATAGGAGTAGGGAAGTAATGTTAAAATTGTACAAGGCATTGGTAAGACCAATTCTGGAGTATGGTGTACAATTTTGGTCGCCTAGTTATAGGAAGGATGTCAACAAAATAGAGAGTGTACAGAGGAGATTTACTAGAATGTTGCCAGGGTTCCAGCAACTATGTTACAGAGAAAGGTTGAACAAGTTAGGTCTTTATTCTTTGGAGCGCAGAAGGTTAAGGGGGGACTTGATTGAGGTCTTTAAAATGATGAAAGGGATAGACAGAGTTGACGTGGATACGTTTTTCCCATTGAGGGTAGGGAAGATTCAAACAAGAGGGCATGACATGAGAATTAAGGGACAGAAGTTTTGGGGTAACGTGAGGGGGAACTTCTTTACTCAGAGGGTGGTGGCTGTGTGGAATGAGCTTCCAGCAGAAGTGGTGGAGGCAGGATCGATTTTAACATTTAAGACTAAAGTGGATAGGTATATGGACGTGAAGGGAATGGAGGGATATGGTCTGAGTGCAGGTAGATGGGACTAGGGGAAAACAAATGGTCGGCACGGACTGGAAGGGCCGAGAGGGCCTGTTTCCGTGCTGTAATTGTTATATGGTTATATGGTTACTCCCTGATTCTCAGTTTGATGAAGGGTCTTGACCCAAAACATCACCTATTCCTTTTCTCAGAAGATGCTGCCTGACCCACTGAGTTACTCCAGCATTTTGTGTCTATCTTTAACAAAATGATGCCTGGATTAGAGAGTATTAGCTACTAGGACAGTTGGACGGATTGTTTTCTCTGGAATGCTGGAGGTTGCTGGAGACCTGATAAAAATTATGAGATGAATAGATCGGGTGGACAGTTGAATCCTTTATCCCAGGATGGTAATATATCAAATAGTAGAGGACACAGATGTGTGAGGTAAAGCTTAAAGGTGATGTGCGAGGGAAGTCTTTCACACAGAGGATGGTAGATGCCTGCAACATACTTCCAGGATGATGGTGGAAGTAAATACGATCATGGCCAAGGGATCAGTTCCAGTGCTGCACTGTTCTTTGTTTTGTTCTATTACAGTATGTATACCAAAGGATTTAACAAAGGTATTTGGAATATTCAATTCTAGAGGTAACAATGGCTTGGATGAGGGTTCCAGCAACTGTTAAACTGAAGCAGAGTAGAGTCTTTATTTGTTGTATATGTGGAAAGAGCAGCATTTAATGATTGTGTTGATATTTGGTCAGACCTCATCTCAGAATCAAAAACGACCAAGGTTGCGAACGGACTTATTCAGTGAGTGCCAGGAATGGGGATGAAACAAAAAATTGATCGGGGAGATGTTGTCAAGGAGAGTGACTTTGTCCTTCTCCAGGTTTTGTTGTGCCAATAATGAATGGCAAATCAGATTTGTCCTCTCTATTTTCTTAACCCCTCAGTATTCTGAAACAAATCATTAATCAATAACACACGTCCATATAGTAATACATTGTTACTCTGATAAGAGCGAGCAAAAGACCACGTGATAGAGAAAATGCAAAATAAGTAAGAGAAAGAAGATACATCGCTGTCAGAAGAAAGATGTAGCATTTTTGGTTTTGGGTGTTGCCACGGGGGATTAAGTATGTATGTTCCAAATGGAATACTTTACATAAACAGTGTATCCTCAGACTAACCTGAAATTAAGTTGCATACAAACAAGTGAGAATTGGGTCGGTGGGTAAAAACATAAATGTCTAAAATTATGGTTTCATAATCAAGGCAGCCATACCTTGAGGACATTTTCGTGATGTGCAAGCACAGAGAAAATTGCCTCTCAATTTAATTATAGTCATACTGCATTAATGTTTATATGCAATAATCCTGCCAAAGACATCAATTTCCTGGCTATCAAGGGCATCCTGGAGATAAGATTTCGATAAATATAGCAAGCGATAAAAGTCATAAAAGGTTGATATTTTACATCATCATTGGCACAATTCCCTCTAGCCAAGCTTAAAGTAAATCCCTCAATACAGAACTATCTATTGAAAATCACCATACTCATTTGCAGTTTAATATAATTTCATTTCAGCAGTTCTTCATTATGGGTTTGTTTTACAATAGAAATAATGACACAAAGTACATTTTCTGCCACTAGATGTCACTGAAACTCATGAACAAATGTGATTGGGAGTTTTACCTAAAAAAAATTGTTTGTATTGAAGAAAGACTCCATCAAGGCATTAATCCTTTTGAAGCTATCCTTCTGGTGTTCTTAATGTTCGCAACCCAGTCCATTTCATATTATGTGCTCCATTTCATGTAACTCACCCATTGCTTGGTTTCATCACTTTATCATTGACTGAATAAACCAATTGCTTTCAGTAAGAGGACAGACAGACATGATAACTAGGACCAGATTACAGCCTCTTGAATTTGCCCTGCTGTTCAATAAGATCATGGTTGATCTGATCTTGGTCGAAGCTCCACTACCCTGCAGGTGATGTGCACCCATTGACTCCACTACAGCAACCATTTTGAATGAAGTTCATTTGAAACTGCATAATTCAGCTTCACCACTGCCCATAAAGTTTGCACGGAGCCAACTGGTATAAACACCAAGCTATGCTATGTCAAACAACACCTCTATCAGGTTTTATAACACCTTTTAACTGCTCCTTTACCCAGCACAGGAAATTCATTGCAAAATGTATATTTTAATTTAAAGATAAATTTACCATTGATTCATAATGTTACTGACAAATCTAGGCTGCAGCAAAAAGACAAAAGTGGGCAAAAGTTAATAGCCAAGACAGTGGTGAAGTTCTGATGTGTCCTTGAACTGAAATATTATCTTTCTTAATCTTTCCACAGATACTGCTTGGCCTTTTGAATGTTTCCAGCAATTGGTTTTCATTGAGGAGTTTGTTTTAATATAGAGTCATAGAGTCATAGAGTCATAGAATGACACAGCGTGGAAACAGGCCCTTCGGCCCAAGTTGCGCACACCAGCCAACATGTCCCAGCTACGCTAGTCCCACCTGCCTGTGCTTGGTCCAAATCCACAAGTGGTAAATTAAATTGATTGTACATGATTTGAAAAGGCACACACCTATCTATATAAGGTCCACAGTGGACAGTGCACGTCAGAGTAAAAACCAAGCCATGAAGATGAAGAAATTGTCTGTAGACCTCCGTGACAGGATTGTGTCGAGACACTGATCTGGGGAAGGGTATAAAACAATTTCTGCAGCATTGCAGGTCCCAAAGAGCACAGTGGCCTCCGTCATTCTTAAATGGAAGAGCTTTGAAACCACCAGGACTCTTCATAGAGCTAGCTGCCCGGCCAAACTGAGCAATCGGAGGAGAAGGGTCTTGGTCAGGGAGGTGACCAAGAACCCAATGGTCACTCTGACAGTGCTCCAGAGTTCCTCTGTGGAGATGAGAAAAACTTCCAGAAGGAAAACTATATCTGCAGCACTCCACCAATCAGGCCTTTATGGTAGAGACGGAAGTCACTCCTCAGTAAAAGGCACACGACAGCCCACTTGGAGTTTGCCAAAAGGCACCTAAACAAGATTCTCGGATCTGATGAAACCAAAATTGAACTCTTGGCCTGAATGCCAAGTGTCACATCTGGAGGAAACCAGGCCAAGTGTCACATCTGGAGGAAACCGCTCATCACGTGGCCAATACCATATCTATGGTGAAGCATAGTGGTGGCAGCATCATGCTGTGGGGACGTTTTTGAGTGGCAGGAACTGGGAGACTAGTCAGAATCGAGGGAAAGCTGAACTGAGCAAAGTACAGAGAGGTATTTGATGAAAACCTGCTGGACCTCAGACTGAGGCAGAGGTTCACCTTCCAATAGGACAACGACCCTAAGCACACATTCAAGACAACGCAGGAGTGGCTTTGTGACAAGTCTGTGAATGTCCTTGAGTGGCCCAGCCAGAGCCAGGACTTGAACCCGATCGAATATCTCTGGAGGGACCTGAAAATAGCTGTGCATCGACGCTCCCCATCCAACCTGACAGCTTGAGAGGATCTGCAGAGAAGAATGAGAGAAACTACCCAAATAAAGGTGTGCCAAGTTTGATACCCAAGAAGACTTGAGGTTGTAATCGTGCCAAAGGTGCCTCAACAAAGTACTGAGTGAGGGGCCTGAATACTTATGTAAATGTGATATTTCAGTTATTTATTTTTAATTACTTTTCAAAAATTTCTAAACACCTGTTTTCGCTTTTTTATTATGGGGTTTTGTGTATAGATTGATGATTAAAAAAATGAACTTAATCCATTTTCGTGTAAGGCTATAACGTAACAAAATGTGGAAAAAGTGAAGGGGTCTGAATACTTTCTGAATGCACTTGTTAGACATCCCAAAATTCAACACCTCACACATCTGTATTTTACTTCGGAGTCTCGTGAGTGACTTCGTGAAGACCCTGCCAGCACGCATGCGCGACATATCATTGCTCGCATTTGCTGTCGACAAGCTGGGGGGGGGGGGGGGGGAGTACGTTTCCCCAACACCTCCTTCAAAAAGGATGCTGAAGGTAAGTAAACTAACCTTGAGCTGGTTGTATGGGAAGTTGCCTCGCACACCGGCGACGGCAACTTCCCATATTTTACAGGTCCCGCGAGGGCATACCGAAAGTCAAGCCCCGCAGCCGCAGTCGGCATCGACAAGCAGCCGGGGAAGCCTGCCGGAGTGCAGGCCGGCGGCAGAGCTGCTGGAGAGTCGGGCAGCCCTGCAGGAGCAGGAGCTACCGACATACCACTGGGACAGGCTGCCGGAGCGCAGGCCGGATGGCAGCGGAGTTCGGTCGGGCAGCCTCGCTGAGGCAGCTAGCGGCCATGCACTACTGCAGACCATGGGGTAGTGCATCAGAAGTGGCGGTAAGCCTGCGTGGACATCGGGGAGCCAGGCACCGGGGGCCGGCACCGACTCATCTCCGCTGCCTTTGTATCAGGCAGGGGGACCGCCACAGTCCGCACGATGGCGGACTAGCGGTATGTCCGCGTGGGAGTCGTACGGCCCCGCTGGAGCGGCTGCCAACGACGACCTGCCAGCGGACCCTTGTTATCAGCTCGACGAGGTGCGGTCCGCTGGTGGAAGCCCCAGAGTATACGAAGAACCTGGGGAAGTCGACTTGTCGTCCGCGTTTAGCGGCGGTGGTCTCATGGCCAGGATGGAGCTCATGGTGGAGCAACTTCTCCAGTGAGACCTGGACCAACAGGAGCATGGGTCTCACCGATCTAGGAGCCAGATCATGAGGCCACCTAGCATCTCACCGTCATCAGCCGGCAGTGCTAGAAGCCAGCAGATGGCTGACTTTGATGAAGAGCCCGTGATGGAAGAGCCCACTGCTCCAGAGCCAGCAGCTCCGGTGGCGCTATGGAGCCCTAGAGTATAGCGCCAGCCAGCTCCGCAAAAAAATTGTAAAAAACGGGGGTTTTAAAAGACTTACCGGCTGCCTGCAACAAACTGCTTGCTGTTTCTTCACCGACTGTGCCGAGTGACGTCATCAGGCGCGCGACGAACTATGTCGGTCTCACGGAGCCCTACCGACAAGGTAAAAGGTCGACCAACCCGGCAGAGACCGGGAGAAGGCCCAAGTGAAGCCTCGGAGTTGAGTAGGACTCGATCCCTGGAAGATGTGTCCAAAAAACCAGGGACAAAAATGGAAGGTGAGGAACTGAAATCTTTTATTTCTCATCAGATGGTTAGCTTAAAGGAAGAATTAAAGGGAGAAATAAAAGATGTAAAGGAAGAAATAAATCATATAAATAGTTTGATGGATACTCAGCTGAATCAGATGAAAAATCAACTGAAAGACTTAAAACAAGAAACAAAGTTAAATATTGAAAAAAAGGTTAAGAAAATGTCGGATGAATTAAAGGAAGAATTTATTGAAATGTTTAACGTCATGGAGAAAAAGATGGATAAGAAACTGGAAAAGTTTAAAAAAGACATCGATAATAGGATTAATCCTATTGAAGAAATACAGAAACAACAGATGGCTGAAATAAAGAACCTTGAGCAAACAGCTGAGACGAATGCTTTGACTACAGCGAACCTGTTTACAGAAAACGAACGTCTGATGAGCATGCTGACTAAAACAGCAGAGAAATGTACTGAGCTAGAAGGACATCAGAGAAGGCAAAATCTGAGAATTGTAGGGATTCCTGAGGGTCTAGAGAATATCGACGGCCCTCGAGAGTTCACTGCTAAATTACTCAAAGAAGTTCTATCTCTGGAAGAAATGCCTTTATTAGCTCGTGCTCACAGAGTCAGTAGACGTCAGACCAGACCCAACGCTCCTCCCAGACAAATGATTATAAAGGTACAATTTGATTTTGTTCTGGATGAGATTATGCGGAAAGCTTCGAAAACTAAAAACTTGACATTTGAAGGTCAAAGGATTAGTATCTATCGAGACTATCCACCAGAGGTCGCCAGGAAACGAAAAGCATTCAATGAAGCCAAAAGTCTTATGCGTGGAGTAGAAAATCTGAGATACGGTTTGAACTACCCAGCGACTTTAAGAGTTTCTTATAAGAATGTGGAATACTTTTTCAAGACCCCAACCGCAGCATTGGAGTTTGCTCAGCAGCTCAAGACTTGAAGAGTACCTACAAGCAAGTTAATATACTGACTTTTATCATTCTCAGATATTCAACATGGACTTTTAATATTTACTGAGACTCTTCAAGATGATATTGGACTTGATGGAGACAATGTCGAATGGAATGGAGAGGAATAAAACGAGATTCGACAACGTCATCTGGATATCTGGACATTGATAATTAGTTCTAACATATAACTAATATAAATAATTAACACACACATTAAGATTATAACACGGTTTTATTATTAGTTTTTCCCACCCTTTTTTTTTATTAATTAGGAATGTTCACTATTATTAATCACTATTACTAATAATTAATAACTAATTTTTCCTTTTTGAACTGAATTAATTGTATGTTATTCTTCTTTTTATATAGCCTTTGTATTTTTTATGTCTAATATTATTTAGATTTTTAAGTTAGCTTTAGATATTGATATTTTTAAAGGATGAATTTTTTTTATTCTTCCTCTTTTTTCTTTCTCTCTCCCCTTCCTGTTTTTTATTATCATTCCCCCTCCCTTTTTTTTTAAAAATTATATATATTATACCCCCGTTAAAATATTGTTAAGGAATAATAATTCCCTAATTCCAGGAGCTGGTCGTGTTAATAACATCGATGACGGAAGTCGTTAGATGTATAGCCATCTTAATATGGCTGGCACAAACTACATCGATTCTAGATGTAGTTCTTTTTACTTCTACACACAATACCTCTATTTATTTTTTATCTATCTTTTATATCTATAGTAATCTTTGGTTTGATTGGAGTAATATAATGTACCAAGGGAGATATATTCATGAGAGGCAAAAAAGAGATTTAAATTACATCCATTCAGGGTTCAGGTGTAAGGTTGGGTTTATCGCGCTGATCCTTAGATCCTGCAGATCCCCATAAATCTAAAATGCAAGACTTAAAAAGAAATACGGGGAATGAGGGATTAACATTCTGCAGTTGGAATGTTAAAGGTATTAATGAACCGATAAAGAGAGGAAAAGTATTGACATATTTAAAGGCAAGTAAAGCTGATGTAATTTACATTCAAGAGACCCACCTAAAAAAAGAGGCGGAAAACAGGTTGAAAGCTAAATGGATAGATAAAATATATCATTCTTCTTTTACACATAAATCAAGAGGCGTAGCAATATTATTTCGTAAAGGTACTTTATTTAAACATATATCAACCATAGATGATAAAGATGGTAGATATATTATTGTGATAGGAGAATTAAATACAGAAAAAAGTGATTCTTGTTAATATATATGGACCAAATTTCGATAGTCCATTGTTTTTTAAAAAAGTATTTAATAATATTCCGGAATTAACGCAATATAATTTGATAATTGGTGGAGATTTCAACTGTACATTAGATCCTTACTTAGACAGATCTACAAAACAAAGAAAAAACAAATCACATTCTAGTGATTTGCTAAATGCATATATGCAAACGACCAATATTAAAGATGTTTGGAGAACAGAAAACCCTACAGGACGAGAATATTCTTTTTACTCCCCAGTGCATAAACCTTACTCAAGAATAGATTATTTTTTGGTGGATGCAAAACTTATTTCACTTACTTATGAAGCTAAATATGATAATATAATAATCTCAGATCATGCCCCAGTAACGTTTAAAATTAAAAATTAATAATAAAATAGAAAATTTAGGACAGTGGAAATTTAATCCACAAATTTTAAAAAACAAAGCCACTCAGGAATATATCATAACTCAAATTAAAATTTTTTTTGAAATAAATGATCAACCAGAGATATCGCGTTCCTTATTGTGGGAAACATTTAAGGCATATCTTCGAGGAATAATGATTTCTTCACAAGCATTTGACAATAAAAAGATTCGGAAAGAACAACAAGATCTAGAAAAGGAGATTAAGGAATTAGATATACAGAATGCAATAAAACCAGATACGATATTACATAATAAAATTGTTATATTGAAATATAAATTAAATAAAATATATACAGATCAAGTGATAAAATTTTACCAACATACTAAACAATTACAGTTTTTTAATTTGGGGATAAGCCCCAAAAACTGCTGGCTCGACAATTAAGGAAAATTGAAGCGGAAAAAATTATACATAGGATTAAATCACAAAACGGTGACTTATTAATACAACCTAAAGATATTAATGAAAGATTTATGCAATATTATAAAAATTTATACACTGCTAAAACAACAGTAAGTAAAATAGAAATAGATGCATTTATAAAAAAATGTAACTTGAAAGGACTGGATTTACAAAATAGAAAATTATTAAATGCTGATATTTCAATAAATGAAATTAAAGAATCTATTAGATCATTAAAAAACGGTAAAACACCGGGACCTGATGGTATAGGTTCGGAATTTTATAAAACATTTCATGAATATATAGTCCCATATCTAAAATCATTATATGAACAGATATATACAGAACAGAAGCTTCCAGATACATTGAACGAATCTATTATAACACTCATACCTAAAATAAATAAAGACTTGGACGAACCAGGATCATATAGAGCAATAGCTCTATTAAATACAGATCAAAAGATATTAACAACAATATTAGCAAAAAGATTGAGTTCAGTTGTTAATGAATTAATACATCCGGATCAAACTGGATTTATACCAAAAAGATATTCTTCATATAATCTAAGACGATTGTTTAATATTATATATTCGAAAAGAAGTGATAAAAAAGACTTAGTAGTTATTTCGCTTGATGCAGAAAAGGCTTTTGACCAAGTGGAATGGCCTTATTTATTTTCGGTGATGGAAGCCTTTAAACTAGGAGAGGAGTTTATTACTTGGATTAAATTATTATATGCAAATCCAATAGCTAGAAAACAACAAATCGAATGTTATCAATTAAATTTAATTTATCACGAGGTTGTAGGCAAGGTTGCCCTTTATCACCTTTATTGTTTGCATTAGCAATAGAACCACTTGCTCAGAGGGTAAGACTACACCCGGAAATATATGGATATGATACCGCAAATACTAAGAATAAAATTTCCTTATATGCAGATGATGTATTACTTTATATCACTCAACCAGAAATAAGTATTCGAAATTTGTTAAAACTAATAACGGAATTCGGATCACTTTCAGGATACAGTATTAATTGGAATAAAAGTGAACTTATGCCTATAACAATGAATAAATTACATATATTACAACAATTTCCTTTTAAGATAACAAATGAAAATATTAAATATCTTGGGATTTTTGTTACAAAAAGATTTAATTCTCTATTTAAATCTAATTTCCCCCCATTACTAAATAAATTAAATAAGAATATTTCATATTGGAAAAGTTTACCTATCTCGATGATAGGGAAAATTAATGCAATAAAAATGATTTTTCTCCCACAATTATTATATTTATTTCAATTAATCCCGATATATCTTCCAAAAATTTTTTTTTTTTAAAAAGTAGATTCTTTAATTACGAATTTCATTTGGGATTATAAGACCCATAGAATAAATAAAAAACATCTATGTAAATCTAAAATAAATGGAGGATTAGCGTTACCAAACTTGATGTTTTATTACTGGGCAGTTAATATTAAAAACATGAATTTTTGGTTAGGAGAAATAGACAATAAACCAAATTGGTTAAATATGGAAGAAGAAGATTGTTCTCCATTAGAAATTAGCTCTATAATATTTGCTAATATTAATGTAGCTAAGAAAGTTTTATAGTGAAAATCCGATAATAGAAAATGGAATCCGCATATGGAAACAAATAAAAGAAAGCATTAAAACTAAAATCTATACCACTAAGTCTTAAGATTGTTAATAATTTTATGTTTAAACCTTCAATTTTGGATAAGGCTTTTTTACAATGGAAAAATAAAGGAATTTCTAAGATGGGTGATCTTTATAAGGAAAACACTTTTCTTTCATTTCAAGAGTTGCAACAAATTTATGGGCTACATAATAAAGAATATTTCAGATATTTACAAATTAGAAACTATGCCTCTGCAAATATATATGAATTTAGAAATAGAAAAATAGAAATTTTAGATGAATGTTTGAATAAACATCCAAATATGGAAAAAATGATATCATATATATATAATATTTTATTGGAAAATGATACCCCATCAACAGAAATATACAGAGAGTCTTGGGAAAAGGAATTAGGCCAAATAATAAGACCAGAAATATGGGATGAAAGTTTACAACATATACATTATTGTTCATTAAACGCTAAACATTCTCTTATACAGTTTAAAATATTACATAGATTACATTACTCTAAATCTAAATTACATAATATTTTTCCAAAAATATCTCCAATATGTGACAAATGTCAAATTTCAGAAGCAAATTTGACACACTCATTTACTAACTGCATAAAAATTGTAGAATACTGGAAGGAAATATTTAAAATAATCTCGACCGTTATCAATATAAATATAACCCCTGACCCAAAGTTAATTATACTTGGAATAATTGAAACTGACCAATTAATAACAACGAATCAAAGAACTTTTATTGACTATGGTTTAATAATTGGGAAAAAATTAATATTAAAATTTTGGAAAGGCCCTGCATTCCCAACAATCAAAATGTGGAATATAGAAATGTCGGAGACACTCCATTTGGAGAGATTGAGGCTTGTCCTTATGGATAGGTTAGATCTCTTCAGATGGATTTGGTCTCCATATATTGAATATTTACAGGGTCATAATGGTTCGGCGCGAGAACCTGACTGAGACCTGGATATTTGAATGGATGAAGAGATACATATAATAAATCATGAATATATCTATAAGGACGGATTAATGACGAATATTTTATTCTCCATCAAAACCTTTTCTTATTCTTTATTCTATTTCTTAACTTTTCTATTTTCTTATATCTATATAAAAAAATTAAAAAACAATATAGAAACACATTATCTTAATATTAGTACGAATATAAATATTATTAGATTTATGAGAACATTATTAGTATTATTAGTATTTTTTAGTATTTTATATTTTTAATTATATAAAATTATGTACTTTTAATGGTACAATAATTTTAAATTTAAATTTAGCGATAAGATAAATATTGTTAACATTAGGAAGAAATAATGGAAATTATATAAGTTTTACTAACTTTTTGTATCAATAATATCATAAAATTTGGCCTTATACCTAAAAAATTAGAGATAAAATGAAAATTACTAATAGTACGAGTATAATGCTAATATTATGAATGTATTATTAGTATTATGTATCTCTAATTATATAAAATATACAACTTTGAAATTTATAATTAAGGATAATACAGTATAAATAATATTATTAGTATGAATCAATTATTAAGACTATGTATTTTTACTATTGAAATATAATGTAACTGGTTGTTATTTTGTTTCTATAATAAATAAATTTAAAAAAAAAAAAAAAAAAAAAGTTAGAGCCAGCAGCAGACCTGCTGGACTTGGTTGCAAAATTTGCCACGCCAGCACGTTCCGGGAAACTGCTGCATCCCAAACTGGTGGGGAGCATTAACTTCTTGGCCACACACCAGCTTCAAGATCAAGTACTTGCAGACGCCATGGAGAAGTACAAAGCTCCGGACGTGACAACCTGACGTACAAAGCAACCTGAACGTCCCCGCAGACAACACACAAATCTGGGGGAACATGAGTTCCACCATCAGAGCACAGGAGGTACGCCTTCAGAAAATCCTCAAGATCCTGACGCCGGGTATCACGGCAGTCGCGCGGACCCTAGATGGAGATAATGTCACCGATGAGCAGCAGGATGCTCTTGCCCTCCTCTGCAACACGCAGTTCGAAATCAACTGCTTTTGTAAGAGCTCCATCCAGCCCACCATCAACCCAAAATTCGCAGGGTTGTGTCGCACCTCCACCACTCCACCACCACGACAGCTTTGGGGAGGACCTGCACAGGCAAGTCAAAGAACTAGACAAGGAGGCCAAAATCATTGGCCTGATGAAGCCACCACCAACCAGGGTACAGACATATCGTCGACCACAGCCTTACCCTACCTCTAGATCTCGTCAGCTGGATAGGGCACCGAAAACCTATCCGCCACCTGCTCCCCAATAGCAGAAGCCTTTTTTAGGGCAGAGCCAGCAGAAACCAGCATGGAAAATGTGGCAACAACCATATCCAGCAGCACAATGGCCCCCGAAACCACAATACACCAGGCTCCACCGTTAACCATGGAGGGGTCTGGTTCTTTCAAGAAAGTAGCAATTGTAACCACACAAGTTGGGGGACGGTTGCCGGCATTTTGGGGTGCATGGGGTGCGATAACCTCGGATCCCTTTATTCTACAAAGTATTCAGGGTTATGTAATAGAGTTTATTAATTAGATACTACCCCCTACGCAGCATGTCCCTCATCGCAGGTTTGCGCTCTCTCAAAAAGAGATGGAGGAAGGACATGCAGACATTTTAAGGCTGGCAGCCAAAGGGGTGATAGAGAAAACGACACATGAACCCCTTGAGATCGTGTCCAACATCTTTACAAAAACTAAAAAAGATGGTGGATATCGGATCATCATAGACCTAACCCATCTGAATACATTTGTACAATATACTCATTACAAAATGGAAACGTTCGAAAAGGCTAAGCAGCTGATTTCCCTGGGGTACTTTTTGGCCTGCATCGATTTAAAAGATGCATACTATACAGTCCGTATCATAGAATATCATAGGAAATTCTTAAAATTTGTCTCAAGGGGTCAATTATGGCAATGCAAAGCCTTACCCAATGGTCTCACAATTGACAAATTACCAAAATTGTCAAACCTATGTTGGCGACCCTAAGACAACAAAATTATATCGTCATGGCATACTTGGACGATATGTTAATAGTGGGGCAAACCCTTGAATTGGCAAAGCTGGCAGTCACAGCTACTAAATCTCTATTCGAGGCATTAGGGTTTGTTAACCATCCAGACAAATCCAAATTCACCCCACCTCAAGTCATGGACTATCTGGGATTCACTATTGACACCAACCAAATGATAGTCACTATCCCAGCCGACAAAGCATCAGCCATAAAAGAGGCATGCAACAGCCTTGCTTGCGCCAGGGTGCCGACCATCAGACATGCTGCTAAGGTAATTGGGAAACTCGTAGCTACATTTCCAGCTGCGCGATTCGGAGCATTACATTTTCAAAATTTGCAAAGAGCAAAAATTTCATGTAATAATATTTTTATTAAAAGGAATCCATCATAACAACAGTATAACAACTTTTCAAATACACAACCAACTTATTTCAATAAGTATAAGAATGTTACGAATAGTTCTTATAAACTTCTATTTTTTTTTAAAGTAGAAAAAGAAAACAATAGATTTTAATCAATAAGAATGGTGATTAAATAATAATTTTGATTATAAAGAAAGAGAAAGAGAAAAGAGAGGAGAAAATATATATATATATATATATGTATGTATTCTTGTTATATGTATTTAATTAAAATAAAGTATTATATAAAAAAAAGAGATTATAGTATACATCTTAATAGTGAATAACACAATTTCAAATAGCGATATCAATGGAGACATGTATACAAATCAAAAAGAAAAACAGAGAGTTATTTTCATCTAATCCTGCCGGGTACCCATTGAGTTGTGGTGCCAAGAACAGTTACTCTGTATTTGGGTGTTTATTAAACAATTCATCTAATAATCCTGGTTTTCTATTTTTATAGTCTTGCGTATTTGACTTAATATAATTTCTAATTTGTAAATACCTAAATATGTTATTTGACTGCAATCCATAGACATCCTGTAACTCTTGAAATGAAAGAAATTTTCCTTCCTTATAAAGGTGTTCTATCCTTTTAATTCCTAAATCATTCCAGTGTTTAAACCCCTTGTCCAATACAGAGGGCTTAAACAAAGGATTATTCATAATTGGCAAACAAAGTGACAAATTATCCATATGTAGGGTCTTAACTATTTGTTTCCAAATACGCCTATTGCTATGAATTATAGGGTTGTCACCATACATTTTTTTTTTTGTACTTCCCTTGGTGCAAAAAGAATCGAACCTACATCAAAAGGCAAACAGTCTTCCTTTTCCATCTTTAGCCAGCTTGGTTCATGATCTAAATTTACCAACCAAAAATTCATATTCTTAATCTGAACTGCCCAGAAATAATATAGGAAATTTGGTAGTGCTAGTCCATCATTTATTTTAGATTTACATAGATGTTTTTTACTTATTCGATGGTTTTTATAGTCCCAAATAAAACTATTAACCAAAGTATCTATATTTTTAAAAAACATTTTAGGGAGATATAAAGGGATTGCTTGAAATAAATATAACAATTGTGGTAAAAAAAATCATTTTTATAGCATTTATTCTACCGATCATTGAAATAGGTAGTGTTTTCCAATATAAAATATATTTGTTTAGTTTATTTAATAATTGAGGATAATTATATTTAAATAGACAGTTATACGATTTAGATACATTAATTCCTAGATATTTGAGTTTGTCCGTGACTATTTTAAGTGGGAATTGTTCTAATATATTTAATTTTATTCCAGTTATAGGCATAATTTCACTTTTATTCCAATTAATTCTATACCCAGAAAATGTACTAAACTTAGTTATAACATTAAATAGATTGGGAATACTAATCTCCGGTTTTGTAATATAAATTAAGATGTCATCTGCGTATAGAGATATTTTATTCGTTGTAGTTTTGGTATTATATCCATATATTTCTGGTTCTGATCTAATCATTTCGGCTAATGGTTCTATTACCAGAGCAAATAGTAATGGTGATAACGAGCATCCTTGTCTACAACCCCTAAAGAGTTTAAATTTTGCTGATAGCATTTGATTTGTTAATATTCTTGCAGTTGGATTCGAGTATATGATTTTTACCCATTTGGAGAATCTATCCCCCAGTTGAAATTTCTGCATTATTTTAAATAAATATGGCCATACAACCTGGTCAAATGCTTTTTCAGCATCTAAGGATATGACAGCTAGTTCAATATCATTCACTCTTTTTGAGTACATGACATTGAATAGACGTCTCAGATTATAGGATGAATAGCGTTTTGGAATAAAACCTGTTTGATGTATTAATTTATTAATCACTAAACTTAGCCTCCGAGATAAAATTTTAGTTGGTATTTTTTGATCAGTATTTAAAAGAGCTATTGCTCTGTATGATCCAGGGTCTTCCAAATCTTTATCAACTTTAGGGATAAGTGTAATTGTAGACTCATTTAATGATTCTGGTAACTTTCCTTGTTCATAAGCATATTTATATATTGTATGTAAGCGTGGAGAGATCAGATCATGAAACTTCTTATAAAATTCAACACTTAAGCCATCAGGGCCTGCAGCTTTTCCGTTATTTAATGATCCAATTGATTCTTCAATATCTTTTACTGATATATCAGCGTTTAACCTTCCTGATCTAAACTATTAATATGACATTCTTGTAGGAATGTTTCCATTCCATCTGATTGTCCTGTTAGTTTAGATAAGTAAAGATTTTGATAATATTGTAAAAATGTATCATTGATATCTTTTGGTAAAGTCAATATTTCTCCTTGATCAGATCTAATTTTATGTATCATTTTCTCCTCATCCAATTTTCTAAGCTGTCGTGCCAGTAATTTTTGTGGTTTATCCCCAAATTCAAAGTGTACTTGTTTAGTCTGTTGAAAAAGTTTAATAATCTGATTTGAGTATATTTTATTTAGCTTGTATTTTAATGATGCAATTTTATTACTTAATCCCTTAGAAGGGGATATTGCATTTTCAATATCTAATTGTTTTATTTCATTTTCCAACTTTTGTTGAGTCTTTCGATTTTCCTTATTAAAGTATGCGTGTGCTGATATTATCGCACCACACTTAAATGCTTTAAATGTATCCCAGAGCAATGATGGTGAAATTCCAGGTTTGTCATTAGTTTCAAAAAATAATTTAATCTGTTTTACCAAGTAATCATAACAAGCCCTATCCTTTAATATTTGGGGGTTGAGTCTCCAGTTAGAGGTTTTAATAATTATATCTTTTAATTTTATCTTAAATGTTAATGGAGCGTGATCCGAGATAATAATATTATGATATTTTGAGTCATATGTAAATGGAATTAGTTTTGAATCTATTAAAAAATAATCTATCCTCGAGTAGGTTCCAAATACAGGTGAAAAGAATGAATATTCTCGACCAGATGGGTTTATCTGTACTCCAGATATCCTTAACGTTTGCTGTATTAATAAAATAATTTATAAATGTACTTGACTAAGAAGTGGTTTCCCTTTTCGTTGATGATCTATCTAAATAATTATCTAAGGTACAATTAAAATCACCTCCAATTATTAGATTATGTTGAGTGGATATAGGGATATTGTTAAATATTTTCTTGAAGAATAATGGATTATCAAAATTAGGACCATATATATTCATAAGGATTACTTTTTTAGAATATAATTCACCTGTAATTATTATATATCTACCCTCAACATCTTCTATTATTGAGCTTTGTTTAAAAGGTATACCTTTACGAATAATTATTGCTACCCCTCTAGACATGTGTAAATGAAGAGTGATATACTTTGGAAATCCATTTTGCTGTTAATCTATACTGCGTGTCTTTTTTAAGGTGTGTCTCTTGGAGAAAAATAATATCAGATTTCAATCTATTTAATTGAGCTAAAACCTTACCTCTTTTAATTGGTTCGTTAATTCCCTTAACATTCCAACTACAGAAGGTGATTCCATTGTATAAAGCCTTTATCTAGCATGGAAGGTTTGAATAAGGGATTGTTTACAATAGGGAGACAGAGTGGTATATTATCCAGTTTTAGAGCCTTTTTAAAGTTGTTTCCAGATTCGTGTACCACTATATATTATAGGGTTTTCCCCATAAGTTTTTTTGTGCAATTTTGTCGGTGTAAATATAATCAAACCGATTTCAAAGGGTAGAATTTCCAGCCAAAAATTCATGTTTTTAATATAAACTGCCCAGAAATAAAACAAAAAGTTTGGTAGAGCTAAACCTCCATTAATCTTTGATTTACATAAATGTTGTTTATTTATTTTATGATTCTTGTAGTCCCAGATGAAACTTGTAACAGCAGAGTCTACTTTTTTTTAAAAAGATTTTGGAATATATATCGGGATTGATTGAAATACGTACAATAATTGCGGTAGAAAAATCATTTTTATAGCATTAATTCTGCCGAACATTGAAATAGGAAGTGTTTTCCAGTATTGAATATTCTTATTTAGTTTATTCATTAAAGGTGGAAAATTTGATGTAAATAAAGAACAATACCCCTTAGTTACATAAATACCTAGATATTTAAATTTTTCGTCAACTATTTTAAAAGGTGATTGTTGTCGTATATGTAAATTATGATCCGTTATTGACATGATTTCGCTTTTATTCCAATTAATTCTATATCCTGAGAAATGACCGAATTGAGTTATTAGATTTAATAAATTTGGAATACTAATTTCCGGCTTTGTAATATATATTAGTATATCATCTGCATATAGAGAAATTTTACTCATTGTATCTTTAGTATTGTACCCATGTATTTCTGGATTAGATCTGACATTTTCTGCAAGTGGTTCAATTGCTAAAGCGAATAATAATGAATATAACGAACATCCTTGTCTACAACCTCTGGAAAGATTAAATTTAGTTGATAACATTTGATTTGTCAGTATTCTAGCTGTGTTGGCAAGTACTTCTCTCCCAATTGAAATTTTTCCATCACTGAAAATAAATATGGCCATTCTACTTGATCGAAGGCTTTTTCAGCATCTAGCGATATAATTGCTAGGTCTGCATTAGCAATTCTGTTTGAATATATAATATTAAACAATCGTCTAAGATTATAAAATGAATGACGTTTTGGGATAAAATCTGTTTGATCAGGGTGTATTAATTTGTTAATTACTAAGCTCAATCTATTAGAAAGGATTTTAGTTAATATTTTCTGATCAGTATTTAATAGAGCTATTGCTCTATATGAGGCCGGGTCTTCTAGATCCTTATCAATTTTAGGTATAAGTATTATTGTAGATTCATTTAAAGTTTCCGGGAGTTGCTGTTGAGTATAAACATGTTTATCCAGTGTTTGTAAGCGTGGAGCAATCAGATCAGAAATTTTTTTATAGAATTCAGAATTCCGGGCGTACCCCTCTGATGCCACACTCTGCATAGCCACCCATCCCCGCCATTACATCAAGACTACACGCACCATCCGGAAGATGCAGCAGGGGCTCCTCATCACCGGGTGACTGTGCAGACCATCGCCAGATGGCTCAGGGTGGTGTTGGGTGCAGCAGGTATAGATACTAACATCTTTAAATCTCACTCTACCAGGGCTGCATCCACATCAGCGGCGAGGACCATGGAGGTGTCCATGGACCATGTCCTCGCTACCGCTGGATGGGCCAGTGAATCAACATTCCAACACTTCCACAATAAGCCAGTGGCTGCCCCCGCTACGTTCGCGGAAGCTGTGCTGAGAGCTGCTCTGTAGAATAATTTGTCCCCGCATTAGGGGCTTTTTGTTATTATTTGTATTAATAAATACCCATTACTTTTTCAGCCTGTTCAGTCTGAAATGCATTAACAACCTTCCTCCATCAGTATTGCGGCAGTGTGACAGCATGGACGTTGTCCAGGGCGTGAAATCACAGAGCTTTGAAATCTTCATGGTCACTCAGTAAAATAGTTTGAAGTTTGATCTTTATTTTATGAGGAGTTGCGATGAGGGATTCCATCACTAGTCACAGGCCTCCAGTCCGAGAACCTTCCATCATCACCCTCTACATCCTTCCATGAAGCTGATTTGCTATCCATTCAGCTATCTCTCCTTGGATCCCATACACTCTAACCTTCCAGAGCAGCCTACCATGGGGAAACTTGTGGAATGCTTTACTGAAATCCATGTTTACAATATCTACAGCTCCTCCCTCTTCAACTTTTTTTTTCATCTTCAAAAAACTCAATCAGATTTGTTAGACATGATCTCCCACGTACAAAGCCATGCTGGCTATCCCTAATCTGCCCTTTCCCATTCAAATGCCTGTAAACCCTATCCATCAGAAATAAAATGGCTGAGATTTAGCAGCATTCATCAACAATGATGGGCTAAATGCTATCCTTATTGCTAGCTGCTCACCATATTCTTAACATAGAAACTGTGGAATGGACTCTTCTGATATTGGTTAGTATTAAGCATGAAATCTATCCCTCAAATGTGATATGATCAAGGTGCTCAAACAACCAATCAAATTGAGAAATTCTTACAGACCACAAATAAGCAAGTTCGGTATTCCAAAAACACAAGGAATCATGGGATTTGTCAAAGGTCATTCGTGATAAAGAAAGCGAACCCAGTGCTGTATAAACTGTGTATAAATTGTTAACTATTCTACCAATTAATTAATCTAGAATTCTGTCAACTCAATAGCTTCCTTTCTTGTTCAGCTGTTCACACACTGGTTACACAGTCCCAGTTCTAGTTCAGTTCATTAATCTGCAATTATGAGATATTCAAAAAGTTAAAGAATTTATTATTTTCATTTCATCCTTAATGTATTTGCTACTGGAATAAGAAAATATTACTTGTGTTTGAAACATTTTCTTATCTTATCTATATTACTAAAAGAATGATCTTGACCACTTCCTGTTCTGTATATTGATTTTAGAAAAACGCTGCCACTTACGGCTGTGATTTTTGGCCATCTTACTTTGAGTCCCCCTCTGCTGCGCAGGACAAGAGAATTTTTCCCATCGATGAAAAATAAGAGTTATTAGTGTTTAAAAAATGTTGTGATTCTCTCTCCTGAAGGCCACGCCCCTCCCTGTGGGACTATAAATCGCAGAAGGGTTGAGTGCCTCAGTCAGTCTCTGCAAGATGGGGGAGTGAGAGGGTCAAGAGGGTCACGTCTCTCAGTCTGAGCTGTGAATAACACTGAACACACGTCTACTAAACTATGTGTGGTTTTAATGATCTGCCAGTGCCCTTAATGTGGTTTGAAAATATAGTTTGGAAATGCTAAAGCTGTGTTGCCTTTGGTTTGGAAATGCTAAAGCTGAGTTGCCTTTGGTTTGGAAATGCTAAAGCTGTGTTGACCTTTGGTTTGGAAATGTTAAAGCTGTGTTACCTTTGGTTTGGAAATGTCTAAACTGTGTTGCCTAATTAAAGTTGCCTTGCCTAATTAAAGTTGTCTTGCCTAATTAAAGTTGCCATGCCTAATTAAAGTTGCCTTGCCTTCTATATAATTAAAAGTCTAATCTTGATCACTTCCTGTTTGTGCTTAATATTGATTTTAGAAACAACGCTACCACATACGGCTGTGATATTTGGCCATCTTACTCAGAGTCCCCCTCCGCTCATCAGGTGCCGAGGATTTTTCCAATTGATTGAAAATAAAAGAGTTATTAGTGTTTAAAAAATGTTGAGATTATCTCTCCTGTTGAGAACTCATGCCATGAAGGCCACGCCCCTTCTGGTGGGAGGTGGGAGGGGGGAGGGACTATAAAACCCAGAGGTGTGGAGGAGCGAGAGGTCACGACTCGCTGTCTTTAGTGGCCTTGGACCCTGCTTGAAATGGCATGAAACTGCACTTGAATTTGTTGGCCTTGCACCCTGCTTGAAGTGGTAAGAAACTGCACTTGAATTTGGTGGCCTTGCACCCTGCTTGAAATGGAATTTCAAGAAATAACCGAGAGTCAACTGCCAGCCCACCAGCCGTGAGTGAGTGAGTGAGCTGCCAGCACAACAGGCTTCAGCGACTGAGCCGCCAGCCCAAGAATCCATTTGGCCTACAATGTTCATACTAGTTCTGGAAACCAGTCCCTTCAGCCTACAACACCCATGCTAGCACTGCAGAAAGCCCCCACTGGCCACCCAATATTGGAATTGGTGGAGAGGTGGAATATTGCGTTGCGGGGCCAGCCCTCTTGTGTGATGCTGGGACCCAACGTCCCAGTTTTCATAATGTTATATTTAATCTGAGGCAGGCATAGACTATATCAGTGTGATGTGGGCTGATGCTTTACCTACAGGCGATGTGAATGTACCATTAAGGCAGGGGTCAGCAATGGATCCAGCCCGTAACCCAAAATCACCCGGCCCACTTCAATAATATGATGTATTAGAGTGTCATGAATGTTAAGAGTGTTTACTTGTCATATGTATCAACAATGGTACAATGCATTTCATGCCTGCTGCAGCTTAACAAGCCTTAACAAAGGCAATACACACAGATGCAATGCACACATTTCAAATATTATTATTTGAAAAAACAATTACATTTTGGAATATTGATCCAAAGATTTCACAATCCACACATATGAAGTTAGCATTTTAAAGTCAGAGATATGGTTAACCATAATAACAGCTCAGCATGCCATTAAAAATGCGCTTCCACCCATGCAACAAACTCAGAACCAGTCGCAGCCTTTTCACTGCGACTGGTTCGTGAGGTTCTTGGCAAATTATTGATTTCTGAAGGTTATGATAGAAAGAACTGCAGAACAATGCAAACACATCAAGGAACTGAGAATCATTAACTCCATTTTATAGAATTCCATGTTTAACTGTGCTTGTGTACCACAGAAGGCACTGTAGAATGATGGCAAACTGTAACTGTTTTATCATCATTGCAAGTACGAAATCTGGGCCAATATCCCATTTGAGAATTTTAATGCACATTGACATCTGTTATCACTAAGATGATGCTTCTACCTGAGCCAGGAGGGACTAACTGTTGAGAAATTATTGCTCGATTGGTGGGAAAGGATAGCCAATGTTACCGGCACCCATATTGGTGAGAGGGGAAGGTGTTACGAGGGACAGGTGGCTATTCTGCAATAACTAGCCTACTCATAAATAACAGCACAAAACATAGAAAAATAATGCCAATGTGTAAGAGGTTAATTCTAAAGCTAGTGCTTGACTCTACAACACTAGGACTTGAAACATTTCTGCACCAGCTCCAGGATTCTAAATCGTCACACCCTTATAAACAATTCATACATGTAGAACAATCCCCTTCAGATATTTTCAATTACAAATCTTTGGTATTCTGGACTGCTGATGCCAAGTTCTGTTCAGAACAGTTCTTTGCAATTAAATACTTAACATCCGGCCCTTAAAAGCCGACGGTTATATTTCTGCAATTATTTTAAAAAATCATTATGCTTGAAATGATGTTGTGCAGCATTGGTTTGAAACCTGTATGAAATTAATTTTAGCTATGTTTAACCTATTTACTTTAAATGAAAAAATGCCTTAATTAAAACAAAAAACGAAATTGGACAACAGTAAGCAATCATATACCTACATTGTAAAGCTTAATTTCAAGTTCACTGTGTTTATTTTACACACTAATGTCAGCCTTACAGTTCAGAGATTCGAACAACAGAAGAATATAGTGATATTTTTTAATAAAATGGGTTCACAGTTGATCCCATTTGGGAATGCTCGGATTTATGGAACATTATGGAACATAATGCAACCCTCCCTCATTATCCCCGCCTCTCTCAATATTTACATAACACAAATTGGTTAACTATTTGAGAATATGCAAGTTTAATTGTTAATGGTCCTGATAATTCAAATATAAACTATTTTGGGGATTGAGTCACACTTAAATGTAGCATATGATCAGTAAGATGATTAATTGATTATATTAATGTATATAGCTCTTTAATAAAGAATATTTAAATTTTAAATTCACTGACTGACAATAAGTTGCTCATGTATTGTTACAAAAAGTAGGCTTGCATATATTGGATTCCCTTCAAAACCATTAATGTTGCAAAGCATTTTAGACCCCTATTAAGTACTTTTTGAAAAGTGTCCATTGGAGTAAGAGAGGATCAGAGTTATTAGCGTGGGTTTTCTCCGAGATCTTCGGTTTCCTCCCACACTCCAAGACGTACAGATTTGTAGGATAATTGGCTTGCTATAAATGTAAATTGTCCCTAGTGTATGTAGGATAGTGTTAGTATGCGGGTATCACTGGTCGGCACAGACTCGGTGGGCCGAAGGGCCTGTTTCTGCGCTGTATCTCCAAACTAAACACTTACGAACATAAGACAAAGGAGAATGTGTGTGTCATATGACTCATCCAGCCTGCACTGCCGTTCTAAGTGAAGACATTTCATCTCAATTGTATATCCAAGTCCTTATCCCAAGCTTATCCCAAGTCCTTTAATTCTAGGTTATTTGGCCAAAAGGAATCTATAGGTTGATGTTTAAAAAAGGTTTTGGGTTTTGTTTTCTACATTTTTGTGAGATTTCATCTAACTTGCAGAGGTTATAGGCACATTCCAGTCAACCTCCCTTCCCAGGGTGATATTTTCTTTCCAGGAATGAAGACAATGAACTTCTAGAAAGTAAATACAAGATACAAGATACAAATATATCCCTCATTAGGTAAGTGACACAGCTCCAGATGCGCTTACACTAAAGTCCCATGTAATTCCAGCAACACTTCCTTGCTTTTGTTCTGTTATGTTATCAAATGAAACAATGGAAGCCAAAGTGGAATGACAAGAATATCTTCAACAAAGGCCTCATCATTGAACTTATGGAACCACAACTCAGATTGGGTAGTGAGACACAAGAGACCACACATTCTTGAGCAAAAAACAACTGAAGTGTTGGTGTGGAGAATCACATTCAAATTATTTGTCCTATTTACATTTGGCATGGAAGGAAGCCATGTACAGTGACTTGCAAAAGTATTCATACCCCTTGAACTTTTCCCCATTTTCTCACGTTACAACCACAAACGTAAATGTATTTTATTGGGATTTTATGTGCTAGACCAACACAAAGTGGCGCGTAATTGTGAAGTGGAAGGAAAATGATACATGGTTTTCAAATTTTTTTACAAATAAAAAACTGAAAAGTGTGGCGTGCAAAAGTATTCAGCCCCCTTTACTCTGATACCCCTAAATAAAATCCAGTGCAACCAATTGCCTTCAGAAAACACCTAATTAGTAAATAGAGTCCACTTGTGTGTAATCTAATCTCAGTATAAATACAGCTGTTCTGTGAAGGCCTCAGAGGTTTGTTAGAGAACATTAGTGGACAAACAATGTTCCTTGGGCATCATGAAGCCCAAGGAACACACCAGACAGATCAGGGATAAAGTTGTGGAGAGGTTTAAAGCAGGGTTAGGTTATAAAAAAATATCCCAAGCTTTGAACATCTCACGGAGCACTGTTCAATCCATCATCCGAAAATGGAAAGAGTATGGCACAACTGCAAACCTACCAAGACGTGGCCATCCACCTAAACTGACAGGCCGGGCAAGAAAAGCATTGATCAGAGAAGAAGCACATGGTAACTCTGGAGGAGCTGCAGAGATCCACAGCTCAGGTGGGAGAATCTGTCCACAGGACAACTATTAGCCGTGCACTCCACAAATCGGGCCTTTATGGAAGAGTGGCAAGAAGAAAGCCATTGTTGAAACAAAGCCATAAGAAGTCCCATTTGCAGTTTTCGACAAGCCATGTGGGGGACACAGCAAACATGTGGAGGAAGGTGCTCTGGTCTGATGAGACCAAAATTGAAGTTTTTGGCCTAAATGCAAAACGCTATGTGTGGCGGAAAACTAACACTAGACATCACCCTGAACACACCATCCCCACTGTGAAACATGGTGGTGGCAGCATCATGCTGTGGGGATGCTTTTCTTCAGCAGGGACAGGGAAGCTGGTCAGAGTTAATGGGAAGATGGATGGAGCCAAATGCAGGGCAATTTTGGAAGAAACCCTGTTAGAGTCTGCAAAAGACTTGAGACTGGGGCGGAGGTTCACCTTCCAGCAGGACAACGACCCTAAACATACAGTCAGAGCTACAATGGAATGGTTTAGATCAAAGCATATTCATGTGTTAGAATGGCCCAGTCAAAGTCCAGACCTAAATCCAATTGAGAATCTCTGGCAAGACTTGAAAATTGCTGTTCACAGACACTCTCCATCCAATCTGACTGAGCTTGAGCTATTTTGCAAAGAAGAATGGGCACAAATTTCAGCCTCTAGATGGGCAAAGCTGCTAGAGACATACCCCAAAAGACTTGCAGCTGTAATTGCAGCGAAACGTGGTTCTACAAAGTATTGACTCAGGGGGGCTGAATACTTTTGCACGCCACACTTTTCAGTTTTTTATTTGTAATAAAATTTGGAAACCATGTATCGTTTTCCTTCCACTTCACAATTATGCACCACGTTGTGTTGGTCTATCACATAAAATCCCAATAAAATACATTTACGTTTGTGGTTGTAACGTGACAAAATGTGGAAAAGTTCAAGGGGTATGAATACTTTTGCAAGCCACTGTAGCTTTCATGGAGTATATGCTGGATCTGAGCATTCCAATCATTCCCATTTCCCCACATCTTTCCATGTAATTCTCTCTCACATGCAACAAAAACAGTGGGAGTACACTGCAGATGCCAAGACATCTCTGAATATTCAAACACCTTTGTTGTGACATACAAATTCATATGGATGGCTTAAAAGCATCTGAGGACGGAATGCAGACACCAATGTTGAGGAGTGGCTTTCTAGATTTACAACCAAGAGAATATTAAATGACCAGATAAACTATGTACTGAACTGCAGGGATATGTTCTTAATGATATGTTAACACACAAGATGACAACTTAATGGTTTTCCAGATCTCACCCTGGTGTTTTCAATGGGAGGCAATAAACATACACATTAATCTATTTTCCCCAATGGTTCTGATTAGAATATCCCACACCTAATGACTGGCTTCAATAACCTTAAAGTATCCTCGCAAGTTAACCTGCTTTTTTGCTATTTTGAAATTTGTGTTCAATTTTAATATCTATCCACATAATTTTTTAACTCCTGAATATTCCTCAACATAATTTGACATATCTTTATATAGAGTCAGTTTGTAAAGTCATACGGTATAGAAATTGACCCTTTGGCTCCTAATAGTTGATCAATAAAATGCCCAATTAACAAATTTACCTTGAGCAAGGTAACATTTTCACAGTCTCCAGTTCATTCAGTGCAACAATGAATTTGTCTAAATATTGCTATAATTACACAGTCAGTTTTGCCACATGTGTACACAAAACCTTATCATCATTGTTCTAAAAACATTGACTAAAATAAATACAATGAATGGCAGGAGCAGCGGAGCATGGTGTGCATGTCAAAAGATCCATGAAGACATTGCAACAGGGAGATTTTTAAAAAGCCCCAACGTGCTGCAGTAACTCTTCAGATCCGACAACATCTCCGGAGAAGAGTCTGAAGAAGGTCCTGACCCAAAACATCATCTATCCATGTTCTCCAAAGATGCTGCCTGACCCACTAAGTTACTTCAGCGCTATGTGTCTTTTTTTGTAAACGAGCATCTGCAGTTCCTTGTTTATTCAACAGGCAGATAAGATAGTTAAGCAATAACCAAGGTTATCATGCAATAAACATGATTTCAATAGCTGGGGGAGATGAGCAGGGAGGGCACGAACATTATAGTCGAATTAACAGCAACAGCCTTAGAAGATTTGGTGCTTCACGTAATGGCAAGTGCAGGCATTAATTTGATTTGTCTTTGCTATATTTCACAATAATAATGTTTAGCTTTAAAATATAAAATTGCTTTTATTTAAAATAGTAAGGAGAAGTTTGAAGAAAGGTTCCAACCCAAAACGTCGCCTATTCCTTTTCTTGAAAGATGTTGCCTGACCCACTGAGCTACTCCAGCATTTTGTGTCTATCTAAGGAGAAGACATATAGTTCTGCAATTTGTGTGATTTACAGAAATGTTTTTTTGAACATTTCTCATGCAACTGGCACACACCCCCCCCCACACCCATTCCCCATGGATTCTGGATAGCTGAGAGTATACTGCATATAAATCATTAGCTCAGGCACAGCTGCATTGCTGTTTATCAGTTTGGTTGCAAACACAGTAGGAAGGACATGAGAAAATTCTCCAGGATTTCGGAAATGGAGAATATCAGCTTTGAGAAGAGATTGTTTTCCTTGGAACAGGAGGCCGTGGAGGACCTGTTTGAGGTACTCAAAATTGATGAGCAGTGCTGGTGAGAATCCTTTCTCCTTCACAATAGTGTCTTTCACCAGAAAGCATAAGTTTAAGGCGCAGGAGATTTTTAAAGGATTCGAGGAAGGATTATTTATTCCTAAAGAACAGTTGAAATCTGGAATTTACTGCCTGAGTGGATGGTCACACCAGGTTCTCTCACAACATCTATGAAGTATATGAGCACCTGAATGACATGGCCATAGAAGGCCACAGGTCAAGTGGTCGAGATTGGGATTAGTACAGATAGGTACTTGACTGTTAGCACAAAGAGACCATTTCCCTTCTGTGTGACTCTATAGCTCCATGACGCTTCATTTGAAGCTGCCCACAATTTTGGGACGATAACCTATTTTCTCTCCTCACTTCTTCTTGAACCTTGGGTATACTTTTGCTAGTTTCCAAACCTTGGTTTGTGTTCTCGGATCTATGGAATGCTAGAAGTGCAAAATCAATGCAGTCAATACCTCAACAACCACTTTTTCTCACAACTGGGAGGGATGGGTGTAAATAAGGGAGAATATAATGGGATTACTTTCAGATTAGTGTAAATGAGTGTTTGATGGTCAGCATGAACATGTTGGACTGAAGGGCCCATTTCTATGATGTATGACTATAACTCTGAAACTGAAGATCAACGAACTGCATAATTTCCTCCTTAATATTTAGATCATAGTAATATACTGATTGAACACAGGTCCTTTGCCAACCATCAAACATCTATTTACATGAATACTATGGTAATGCCATTTATATTCTCCCCAAATTGCCAACGTTTCTCTCCCCCTCCCTCCCTCCCGACTGCATTTACCTATTGCAAAGCTGCATCTAATGAATAGATTTCTCTGCTGCAAACGCATGCATTACTTTCTTTCATGGCTTTTGTGACTCAGCTTCTCTGGGCTCGGCACCAAAAATATACAATGGTCTACATTGTCTCTTTCACCATTCCACTTCTCGCATGATAGCACACCAACAAGTTAGGCAACCTACCATCAGCTGTTCTACAACTAAATAGAGATGATAAGAAGCACTCAGAAGGCACTGCAGCCCCCATGGGGAGAGAAACAGATTGGATGATTTGGGTAATTTTTCTTCAATTCTGGATTGAAATAACTGGAGTTGCACCAAAAGCCTGTTGGAGTGATAATCTAGATATTTCATAATTCTCTATCCTTTCCTCTCCATGCTACGAAAATGACAGAGGATAGCAACTCTCAAATTTCCTAACTTCTCTCAGTATCAAATATTGTGTGGTGCAGACAATGGCTCAAATTCTGTGGCCTTTTCTGCTTACGATAAAATCCAAGCACTTTCATCACATGTTATTGAACCCAAACAAATATAGTTATACATCCTCTAATTCTTTCTGTGTTATACACATTTCGGAGGTTAAAACAATTAGTGTACCAAATTGTTCTATGAAATACTTGCCATTTCTAAGGCAGAATCCTATTCCACTGCCTATCCTCTTTTGGCTGTTGCATATCTACTGTTTTCACGATTCAAGAATTTCTGGCACCCATGCTAAAATTCTTAATACACCTTGATAATGACTTATTGAGAGAACAGCCAATGTTGATGAGCTGCATTGGTATTTGTTCTTCCTTTGTAAATCAATATGCAATGGTCCTGACGATTGAGCCACTGACCTATTGTAGATGTTATGTAGCAAGATAAAAATAACACAGTCTGATGACCTTATTAGACAATACATTTATAATATCCCACTGGGGTGCTGAATATAACAGCAAAGGATTTAATGAAATGCTCTGTACCAGATCCCAGGTTTTGTACAATGGAGGAGCATACTTTAGTGGTGATTCATAGAACAGAGTAGGCTTTGTTTCTGGCTACATCCACTGGTGTCAGTACCATGCACAGGCACCAAGCCCCATTAATTTAGTCAACTAGCCACAAGAATGTGCCAATTTTCATATTTTATAAAGTAATGGTTTCACCGATGCCTCACAATCTAATCAAAATATATTGATCAATTTTTGAGCCATCTTTATGCACTAATAATTTCAATTTTTGAGCCACCTTCATACCTTTATGATATTATATTTGACAACCTCAAGTGGACCGTATACCATTTTGGTTTTCTGAAGATGATTTGTGAAATGCCTCTTCTGTTCTATAAGCAGACCAGCGATCCCCGCATATTAACACTATACAATACACACTAGGGACAATTTTTACATTTACCAAGCCAATTAACATACAAACCTGTGTGTTGTATAGTGTTAATATGCGGGGATCTCTTGTCAGCACGGACCCAGTGGGCCGAAGGACCAGTTTCCGTGTTGTATCTCTAAACTAAACTAAACCTTAACAGCGGTTGGTCAGGAAAATTAATGAATCAGCAAAGGCATTTTGTTTTTAATCCAGAAATATCTTGTAGAGGCATTACACAAATCATCTACAGCAAACAAAAATGGTACACATAGGAAACCGAAGATCTTGGAGAAAACCCACGCAGGTCATGGGGAGAGTGTACAAACTCCGTACAGACAACACCCATAGTCTGGATTGAACCCAGGTCTCTGACGCTGCAAGGGCTGTAAGGCAGCAACTCTACAGCTGCACCACATTAACACATATCACTCTAAAGTATTTGAGGTTCTATTGATCCATGTGAAGAGGGTCCCTACCTGAAATGTCATCTATCTGTTTCTTTCCACAGATTGAACTTGACCTGCTGAATTCCTCCAGCTGTTTGTTTTTTTCCATAAGATTCCAGCGTGTGCTGTCTCGTGTATATCCTAGCATTAATTATTAAGCATTAATAAGATTTAGTTTGACTTAACCTGAACTTTTCTTTGACAATATTTGGTCATGCACTGAACAACCAGAACATTTCATTAATAAAGGAATTATACTGGTAAAGTCAAATCCACTATTGTTAAATGATAAACCTAAGAATTCTGGTGTATTTCTTTAGGAATACATAGCTTTGATGAATGTGCGGCCATCAATATAATGCAATAATGTATAATAATGGAACGGAGTTATATGAATTAAATACTGTAAAACGTTTTCAAACAGAACTTTTTCTATTTTATATATGTTGTTTGTGACATATATAAATGACTTGGATGTAATTGTAGATGGGTTCGTTAGTAAGTTTGCAGATGACACCAAGATTGGTGGACTTGTGGATAATGAGGAAGGCTGCCAAAGTATACAGCGAGGTATCGATTAGCTACAGAAATAGGCTTTGAAATGGCAGATGGAGTTTAATCTGAGCAAGTGATGTTGCACTTTGGGAAGTTAATATCAGTGGAAAGTATACAGTTGATGGCAAGACTAGAGGGCATAGCTTTAACGTGAGAGGGGCAATGTTTAAAGGAAATCTACAGGACTATTTTCTTACACTGAGGTTGGTGGGTACCTAGAACGCGTTGCCAGTGTGGCAGTGAGGCAGATAATATACTTGTATTTTGGAGGCTTTTAGATGGGCATTTGGATACAAAGGGAATGAAGGGATATAGATCAGACAGGTGAGATTAGCTAATCTTGGCATCATGCTCAGCTCAAACATCGTACCAAAGTGCCTGTTGCTGAAATGTACTTTTCTATGTTTTATGTTCTCTTCTTTCCTGAAGAACATATTCCAACTGGAACCTACAGATGTAGATATTAGGTCTTATTTAGTCCACCATTCCACACATTCAATCAAGATGTTATGACACAAAATCTCCCATATTGCGTTACATTTTGAGTATTCAGGAAAAAAATAGTTGCAAGTTTTTTTCCCCATGCATTCCTTTAAAAATGAGCAAGGGGAGAGAATGAGAAATAAACTGTACATCGAACACTGATTTACATCAGACTTATATCCAGTTTCAAAGTGTGTTATATCACCACTTTGATTCACAGTCCATGTAACCGTAGTTTCAGAAAAATGATGATGACAACCGGTTGAAAGTATGGTTGTTATACCACCAGGGGGCAGTTTCAGCAATCGTTTACCGTTGTACCCCATGCTCACAGAATCAAAACACCTTCAACACTTGATATTTCTTGACAAACTATGGGAAAATACTTAAGTTAGCTGTCTTCCAAAAGAAAACTGCTTATACCTGGAAAGTAAATACTTGACTTGCAGTTGAAGAACTGGGAATGTGTGCATGTGGACCAGTCATGCCACCGATATTCACTACATTTCTGCCCTGTATTGAATGCCTGCAAGAAAAAGGGCCAACGGGAAGGATTGTGTGAAATCTGTGCCTTTTGCTGCTGCCTGCCAGTGCAACAAACATAACGCAGCTTATGAGATTTCTCCATGCAGCCAGACTGACCTGTCTTTCAAACCTACACACAGACACAAATAGACCCAAAATATCACATACACAGACACACCAACGTGGTTCAATCTTCTACTGCTCATTCTTTCAACATTGCAGTCATGACCACTGAATTACTGCCAAAGAGCACTGGAAAAATGTTGAATTGTCTAAAGCTTTGATTGTCCACAACCATTTTGCATAGTCTCCTTCATTTTTCTTTCAGATGTTATTGCTCTTTCTTTTCTCTCTTTCACTGCCAGACTGACCCACATCTCCATGATGAGAGGGGTCCTCATCGAAACTTACTGGGTAGTGGAAGGCCCAGATAGATGTGGATGTGGAGAGGATGTTTCCACTGGTGGAAGAGTCTATGACCAGTGGGCACATCCTCAGAATAAAAGGACGCACCTTTAGAAAGGAGATGGGGAGGAATTTCTTTAGTCAGAGGGTAGTGAATCTTTGGAGTTCATTGCCACAGGTGGCTGTGGAGGCCAAGTCATTTAGTATTTTGAAAGCAGAGATTGCCAGATTCTTGATTAGAAATGTATCAAGGTTTATGGGGAGAATGCAAGAGAATGGGATTAAAAGGGAAGGATAGATCAGCCATGGGTGAATGGTGGAGTAGATGCCCAGTATAAAAATAAACAATGCAACAAATTTTTGGCAAAACGTCCCATTTTATTTCATAGCAATGGATAAAACAATTCAAATGTAAAATGAACAAAATCAGTCAAAAAGGGCACATTTGCAAAGATGGCCTTGATGTTCAAGTTCAGGGGATACTTAGGGTTCTTTCCTACAGTCAGAAGAGTTTTAACAATTACACACTGCCCAGGGATAAATTAATAAAAACAATATATTTTAATTTAAAATGAGCTTTACTAATTTTATTGCAGCTGTTGATCATTTAAAGTTAAGTGAAAGCACATGACGTTCCTTTGATTGCCCTTGGACCACAGTTCCCGGAGGATAGATAGTGCCAGGCACAATGTTAAGAGCATTTCCCAACAAAATCAGAAGAGTCAGATGTATACTGGTCACTTAGTTGTAGTTACTCTTTAGGTTAGGAGACTGAAATCAGCAAAGCAGAAATATGTGAGTATATTTCAGTATATTTTTATCAGAGGGGTGAGCACAGGGAAATGTTACTGTGGGATATGAACGATGTTTTCCAAATTGGGTTTGTGAATCCCTTCAAAAGAATGTCTGAAAGTGTCTCAGCACAATATTCCCTCGCTGTCTGGGCACCAGCAGTGAAAAACAAAAAAACAATTATATTAAATCATATTTTAGCTGGAAAGGCGATAGGAATCAAAACCATGGATGGGATCCAATGAGAACACCCGTCATTCAATAACTCACTTTGTTAGGAAGCTCAGCCGCTAACAGTTCTGCGGAAGAAATGCTCCCAGAAGAGAATTCCAGCACAGATCTGCCCAAACCATTAGGCAGGAAGATGGGAGGAGAAAAACAACACTGCATGTCTTGACTCTAACTCCTAAGACACAGACAAGTACCTTGGCCAAATTGCTGTCCATCACTGTGACAATGTGTTAGCACAAGGATATTGTGCAATCTGTTACAAGTTGGGTATGTGGTTTTCTCCATTTGGAAGTTCATCTCATGCCCAGATCTCTCTAATCCCTTGCTTAAATCTCAGCAGTAAATATGCTGAGTTCTGAGTGGAATATGAAGCGCCAAATCAACCAATGTTTGGAATTCATAGTATATCGCAAATTGCAGTGTATCAACACATTACAGGTTGTGTGACACTGTGCTACACAGCTGCTGTCTGTCCTAACCTATCTTAGGGGTCACCCAGTCCCACCAGAATGTTTTAATTTTATGTATTTTTCAAATGTCTGCCATTACTGTTAAATGTCTGCCATTACTTCTTAAGGCAAGTAATTAATGCTACAATATCTTCCATTTTGATCCACCGTGTGTCAGCACTTAGACACAGCGCATTTAAACTCGGGTGAAATATAAATTCAAATTACTGTTGCTTTGCCTCTATCCCAGGAAAGTAAGTGATTTTGCCATTTTTATCCATCACTATGTCCCATGGCGTTTGAATTGAACCCATTGTGCTGTGGACCTAATAAGAACCCAAATGTGACTGCGTATATCCATCCAGAATTGGACACTAACATCATCCGGAAGACATATAATACTATCTTACAATTAGGCAATCCAGAGATTTCTTATGTAAACTTTGGTCCTAAGAAAGCTCATAATGAATTCAACTTTGCCCAACTCCATAAACAAAGATCTAAATTACCAATATCTGAAATTATTTTAGTGTATTTTCTCCATTTTATCTCATATTAACACTAACCTGCTTGGCTTTGTAATATTCAATGCATCCATAAAATGAGACAATTTTCATCCAATACATTGTCATCTTAACAGCAAATTAATTTGGGCTTTTGATATTCCAAATGCACTTTGCAACCTCTGAAACTCGGAAAACCAGTTCAAATTGCTCTAACATGTCTGTCTGTCCTCTTTGAATATCAGAGGCAAGGCTTTTAAAAAGTGTTTATTTTGCTCACAATTAGATGTGTGTGCATTGTGAACTGTCAGTTGTCTGATACTAGTATTGAAGAATAAGCAAGGACCCATTTTAAATTATGCTGCTTCTCATTTCTTTCTCAATAATTCCTTAACAAACCTCAAGTAATCACTTAACATCTGCAGGATCTGCTGCATTAGTGCATTCCTTATAGATATCGGGAAGTAACCCTACACACTACATACTCGATGCCCTGCAGAAATACAATGCCTACATTCAATGATGGCATAACACTGAAGAATAGTAGAAGAGTTGAGGAATGTAACTGAAGGCATGTGCACGAATAAATATATTGTGGATCTTCATGGATAGGGTCAAAGGTTGTAAAAGTGGAAGGAAGAGGTTCAAGTGGATGTAAGGATTGGAGCCATAAGTCATATGCTGTAGATAGGTTGGAGCCCAGCCAGTGAAGGGAATAAATCCATTATTACAGGACATGGTTTAACATGTGAACAAAGAATTTGATTCAGAGGAGGAACCAGGAGAGGTTGATGAGGAAAGGGCAATGCACAAAGTTGAGGTTATTGAGTGGTGTTATGGAAATAGATGTTATTGTTATGGAAGTGCTCTTAGCGATGGAGAGAACAAGGTATCAGCGTCATCTACCATACACAACTTCACATTGTGACAAGTGGGAGGACAGCGAAAGACGCTCAAACATTATGACACTGCGAGTTAAAATCAGAGAGAAAGAAAATCCCACAAGGTCAAGCCACCACATGGTGAAAAACCACAAATTGTACACTGATTCACCCTTTTCTATGTAAAGAGAGTTAAGCAAGAAAGAATGGTGAGTTTGATCATTCCACGTAGGAGACGGTCTTTTAAATCTGACTCACAAATACACTTTCAATCCTGCCCATTGATTCAACAATTACTCTGAGGTTTGGTGTTTACGTCTCGTCGGCGTGGCTGCAAGTCGTTTCCTTGAAAGGGAAGAGGCGATGATAAGAGGCAGGAAACAGCTAGTCTCCCCCGACCCCCGGCTTGAAGAAGGTGAATCAAGCATTTTTCTGGAGCGGGTCAGTGTGGTGCTGACGGTTCGCCCTGACGTCGGGTCTGCCTGGGATGGGCGCTGCCTGGCTGGGTGGCAACAGTTGAACCTCCCATCTCCCGGGGAGGACGGAGGTCCACACTCCCCTGCAACTCCTGATTCGCTCTCCCGGCTTCCGAAGCCCTGCCCTCCCACTCAAATTAAACCACCTCTGCACTCCTGGTGCAGAATTGAACTGACCCGTGGCAACGCACTCCAAAAAGCCACATCCAGCACGCGTGGAGGTGAGAGGAGCCACAGAAGTTGACAATACGATTAAATAGGTGCCGTTTGCAGACTTCCACATGGATCTGAGCACGGGGATGCAGAAGGTAAGACTCGGTGGTTAAAGTGAACGCCAGCAGCCGAGGTTGTACAGGATAAACTGAAACAAACGGTTTAATTGAGAGGGGAAACACAAAATGCTGGAGTAACTCCGCGGGACAGGCAGCATCTCTGGAGAGGAGGGATGGGTGACGTTTCGGGTCGAAGCCCTTCTGCAGAGGGGAGTTCTGTGGCACTCGACAGTGGGTCAGTCTCTGACACTTGTTTCTTGTCATCAGGGTGGAATCCATCCACCAGTGCAAGGATTTTACGTACATGTTTTACTAGTGGGAAGACTGCATGGTTGGGAAAAAAAAAACAATTCTGATCATTTTATTTTGACGGGTGTTTTTTTTTTCTCTTCAGGTTTGTTTTTAAAAGTTAATTGCTGAGGCAAGTTTGATCGCGGAAAGAGTCCGCTCACCTGAGCAACTCCAAACTCATCTCCCCGGCGCCATGTGTGCGAGGGCTGGGGAAGGTGCGGCCTGGAGGCCGGTGCCTGTTGCCCGCCTGCTGCCGCCTCTGGCGCTGGCAGCTTCCCCGAGTTGCTGTTACCCACCGCAGAATCGCGAGCCGGGCGGCTCCGTGTGGCTGTAAGACTTTGCGAGACTCTGTCCATGTGCCCGGCTGACTGCCTCTTAAATGTTGCGACAGTCCCTGCCTGTCTCACCCTACCTCCTCCCGCAACTTGTTCCATACATCCACCAACCTTTGTATGGAAACAGTTTCCAGATTCCTATTAAATCTTTTCCCCTTCACCTTAAACCTGTGTCCTATGGGCAAGAGACTCTGTGCATCCACCTAATCTATTCCTAGCATGATGTTATTTATACGCCGTTATAAGATCACCCCTCATCCTCCTGCGCTCCGGCAGCCGCCTCAACTTCTCCCTGCAGCTCACACCCTCTCTCTAGTCCTGGCAACATCCTCTCCCCCGTGCGTGCAGCGAGTGGCCGAGGTGCCCGAGTCTGTTGTCCTCTGTCAAAGGCACTCTCCCGATCTTCCACAGGTCGTCAAGAGGAGTTGCTGCTGCCCACGGTTTCCTTTTCCCCTCCAAGGGATTGTTCCAACGAGAGTTTTGCTGTCGATCGCTGTTTCCCGAGCCAGACAACCAGCTGGGAGTTGGTCGCTGCTTCGCCACATGCAGAAAAACGGTGTTTTCTTTAGAGAGGGTTGCGACCCGAAACGCTATTCTTTTTTCCTCAGCGATGCTGCCTGATCCACGGAGTTACACCAGCATGTTGCATCTTCGGTGTAAACCAGCATATATATGCACTTTCTTGAGTAGATATACAATGCTGGAGTAACTCAGCGGGACAGGCAGCATCTCTGGGACGTTTCTGGTCGAGACCCTTCTTCAGACTGCACTTCTGCTATTCTCCTTCTGTACTTCCTTCCTACACACAATGTTTTGTTTCATTCGGTCAGTGCCATGAGGTGCTTGACAGCGAGGGGAGGGGGTATGTGTGGGGTGGTTCAAATGTAGACGCTGTTCAGTGTCTCTGTGTTTTATCGCCGACAGGACAGAACGAGCCCATGAACAAGACCAAGTGTTAATTACGATAAAACGCGAAGTGCTGGAGTAACTCAGCAGGTGAGTCAGCAACTGTGGAGGGAAGGTACAAGCCTGTCCACCCCCTCCACGGATGCTGCCTAATCTGCTAATTTACTCCAGCACTTTGTGTTTACACAAGATGCCAGCATCTGCCGTTCCTTGTGTTTCGTGTTATTTACAGCGGTCCGGTGATCCAGATTTCTTTTTAGTAGTAGCAAAATGTATTAAATATCAAATATGGAATGGTTCCCTACTCCGTACCAGTCATTGTGTTCAATGACTGAGTTGTTTCTGAATCGTACAGAGGGTTGATGTATCGTGTCCTTCCGCAGACGTTTCCATGTTACTGAGCGACCACGCCAGCATCCATTCCTGAAGTAACTGGGAGCTTGATCTGCTCTTGATATTCAGATGGCATTGCTCAATGAACAGCCCGTTATCCCATTAACCTGGACGGCATTGCAACCGTCCTCTTTAATTAAAACAACCGCTGAAGCCAACGAACTGTACGGGGAAACGTTAGATGCAAGTTTTTCCTTGTTGGACATCCAGGCCATTTGCCTTTTTGGGAAGTTGCAAGATTTTTTTTAAATTCCGAATTTAAAGGAATAACTGATTAAATTGATGGTTTTGAAAATGTTTTATTGATGAGTATGGTGAATAAGATTATTGCGATTTAAAAAAGCAAATTGACTAACATACCTAATAGAAGTTTGTTTAAATTAAACCAATTTAGATTTTGATCAGTTTATGGAGAGACCTGTATTATGATTAGTCTCCAAGAGTGACAAGGAAATCAACTCTTGTAGCCCCAATCTGAATATGTATTTCAGGGCAGGAAAACACTACCCATTTGCCAGATATTGAAAGAGTTGTGTGTGTTCTTGTCTCCAGACAACTGTTTGTATATGGGGGTGTACACAAAAAGCTGGAAAAACTCAGCGGGTGCAGCAGCATCTATGGAGCGAAGGCGATAGGCAACGTTTCGGGCCGAAACCCTTCTTCAGACTGCAGCGATTATTTTATGCAGTAGTCAAATAGGATTGGACTTCAGGCCCCAATTGTGTTACGGCAAGGCATGGAACACCATCCGCCTTAGTTGTACTTCATTGCAAAATGAGATATGGAAAAAGGAAAACGGATAAATTAAGTTTGGCTAGATTGTGATATAATGTAAATACAGTGAAATAAGTGTTTTAATTGTCTCTTTTTTAAATAACAATAATAATGAGAAATAATTCACACTTGCAATAGTGTAATCAGCACATGTTTTTGTAATATTTAGAAAGTTAACATTTCCCATTGCGTGATTGTAGTAAGATTTAATTTGTATCCTCTGGTCAAATACAGTATCTGCATATCATTTACAATGCCTTTCAATGGTAAACGAGACAAGAAATGACACTTGTAAACCAGGTGGCTGTGCTGTACGAGCAAATCTTCTGAATTGTTGCATTTGAACATGAATCAACTTCTGATCTGAAGCATCATTTGCACATAACAAGCAAGCAGCATTAATCATTTCCATATTCTACCTGTCAATAATAATTGGAGTTCCCTCTAAGTTGCTATAGTATGCTGAGCTATATATCAATAATAATTCATTGAAAATTGGTATGAATCTTTGAATGCAAAAAGATTTTGCTGGTGGTATGGTCCACTTCCTGCACCAGTGGGAAGACCTGACTAGCTCCACTGCCTTAGAAACATATAAAATAGGTGTAGTAGGCCATTCAGCCCTTCGAACCAGCACCGCCATTCAATATGATCATGGCAGATCATCCATTCCTACCTTTTCCCCATATCCCTTGATTTTTGTTAGCCCTAAGAGCTATATCCAACTCTCTCTTGATCTCTTGTCTTCAGTGGCAGCTGTGAAATCAATCTTTTCTCTCTAATGGACCTTCAAATGCTTGATTTATTTGTTGCAGTGTTGACTTGAACAAGAGATTTTTGTTGTTGATATCATCAGCGTCAGGATGTTGTGGAGTAGGTACCCGGACGTGGCGCCGACAGACAAGAAGCTGAAGCAAAGAAGTCGAAGCTAAAGAACGGAATGGAAATGAGGCAGAAACTCCAATAAACCGAGAGTCCGAAGACGAAACGCCTACTAACCGAAAGGATGGGTCGCCTAAATGCAAACTAACCGAAAATCCCAAGGAACCGAAAAGCTGCATCGCGTAAAAGCAAACTTGCCGAATGGCCGCTCTGTCGAAACGCCACCTACCCGAAAGGCGGCGTCGCCTACAGGCCAAAGGACCGACTGCCGCTCAACAGAAACGTCCAATAACGGACCTGGTGTTGCCGGGGGGCAGGACTTGTCAGCGATTGGTCCAGACCCCCGCGTCCATCACATCACTGTGAAGGCATGAACATTGTCCCACACCTCCGCTCCACACAACCCGCAGCCCACGGAGGGTGGCCGTGGGAGAGAGGGGGCTGACCCGAGGGATGCACACCTTCGGCCGCTTTCAACTTGGTGCTTGGGTTCAGATTGCCCAGTCACCTATGGCTTGTGTGCGAAAATGAACATCATGCTCCTGTCTCCCCCTCCCTCTCCCCCCCTCCCTCTCCCCCCCCCTCTCTCCCCCCTCCCTCTCTCTGTGGGACACTCCCACGGGTGGAGATGGAGGAGAGAAAGGGGGGAGAGAAAGGGAGAGAGAAGGGAGAGAGTGGGGGAGAGAAGGGAGTGAGAGAGAAGGGAAAGAGAGGGGGGGAGAGGAGGGGAAGAGCGAGAGGAGGAGATAGAGAAGATGGAGAGAGAGGAGGGAAGAGAGAGGAGGAGAGAGAAGGGGAGAGAGAGAGAAGGGAGGGAGAGAGGAGGGGGAGACGGGAGCGTGGGGTTCACTTTCCCACACAAGCCATAGGTGACTGGGCAATCTGACCCCAAGCACCAAGTTGAAAGCGGCCGAAGGTGTGCATCGCTCGGGACAGCTCCCACTCTCCCACCACGAGCTGCGGGTCGGGTGGAGCGGATGGTTTGGGACAATGTTCATGCCTTCACAGTGATGTGATGGACGCGGGGTCTGTACCAATCGCTGACAAGTCCAGCCACCTGGCAACGTCAAGTCCGTTATTGGACTTTTCTGTTGAGCGGCAGTCGGTCCGTTGGCGTATAGGCAACGCCGCCTTTCAGGTAGGTGGCGTTTCGACAGAGCGGCCATTCGGTAAGTTTGCTTTTAGGTGATGCAGCTTTTCGGATCCTTGGGATTTAGGCATCCCTCCCTTTCGGTTAGTTTGCATTTAGGCGACCCATCCTTTCAGTTAGTAGCGTTTCGTCTTCGGACTCTTTCCGTTTATTGGAGTTTCGGCCTCGTTTCCATTCTTTTCTTTGGCTTTGACTTATTTGCTTCGGCCTCTCGTCCGTCGGCGCCGCGTCCGCACACGTGTGGAGTTAGTGGAGCGCAAGCTAGCAGAAGAAGAGAATCTACTATACACTACCACTTGGAAAGTAGGCAAGAGTGATGAGAGTACAATTTACCATCCTTTATCATCTGTGGTCACATGAGAGAATGTTTGATAGTTCAGCTACTCGATAGATCCTGTTTGTTAGCATGGTTGCCAATAAGCATCGAAAAGGTTTCATTTTTACAAATCAAATAACAAGTTCATCTTTTCCATGTTTCAACACACAGTGCATGGAGATATTGATTATTTGGGTTTTCACTTTTTTTTCATTTACTGCCAATAATTGGAAAGTTTGAATCCATGATTTAGTTTAGTTTAGAGATATACAATAGACAGTAGGTGCAGGAGTAGGCCATTTGGCCCTTCGAGCCAGCACCAACATTCAATGTGACCATGGCTGATCATCCCCAATCAGTACCCAATATAGTGTAGAAACGGGCCCTTCAGCCCACTGAGTATGCTGACCAGAAATCACCCTTACACTAGTTCTATCCTACATACAAGGGGCAATTTATAGAAGCCAATTAACCTGCAAACCTGCAAGTTTTTGGAATTTGGGAGGAAACTAGAACACCCGGGAATAGCCCACACTGTCACAGTGAGAACATACAAACCACATATAGACAGCACTAATAGTCAGGATCGAACCATGGTCTCTGTCGCTGTAATGCAGAAACTCTAGCGCTGTGCCACCATGCCCTGACCTTTCCAACCAATCCATTCTAGCTGCCTCTGGTTTTCATTGGCTAAAGGAAACAGGCCGTTTTGATAACGGGTACTAGGTCCCATCCAATAAATGAGTGATTTCACTAAAATGTAGTTATAATTTTCTAAATGGAAGGTATAGATGTTTACTGTCAATCTGGCAACATGGCTGGAAGTTGCAGATTGTAGAATTCCAGTGGGGTACACTTTGGTTGGCAGGCAAGCAAACAAACAATGTATACGATAGTACACAGATCCCACATTATCTGTGGTTATTTTGTGGTCTATGAAAAATCATAGCATGGAAACGGGTCTTTCAGCCTAGTCCACATCAATCATCAAAAACCTTTTGTTTTCATGCTAATACTTCCTAAAATCACTCTAATCTCTTCTCATTCCCATAGGTCCATCTTCAATTCGATCACTTAACTGCACAATTGGTGCAATTTACATTGGGTAATTAACCAACCAATTTGCATATTTTTGGGAAGTGGGAAGAGACCAGCAAACCAGGCAAAACACTCAGTCACAGCGAGAACGCACATACTCCACACACACAGCATTAGGGGTCAGGAATTAACTCGAGTTGCTGGCGCTCAACCAGTTGCACCACCCCAGTGTGTAAGGTCTCTGAGGTTCATGCTTGAGCAGGGGAATAGGGAGTAATCGTTAATTATATGGAGCTTATTTAAACCAGAGAAGCTAAGCTTCAATCATGTAGCAGCTCTTTACCCATGTGTTGAAGTATAGATATTTTGAGACACTTCAGTATGGTATGAGAAAGGGCTGTTGACTCATCCTGCTCTTTTCAACACCTTTCAATTCAGCTGTTGTGGTTAGTTATACATCTCTATTTATACCCATAACATAATTTTTTTTTAAATAAAAGATAAATCAAACTAAAAGGTCAAGGTTGAAGAGGCAACAAAAAAATCGACCAATCTATGAAGAACAATCAATTTTGGACTGTAAAGCCAAACAATGGTAGCAAACCGAACAAAAATAAATTATATAAAAACCATGTAATAGTTCTTCATTTAAAGACGAATGGGAAGAATGTGTGAAATTATGCACAAAATGCTGGACTATCTCAGCGGGACAGGCAGCGTCTCTGGGGAGAAGGAATGGGTGACGTTTCAGGTCGAGATCCTTCTTCAGACCGAGAGTCCGAGGAGAGGGAAACTAGAGATATGGAAGGGTGCGGAGAACACATAAGGTGTGAAGAGGACAGATCAAAGCAGACAACGATCAAAGAAAATGTACACTGGTTGGTTCATTGTTGGCCTGGGGGAAGGTGACAAGGAGGCATACAAATAGAAAAACTAATCAGGAGGACAGTGAAATTATTTGGAGAACTAGGGTGGGGGAGAGATGGAGAGAGAGAGGGAAAGCAAGGGTTACGAAGTTAGAAAAATCAACATTCATACTGCTGGGTTGTAAGCTGCCCAAGCAAAATATGAGGCGCTGTTCTTCCAATTTGCATTTGGCCTCACTCTGACAGTAGAGGAGGCCAGGACAGAAAGGTCAGTATGGGAATGGGAGGGAGAGATAAAGTGTTTAGAACTGGGCGATCAGACGAATATGTTGCATTTGAGTTATGGGAAAATAAAGGAAAAGTAACCATGTGTAACTGAGGGTGGGAAGGCTGTGATGGTAGATTGTCAATGTATAGGGGACTAAAGCTAAATAATTAGATCATGATGGGTTTTCTCTGCCCCTCTCTACAGGTATGTGAGTACATGGGTTAATGGAAGGATATGGTGGCAATATTCAAATTGTGCAGAAGAGAGATGAGGAGATTACAGTGTGAAGCGGTGTTCTCTCTCTTCTCTCACACACACACACCTTTTGTTTATGGCAGCAAGCTCCTGGCTGTGAAATTGAATGTGACAGGAATGCATGATGGTGGTGAATGATGGGGCACATACCTTTCATTCTGCATGCATTTTAAAGTGACGTAACTCACCAGGTAACTCCAGGTTAAGAGTGCAACTAAACTTGATCTGCACCAACACTTTCTCTCTGCATCTGAATCTTCTAATCCTCCACTCATTTACCATTATTAGTTTTTTTGGCTTTAAGGAACCTGAGGAGATAATTGTTTAGTAATCATGATTTGATAGGATAATTCTGGCATAATTATTAAAGAACCCTTTGGTCATTTTCAGTGTCTACTAATCACTAACTTGATAAACCACTTAGTGAATCTTATATTAATCAGAAACTCACCATTGGTTTTGAACATCTTTACATCAACATTTAAAGCAGAAGAATGATACAACTGGATTACGTGAAGCATTAAAATCTCTGCTTTTTATGGAATTTCTGTGAATTACATGTATATAAAGTTTATATTCACAGTTTATACCACCGTGTGATCATTGCCCGATTAGAGTGCAGCTATCTCCACACACAAACCCAAACCTTTTTTATTTCAGTGTTGGGATGGCAAATTGAGCAACTGAATGCATGATTTGTGTTCTGTATTAAACAACAAACATTGTACTCCCCAATTAAAAAGGAAGGGGATAAAACATCTGGGAGAATTTTGCTCTAGAGTTTGCAATGGTCATCTAGCATGATTTAGACATTCAAGTAGGATGAGCAGATTTGGACGCAGCAGAACTGGCAAGTTAGGATGCTTGTGTGCACTTCATCGAACACAACCAGATAGATTGCTCGTGAGACAATGGCTAAGAAATTCTGTTTGACAAGCACTGAAGTGAAGTACCCAGGTTTACATCTGCTTTTTGTCTGGTCCCTTTCCCACTTCCATTCCTTTGGATCTAATATTTGCATCCAAACCACATTGTGAGAGTTATCTTATCCATGGTCATTTCAAAAATACATTAGGTATTCTCTATAAGCTTTGTTTCTTTTTGCAGTGAGCCTTTCCTTATGAACCTCATTTGCTTTCTAACAGTCTTGGGCTCCTTATTCATGAGACATGGTAATGTACTCTCATCCCTTTACAATTTTGCTTCAATATTGTGATCCTACAGATGTTTGAATCAGTTTTATTTTCTCTCCTTATCTCTTGGAGTGTGTTCTGACCCTAAATGTCTGGTTTCACACTTCATAAGGTCCTTTATAGATGTAATCTTGTTGTTCTGTCCCTGTTTATCTCTCTTCCTCTAACATAAGATTGCAGTTTAATTTACTACTCTTCCCTTCATAGTCTGCGAGTTCGAAATATAATTCAAATTATATTTTGAACATCCTCTTGCAGTTGGCATTGCTCTCTGATTACCATCATGCATCATTTCTCAACTTTGATCTTTGTCTTTCCACTGACTGGTTAACACGCAACAAAACCTTTTCATTATACCTCGGTACACATAAAAATAAACTAAACTAATTTGCTTTAACAATCTATAACTTAATGTTGGCAATGTTGAACAATCTATACCTGACTAGTCTGAAGAAGGAACTTGACCCGAAATATCACCCATTCCTTCTCTCCAGAGATGCTGTCTGTCCCACTGAGTACTCCAGCTTTTTGTGTGTATTTTCAATCATTACAAGATTGTTCCATTACAACAACAATATTGACACCACCATGTTGGATGGCATAGTGATATGGCATTTAGTGCCACTGTCTTCCAGTTCCAAGGATCCATGTGCAATCTTGACCTCAGCTGCTGTATATGTTGAGATTTTATGTCCCCATCTCCCCCTCTGCCCCCCCCCCCCCCCCCCCCCCCCCCCCCCGTGTGGTTTCTACACGGTACTAGGGTTTCCTCTGACAGCACAAAGTTAATTGGTAGCTTAATTGGCTAGTGAAAATACCATTTTAGTGGAAAAAGAACCAAACAGGGAGTTGATGGGTATGTAAGTTGCAGGGGAAAAGGAAAATGTGGGTACCAAAAATAAATCCTTTTGTGCTGTTAAAGTAAAATGCACTAGGAATACTTTAAAATTGGCTGATGCATGTAACACATTTCACCATATCTTCAAATGACTTCTTACATGCGGTACGTGCCTTTATTCAAATCAATAGCATCGCCTGTCATGTGATAACATCTCTACAATGAAGCTAAAGACTGGATGGGAAGTGCATCCAAACTCTCTAGTATATCACAGCTCACTATGGCAATCAATGTGGAGATAGTGATGGAGTGGTTGTTGCATGTACCAGCATCCAGCTTCCCACTCATATTGGAAAAATATTTATTTCTTGCATTTGATGTATGCGTGAGTCCGAGACATGGTGAGGGGTGAACAGCAGATAGGGGATGGTTCCCTATAGGCTACAGTCAACTTGGTTTGGGGTGTTGTTTCCAATGAATCCAATCTCCATGGAGCTGCCCTTTAGCTTCACTGATGTTGACCTGTAAACTCCATCTCATGAATAATAGTGGGTTAAAGCTTGTTTAAAATAACCAACTTTGATTTGTGTAGCATTATACTGATTCAAGGTAGATTAGTGTGTTTGCTAAATAAAATTAGGAATTCTAGAGGACAAAGGAAGGACAAATATGTCAATTTTTGCATGTGATTTTTGGGAATGATTCACTGTAACAAAATATGAGTCTATGAAACACTAGCCAATTACTTGGGGACAATTTATTTTTCCCGAAAAGCCATTACGTTTGTGTTTCCAATAGTTGGGGAGAGTTAAATCAAAAAATATGTTGTTCAAACCTCCATCTCAAATACAATGCACTTTTGAACAGCTGTTTGAAAAATTATTTGCTTTTTTCTTTGTGAATTGCAATTGGACATGATGGTTATTGAGGTTGTTGACATCAAAGGTTTAGATTTTGTAGAAGAGGCTTCTTTGGAAAGACCGTTTTTTTCTTGGTTTGTGGAAATTGAATCCGACAAGATGTCTCTATGTCAAAGGATTGAAATATCAAACGACAGAAGATTAAAAATATAGAAACATTAGAAAATTGGGAAAACTGCCAAAAATTTACAGTAATGAAATAAGCCAGTGCAATAAATTATGATGAGAAGTCAAAAGTATGAATGGGTTCCAGCAGTATTAAATGTGTCTTTCTTCGGAAATATACAAAGAGGGCTCTAAACCATCTGAAGAGTAATCTTCAGAATCTGCAAGAGTATGTGCAGGAATTTAAATCTGAGGACATGTTAAGCATATTGTAGCCAGTTAGCTCTATCAATACATCAACTTGCGATAGAAGTATTGCAATAAACAACCATACGTTCATCATTTAAACATGAGTGTCTGTGCCATAGAACCAAGTGAACAGATGAATCCACAGCCTTTTGTGCACTTGGCTGGGAATGAATGGTGCAGGTGCCAGCGTACAAAAGGGGGAGCAGAAATATACATGCTGAATTCAGCACCCTGCTTGGCTAACACAAGTTAGCCTGATAGCTAATGGGACCAACCTACCCACAGGTTAAAGAGCAGCACCCGCTACTTCCAGAAGGAACTGCAGATGCTGGAAAATCGAAGGTAGACAAAAGTGCTGGAGAAACTCAGCGGGTGCGGCTGCATCTATGGAGCAAAGGAAATAGGCAATGTTTCGGGCCGAAACCCTTCATCAGATGAGATATTAGATATTAGTGTTCCAGGGACCACCTGGCTATTTTGGTGATATCAGTAGGTGTCATCAGTAGGCATTCCAGGGATCAGCTGCTATTTTGGTGCCATCAGTCTATTGTCTATTGCCTATTGTCCTCTGCTCTCCATTTTCTCCATTGTTGTTGTTCTTTTGCTTAATTTGCACTTGGTTGGGGAAACTTTAAAAATGAATTTGAAGAAATGACTGTCCAAATGTAAAATATTTTCATGCTGTGGCTAAGCATTAGCAGGATACTGGGCAGAAAGAGAACAGTATTGCTTCTTGCTGAATTTTGCTTGCTTAGCTTCTCTTTTTTACAAGGTACAATAAAAAGTAAGCAATAGAATCTAACATCTCAATGTGAAATCACATTTGCAAGCACTTTGGCAGAAGTATAGTTGAGTTTAACTTTACGTTAGTTTAGAGATAAAGCGCAGAAGCAAGCCCTTCGCCCAACCGGGTCTGCGCCGACCAGTGATTACCGCATAATAACACTATCCTACACCCACTTTTTTTTATATTTACCAAGTCAATTAACCTACAAACCTGTAAGTCTTATGGGAGGAAACCGAAGATCTCAGAGAAAACCCACGTAGGTCACAGGGAGAACATACAAACTCCGCAGCCAGCACCCGTAGTCAGGATAGAATACGGGTCTCCGGCGCTGCATTCGCTTTAAGGCAGCAACTCTACCGCTGCACCACCATGCCACCGCATTCATTCAGTATTCCCCGAAAAAGACTAAAAATACCTATTTTTCCTCACAAAATTATCTGTCGTCTGTTTAGAAGTTAAATTACATTGCTAACTCCAATCCTGAAAATCAATGCTTATATTAATAATTGCAATGATTTAAGGAGACGTTTGATGGAAAAGATAGCTTTTTGCAGAAGTTTGTTAATATTGATCCATTGACAGTATATTTATTTCTGTCATAAATCACAGCACCTGTAATAAACCTGATCTCATTCGCATCACCTCGCCTGCAACTGCTAATTGTAGACCTTATAAAACAAAGTGGGAGCTGTGACTTTAACCTTTCTTTGAAAATGCTGCACAGAAATAATCCAAAAGTCCATGGGTCTAGTCCAATGACCACAGGCAAATTCCACTGTCTGATCAGGGAAGGATGAAAACATGTGTCTCTCCCAACCACAATGGGATTCCAACACAACTGCTAAAGCAATTGTGCAATTTTCCATATTATTGTATTTCTTTGAAATAGTCTTGCATCAGAGTATGAACGCATCATAAATATTAATTTAATAAAAGATCATGATAAGATTAATTGAATTCATAATATATAAGATTAACAGCTAATAAACAGGATGTTGTTCAATTCTGAAAACAGACTATTTGTACAATGCTGGGATCTTTTTGTTTTTTCAATCTGCAGACATTATTTGGATCAGATATTAAGTCCGCTAGCTATTGAGTTTATAGTGTCCATAAATGGAAGGAGGCACAAATGTGATTTGTTGATTTACTGGATAGAATGCAGAACAAAGTTTTTGTTTTTCCACTGTATCTTGCCATACATGACAATAATCATAAACAAATATGCCAAATGTCTACCCTAGACACTTGAATGCCTACACGTTTTAACTGAGTTTGAGAAAATATGTTTACTTCAGTTTCTAAATGGTGGCAATAGAACTGGTTCAAAGAAGCGCATGTACTTTCGACGATGATTGGGGATGGCCACATCTCCAATGATAGACATTCAATCCTGTAGTATCTCAGTGGGACAGGCAGCATCTCTGGAGAGAATGAATGGGTGTTGTTTTGGGTTGAAACTCTTCGTGGCCTTGCCCTCAGTACCACCCCAATCTGGACACCTCCAGTGGATTTGTGATCTGATGGAAATGTCAGGTGCTTGTAAAATATTCTCCCTGTTAAGCTCCTAAGAACATTACACTTTATTGGATGAGGTGAAGTTGGGTTTTTCATGACAGACTAATTTAGGATTACTGCTTAACAACCTCTGTAATCATAAAAGTTGATATGTAATAATTTGTCTTCCTGAAGAAAAATACAGTTTATCCCATTTCAAATCTATTATTTTGAATAATTAAAAATGAAAACGTCCTGCAGATGTCAGAAGTCTGAAATAAAACAGAAAATTCAACATGTATTTTGAAAGTTCAACATTTGCAACTCCAGGGATTTATTCTCTTGCAGAGGGCTGTGGCTGTCTGGGCAATTAGCACATTCAAGGCTAGGGCGAATTAAAGGTCAGAGATATGACCAGGGAGTCGGGTGAGAAAATAGAGGACCATTGATGATCTGAAAGCAATTAATGGAAAGCAAAAAATATTAAATTCAGAAAATAATGGATGTAGTAACCCAGTCAGGCAGCATCTGTGAAGAGAGGCAGGGTTATTATTTTAGGGTTAAGACAGAGGAATTCTCTGCCACAGAGGGCGGTGGAGGCCGGTTCTCTGGATAGTTTCAAGAGAGAGCTAGATAAGGCGCTTAAAGATAGCAGAGTCAGGGGATATGGGGAGAAGGCAGGAACGCGGTACTGATTGTGGATGATCACATTGTTCAATGGATGATCACATTGAATGGCTGGCTCGAAGGGCCGAATGCCCTACTCCTGCCCTTATTGTCTATTGTCTATTAATGTTTCAGCCCCCCCAGTTAGTCCACAAATTGACTGTCACTTTTGTATGAGTGACTTTGCATCAAAAAAACTTCAAATGGCGGTAAGTGATAATCAAAAAAAACCTGTAGATGCTGGAAATCTAAAATAATAACAGTAAATACTGAAAATGATCAACAGATCATGCCACAACTGTGGGAAGAGAAACAGAGCTATTGTTTCAGGTCAAGGATTCTTTGTCAGGGAAATATTCGCACTGTTACTCCTTGCGCGCATGTGGCCTGACCTGCTGAGTATTATCTGCATTTTCTACTTTTAAAGTGTTTCGGGGTGTCTTAGCTTTTTGTAGGTACAGCAAGCATATAAGGCTGGAACTTGCTTATTAGCCGAGAGTTTGGAGGACTGAGCTGTGATCTGAAGACGCAAGTTTAAATACCATCATTGCATTTGGGTGGATTCAAGTTCAAGTATTCAAATTTAAATCTAAAATAAAAGCTGGTGCAATGGTTACTGACTGTATGTAAAAATCCTTCTGGTTTAGTAATGTTCTTCAATGAAGAAAATCGGCAGTCTTTAGTTGATCCATGTGTTCTCTGATCCGAGAATGTGTTGACTCGTGAAGGAATGTAAGTCTCGCCACCAGTGCCCACATCCAGTCAATGAGTATACTTTTAAAAGACACTTCATAAAGTGAAGAATGATGGAAGGATTTTAAAGTTGACAGATTAGATTGGAACTGGAACTGACAACATTGGACACCTAATTCATATTTCACATTTTTCTTTGAGTGGAAAAAATGCTGATTTCTTTTCAACCAGTTTCTCTTTTCATCATCAACACAATTCCATCAGCACTAGACTATTGCATCTCTGAAGTTATTGTGAGCTGTGTAAAACTGCACGATTGCACCACCGATTGAATTCTTCCGTGGAGAAATGCCTGTGCTTTTGGAAACAACACAGGGTCCTATATCAAAGCTGTTTAATTGTGATTATCTTACTGTTGAAACCTTCACTTATCAGTGTTTCTCTTCTGATCAGTGCAGAGTTGATGTTCTTTGTACTATGCATTTCAGAGATAGTACCTTTAGTGATTTGTTGCATATGTTCTGACTGAAATCTTTGTGTTCCCGTGTCTGCAAACATCTAAGGACCTACTGAAAGGAGAAATATTTCTCACATTTGACAAGCAGTCTCTTAAAATATCATGGTTTAAAACATTATTCCTCTCTGCCACAAGCAATCAATCTGTAAGATTGAATAGAAATATCAAAAGCACAATAACTACTTGCTGGAAACAAGAATTTAAAATATTAAACACAATATTCAGTCCGTTATTAATAGCAAAACAAAATCAAAATTGAACATCATAGTTTCAAAATGTACCATCATAGTTGCTCAACCTGAAAAGGTGAGGGGATAGGGTAAAAAATAAGGGGAAATGGTAATTTTATTTATCTTCTCCCCTTTTTTATTTTATTTTGTACAGCTATCTCACCTTGTCACTTGTTATTTTAAGAAGAACATGCATTCATAATAGCAACCTATCTGCCTTCCCATCGATGCTGGTGAACCTGCTTTTGGCTGGTGCTTGAGAGAGTAAGCCCCCGATTTTTTTATTTGAATGCAATTCCAGCACAGTTACAGACTCCTGAGATGTTGTTGACATCCTTTCGGTTTAATAATTTCTGTTTCAAATGTAGTTCTGATTGATGACAACAGACAGTGTTCCACAGTATTCTCACACAAAATATTGTACAATGTTGGAAACTCCCAGGACTTTCTTAAACCAAGAACAATGCAATACCATGAATGGTGATCAGTGTTTGGCTTATCACATTTGCAGTGATTTTGTTTTTAATGCAGCCTTTTGTGAAATGTAGTAGAAATTTAAGAAATGTTAATTGGGGGCAATAGGTGTACATAGCTGGACTAATTTTAATGCCCTGTGTAAATATGTTCAGACCCACAAGTCTGCACTGGCACCATGGTCTCTTTGTGTACATTATAAAGTAGATATTGCAAATTGGTAAATGTATTGAGCAGGAATTGCAGGCTGGCCTGTATATTTAAATTACACAGTGTCTGCTGCAGTATGGTATCTGAATGGTACAGAGAAAGAATGTAAGAAATAAATACAGGACTGGGCATTTGAACGGCTCAGTCATTTAATAAACTAGATTCGGAACTGCCGGCAAGTTGGACCTTACAACAGTAATACGTCAAGGTATTCCACATTTGAAGACCCCACTGATTTCAATGGGGATTGTAGAACTGGGGTGCAAAGAGTAAGTTGCTTAATTGTTTTTAGTTACCTCAATTGTATTTATGGGTCTCTATAACTGAATGTTCTTTGATTTATGATTGTTACATTCCTGGAAAATGTTTCATTAAGCAAAAGTTCATATATCTTGTACCATCAAGTGTTTTGGTGTGGTGTTTGGGAGATGAGGGGTGTACCTTTCATTATAGTGAAGAATAGATTCATACAGGATATGTACTCTTTAACCAGTCAAATACGCTATTGCAGAAAATGTATACATAGAATGATGGTAAATTGAGAAATGCCTAAAATTATAAGCATTTTAGAGTAGGTTTGTAATGTTTTGATTATTAAATCTAATAGATTTAATGACTTTTCAAATATTTCAATATCTAATATATTGAAAATATATTCTTAGGGTTTACAGCAAGCAAAGGTGGAAATGGGGCTTTTCAAGCAAGCATAGCTGTTTTTAAGGCAAGGTTAACAACAAAACCCTGTACATTGTGACAAGCTTAGAAGCGGACAGGACTGTGATTCTAGCCAGGTGGTGATCAAGTTAGCAGAATCTGACCCATTTTTGCTAGGATCATGCTGTTTTTGAACAGAATCTCAATAAAGAATTTCGCTCTCAAAGTTCCGGTCTTCCTGTAAATCAAAGGCTTACTGGCAATTCCCGTTGTACCCAGTGTAAAGGCAATGACAAGTAATTGGCGAATTGGGAAGATCCAAAATCATAAAACTGTAAGGCGTGGAGAATAAAACTGGAATTTGATGAAGAATGCTCTTCTAAGGATAATGTTAGCAATAATGCTGGGACAAAGTAGGAGGTTTAATGCACACCTGAAGCATGTTCCACTTTATCTCTGTGACTTGCCTATTTTATTCCTCTATCTTCATTGTGTCTTATTTTTTAATGTTTTTAGATTTGTTAATGGTGTGAAACTATATTCTATAATCATTATTGGCATGCATACTTAGGTGAATATCGATGGTATTGAAAAATACATTCTGCCTTGCCATGAGCCTTGCCTTGCACATAGTGCTAATATGTCCTTGAACATTGATTAATGAGTCAGTGTGAGGGTTCGTTAGTGTGAAGACAAATGTAAGTCCCCTACAATCAGAGACAGATAAAATTATAATGGGAAACAAAGAAATAGCAGAACAGTTAAACAAGTACTTTGGTTCTGTCTTCACTAATGAAGACACAAAGAATCCCCCAGAAATACTAGGGGACCGAGGATCTAGTGGGAGGGGGGACCTGAATGGAATCCACATTAGTCAGGAAATTGCATTAAGTAAACTGTTGGGACTGAAGGCAGATAAATCCCCAGGGCCTGATGGTCTGCATCCCAAGGAGGTGGCCCTAGAATCGTGAATGCATTGGTGATCATTTTCCAATATTCTCTCGACTCTGGATCAGTTCCTGTGGACTGGAGGGTAGCCAATGTAACCCCATTTTTTAAGGGAAAACAGGGAATTATAGATCAGTTAGCCTTACATCGGTCAAGGGGAAGATGCTTGAGTCGATTGTTAATGAGGTTATAGCAGCACATTTGGAAAGCAGTTACACAATGTCAGCATGGGTTTATGAAGGGGAAATCATGCTTGTCTAATCTTCTGGATTTTTTTGAGGATTAGAATGGATTAGGGAGAGCCAGTGGATATGGTGTATCTGGACTTTCAAAAAGCCTTTGCCAAGGTCCCACACATGAGATTAGTGTGCAAAATTAGAGCACATGGTATTTGGGGTAGGGTATTGACATGGATAGATAACTGGTTGGCAGACAGGAAGCAAAGAGTATGCATTAATGGGTCTTTTTCAGAATAGCAGGCAGTGACTAGTGGGGTGCCACAAGGCTTGGTGCTGGGAACCCAGTTATTTACAATATATTAACGATTTAGATGAGGGAATTAAATGCAACATCTCCAAATTTGTGGATGACACAAAGCTGGGTGGCAGTGTGAGCTGCGATGAGGATGCTATGAGGCTGCAGGATGACTTGGATAGGTTGGGTGAATGGGTAGATGCATGGCAGATGCAGTATAATGTGGAAAAATGTGAGGTTATCCACTTTGGTGGCAAGAGGAAGGCAGATTATTATCTGAATGGTGTCAGATTTGGAAAGGGAAGGTGCAATGAGTCCTGGGTGTGCTTGTATATCAGTCACTGAAATTAAGCATGCAGGTACAGCAGGCAGTGAAGAAAGCTAATGGCATGTTGGCCTTCATTGCGAGAGAATTTGAGTATAGGAGCAAGGAGATCCTACTGCAGTTATACAGGGCCCTGGTGAGACCACACCTGGAGTATTGTGTGCAATTTTGGTCTCCTAATTTGAGGAAGGACCTTACCGCTGTTGAGGGACTGCAGTGTAGTTTCACCAGGTTAATTCCTGGGATGGCGGGACTGACATATGATGAAAGGTTGAGAGGGGATTTTATAGAAACATAAAAAATTCTTAAAGGATTGGACAGGCTATATGCAGGAAAAAAATGTTCCCAATTCAATTCAATTCAATTCAATCTTTAATTGTCATTGTGCAGTGTACAATACAGAGACAACGAAATGCAGTTGGTATCTCCGAAGGCCGAACTTACGAATAAACAAGTAATTGCGCAGTAGTACGAGTATATACATCTATACATATACAGTGGTATCCGTGCAATTTGCTGGTGATTGGATAATCCGGGGGGGTGGGGGGAGGGGTTGAGACAGGCAGTCATTGAGGTGCAGCGTTGAGAAGTGTGACAGCCGCAGGGAAGAAGCTGTTCTTGAGCCTGCTGGTACAGCAGCGGAGGGACCTGTAGCGTCTCCCTAGATGAGAGGAGGGCAAACAGTCTATGGTTGGGGTGTGAGCTGTCCCTGGCGATGCTGTGCACCCTGCGCAGGCATCGTTTACTATGGACAGACTCAATGGAGGGGAGTGAGGAGCCTGTGATGCATTGGGCGATCTTCACCACCCTCTGCAGAGCTTTCCAGGGGGGGAGTCCAGAACCAGGGGTCACATTTTAAGAATAAGGGATAAGCCATTTAGGACTGAGATGAGGAAAAACGTCTTTACCCAGAGAGTTGTGAATCTGTGGAATTCTCAGCCACAGAAGGCAGTGGAGGCCAATTCACTGGATGTTTTCAAGAGAGAGTTAAATTTAGCTCTTAGGGATAAAGAAATCAAGGGATATGGGGAAGAAGCAGGAAAGGGGTACTGATTTTAGATGATCAGCCATGATCATATTGAATGGCGGTGCAGGCTCGAAGGCCCAAATGGCCTACTCCTGCGTCTATTTTTCTATGTTTCTATGCTTCTAGTTCTCTTTCCCCAAACCATTTCCAGATGCTAAAATTTGGTAAAAAATGATGATCAGTGGTGAGATTGTAGGAATGGACAATGATAAAATATTGTAAACAGCCTAGTCATGGGTGCAGCTAAGAATTTTCACATAGATGTATTATGATTAATAGATTCTGGCCAATTTTTAAGTAAAACAATATTCTTCTTTGTTAGGCTCTGAGGGGTGTAAAGGACCTGTATCTCCAAGGAATATGAACTATTCATCATTCTCTTCAAACATTTTGAAGACATTTTATTTTTGAATGCTTTGCCAGCAGGAAATGGAAAAGCTGCACAAGTCTTTCTTTTTAAATCGTATTGGAAAGAGATCCTCAAACTGCTGATGATTTGGGGAAATGCAGTAAAATCATTGAGCATGGTGAACATATTTTCAGCCTTGTCTCAACATTGTTTTCCATTGATATCTCGGTTTTCTAGAACAATTGTCTATTTGCTCTAAAATAAGTGTCCTCTGGATAGGACAAGATTGGAGGGATATGGACCAATCACAGGCAGGTGAGACCAGTGTAACTGGGACATGTTGGCCGATGTGGGCAAGTTTGGCTGAAGGGCCTGTTTCCACACTGTATCACTCTATGACTCTATATATCGACTGGAGTTCCATTCAATGTAATGGTCATTTGATCAAATGCAAGTATCAGTCTTGATACCTTGTGAAGGGAAAGGGGCTAATAGGAAAGCACTTTAAAAGTGCTAATATAAGCATAATAGGCAAACAAAAAAGATCTTATGTGGTATCAATTTTTGAACGGGGTGAATTCTATGTCGTTATGTCAGTCTGAATGTCTATTCAAGTGGATAGTTATCTTAGTATTTGTTAATTGGCCTACAGAATAGGAATACATCTTGAAGAAGTATTTCTCAGGAAATTGGTTAGGCAGATATGTGCTTGCCATGCTGTCATTATTTATTCTCTTGTTTCATGTATTTCTTGTATTTTCGTTACAGATGTCCATTCTCCATCAGGCAGGAAAAGCAACCCCTTGCCTAGGATGCAGAGGGATGTGTAAGGCATTTGAGCCACATCCTTGGAGGTAAATGATCCATGTATAGATCATAAAATCTCACCGTTTAACGGAAGCCCATTTGGCCCAAAATGATTTCTATAAAAATCTATTTTCCTTGTATGTCCCCCAGATGAATTATCTTTTTTCTTCACTACTGTATATGCAATTTCTGTTTGAACATAACTATGAATCTGCTTCATTTACCTCTTCATCCAGTGGCCTGCAGGAAGGATACTTGCTAAAACACTCTTCAAGGAAGTAATTCATTACTTTATGAGTGAATATTTGTCATATTTAAAAGCATAACAGCGCACTCCCAGTCAATTAAATTTCTATTCACTTTGGTGTCCAAAAACAAAATACCTTTTTATTTGGCAAGGCAAAATTGCACATTTTTTGTAACCTATTAATAAAGAAATGTTTAGACATTTAGGCTTTGTCTATTGACTGCAGTCACATATGAGATGTATTTTAGACAATTCCTGCTTCATTCTGTCTGCCAGACTCTGGCATGAACCAAATGCAAGTTTAAATATGAATTATTTTAATCTGAATTACAACTATTTTTGAGGTGATCATTTGCCTTTGTTTTTTTTTTCATTATTTCGTAATTCATTATTTGATACCACACCAACATACATATTCCCTATGTTCTTAATTGTTCTGTGTCTGCTTGTTATAGTAGGATTATAGTTCAATATCCTAGTGAATACTTTGCATTGTTGTGATTTCATTATAAGATGCATTGTGTGAACAATGTGTTCGTGGGATGTAATGCACCGAAATGTATTTCAAAAGACAAGTTTGCCTTAACTGTTTGACTTTTAAACCATTTAAATCCATTTTGAGTAAACTTAATACCATTCATCTGAATTTATTTTTTTAAGTTTGAGACCTGGATAGTAAGAATTTATTGTTTTTCTCCAAAATAAAAATCTCATCAATAGCCATTATGTGGGACACATGAAGGTGGGGAAACCCTTAGGGTCTGACCAATTATATCCTAGCATGTTGTTGGAAGCAAGGGAAGAAATATATGGTTTCTGGCAGAAATATTTGCATCTTGATTAACCATTGATGTGGTACCAGAAGACTGGAGGGTGGCTCATGTAGTGCATTTTATTTAAGAACGGCTGCAAGGACATGCGGTGAGTCTAACATTAGTCATGGGAAAGTTAATGGAGGGAATTCAGAGAGACATAATCTACTTGCATTTCGAAAGGCTAGAATTGATTAGGGATAGTCAGCATAGCTTTGTGCATGAGAATTTTTATTTACTAATTTGATGTTTATTGAAGAGGTGACCAAGGGGATTGATACTGGAGGCCTCTGACAAGAAATGGCCTCGAGAGATCGGAAGACTATGCAAAGTTGGCCAAGCATGTCCAGATTACAAAAAACCAGGACAAATTGAATCTTGCTAAATAATGATCAATCGGTCTACTCTCAATCATCAAAGTGATGTGAGCTATTAAATGGCACGTACTGATACCCAGTATAGGTTTCAGCAGCATCACTCAGCTTTAGTCCAGATCATTGCCTCAATCAAATCATTGGATGAATTAGCTGAATTGAAGTAGTTTATCTGGAATGTTAATATGATGTTGTTACACACACCCTCCCCAACTTTTTTTTATATGTATTCAGATGCTATCTGTTCTATTTCTGTAGAATCATTATTTAATGTCTGATCCTTACCTCTGAGCGTTGGCAGGCAAATTGACTTATTGAGGTACGAGTTACATTTGCATTGTCCTCCACAGGCGTTCACTTTCATAGACTACAATTAGGAATCACTGGGGTAACCAAATTCCTTGCCTATTTTCCTTTTCTCCCCACCCAATGTCCCACAACTCCATTGGTAAAGACAGAAATTTTACCCTACTTGAATCTTGCCACATTTTGGAATTGACTATCTTAACAGAATCAGGGAGATACAGTGGAGCAGCTGGTAGAGCAGCCGCCTCGTAGCTCCAGATCCAGGTTCGATCCCGACCTACGGTGCTGTCAGTGTGCAGTTTGCACATTTTCTGTGTGACAGCGTGGGTTTCCTCTGGGTGCTCTGGTTGTCTCCCACGCCCTAAAGATATGCAGGTTGAATGGCCTCTGTAAATTGTCCCAAAAGTATGGTGAGTAGATGAGCAAGTGGGATAACGCATAATTACTGTAAATGGGTGATCAGTAGTCAGCATGGACGATGGGCCGAAGGGCCTGCTTTCATCCTCCATCTCTAAACTCTAAAAGGCACATGAAAGCTCATTAACTTATCATAGATCATTACTCTGACAAAGGACCTCCAGTCTAATTTATGAACTCTATTCCTCTTTCCACAGAAGCTGCATGACCTGGTGTGTGCTTCCATCATTTTCCATTTTTGTTTCATATTTCCAGCGGATTTTCCCAGGTCATTGCTCATCATCATCCAACTGTTGGATGTTTTCCCTTGCCTTAAACCTGTTTTCCCTTGCCTTAAATTGATTAAACAGGCAATTTGATTTCTTTTTTCAGTGAATTACTTTGGCCAGCACACAATTAAAATAAACACAATAAGATATTGTTTAAGAAGGAACTGCAGATGCTATAAAATCGAAGGTAGACAAAAATGCTGGAGAAACTCAGTGGGTGAGGCAGCATCTATGGAGCCCATAGATGCTGCCTCACCTGCTGAGATTCTCCAGCATTTTTTGTCTACCCACAATAAGATATTGTCCATTTGCCTGATTTGTCACGACTCTCAAGAAAATGTCCAACATTTAGCTCTGCTTTGAAGCAGAAAGTTCTATTGTGGCTGTTAAGTTGCAGCTTTAATGCAAAAATACAAATGTGAATCACAACAAGGCAGCTGGGAAAGTTAAATTCAGTTAATGAAATAAATAAAATTCAAATCTGTATATCAACAATGGTGATAATCAAATGTTAGTCTGATTTTAACAAACTCACCTAGAAGAGAAAGTACTTCATAGGGTTGCAGTAGTGTTGGTTGGTCAGGCTAGTGCAGGTCATAAATGTTACATTTTTGAAGACTAGGAGCCTCTACTTCCCTTTTAGATTTGGTGGTGAGAAGCAGTTTACTCCGTGGGAATCCTGAACAATGAGTTTGAATCATGCAACCAGTGATGGATCACAAAATTCACAGAAAGCAAAGGCTGCAGGAAATTGAAATTCCCTCCCAAAAAGAATTCAGTCATGTGGTCATGAGCTCAAGACTAAGGACTTTTCTGGGGAATATTTGGGCTAGAGCAGGAAAATGGTACTGAGGTAGATCAGCCATCATTGAATGGTGAATTGGGTGTGAGGGGCTGAATGGCCTGTGTTTTATTTTTCAGATTCTTAAAGGTATTAATTAATTTAGGCCAAAGAACAATAAATGATGCTGAGAAGCTGATCAACCATGACCAAAATGCAAGGCAGAACGAGGAACTCAATAGCTGACCCCTGCTCCAAATTATTAACAAATAATTTTAATTGAATTTTATTTTCATATGGCTGATTAATGTAAGATTCAATCCAAGCATGAACAGATACAAGCAGATACAAATGCATGGTGGATTATATGCACACATGGATAAGCATGTGTTACACTGCAATTGCATGAGGAGGCATTTCTTTAGTCAGCGGGTGGTGAATCTGTGGAATTCATTGCCACAGAGAGCTGTGGAGGCCAAGTCAATGGATCTTTTTAAGGCAGGGATAGACAAATTCTTGATTAGAACGGATGTCAAGAGTTATGGGGAGCAGGCAACAAAATGGGATTAGGAGGCAGAGATCAGCCATGATTAAATGGTGGAGTAGACTCGATGAGCCGAATGGCCTAATTCTACTCCTATAACTCGTGAACATCTGAGATTGAAACTTGGAAACCTTGTCTCTCCCATTCACGAGGAAACCAGTGATTTTGGAAGGGTTGAACATTAAGTGTCTAGAGAGACACAAGTTGCTTCTCAAAAATGTTGGTTCACTAACACTGTGTTTGTAAACAACATCTGTCCTTTCTTTTCTGATTCTAAATGCTCTGCTTAGAATCAATTTAGTATTATTGCAGCTGAAAGTTTCTCTTTTCTCTTGCGAATAGAGGATGCTGGATGCCGCTGAGGAGGGAGGCCTTAACAGATTGAATAGGAATCGTTATATGAAATGCATTATTTGGATTTGATTATCAATGTGGTTTCTGTTTTTCTGGTTAAGTTGCTCCAGATGGGGAATAAGAAAGTTTTCTAAGTCCACGGTTGTTTTTTTAAACTGTAAGGGCCTGTGGGGTTGGCAGTATGGAAAACCTGGCAGGCCAATGCAAGATTCAAGTAATACTTCCACCCAGTCCCAAGTGTGTTGACATCTGTGAAGGGTGTGGGGGTTAGGAATATGCAGAAAATCAAAACTCCAACCCACCCTCCCAGGGACCCTGTTTCTTGAGGAATCCATGCAGATTGGGTGATATGTCCTTTTCATCATTAAGCTTAGGTAAATTCGTACAGAACAGGAACGGTGTCTTCGGCTCATAAAGTGCGCACCAATCTTTTTGTCCATCTGCTATTTATCTACATTAGGTCGTATCCTTCTATGCCTTGCTATTTAAGTGTCTGTCTAAATGCCTCTTAAATGTGAATGAGTCCCATTTCACTACCTCTCTGACAGCGGGTTTCGGAAATGAACTACAGGCACCTCACATTTTATGTGCGGGTTACATAATTGAAAAACAGCACATAATTCAAAAATGCGTACACAACCCATACACTGCACCGCCAAGTGTAAACTTGAGCAAGTTATTCCAAAAATATGTGCGTGTAAATCATGCTTTAGTATTAATTGAACAAGAGCGTTACTTCAAAGTGTAAAATGTGAGTTGCCTGTACTCTCTATGTGGGGGAAATTAAAGCAAATTACCTCTCAAATTCTCTTTTTTTTAATTATTCCATCTCATTATGTCTTGTGGAATTCCCTGCCACAGAGGGCAGTGGAGGCCAAATCATTGGATGGATTTAAGAGAGTGTTATCTCTACAGGCTAGTGGAATCAAGAGATATGGGGAGAAGGCAGGCACGGGTTATTGTTTGGGGACGATCAGCCATGATCACAATGAGTGGCGGTGCTGGCTCGAAGGGCCGAATGGCCTCCTCCTGCACCTATTTTCTATGTTTCTATGTCCATTCTGATTTTGATATGCCTACTATGGGAAAAATATTTTTAAATCATCTAACCTATCCACACTGTTCATAACCATGTAAGTATATCTCTATCAGATTGCCCTTTGGCTTCCTTCACTACAGGGAAAACAAACTTGATCTATCTTAAGGGCCTGTCCCACTTGGGCATCCTAATCTGTGAGCTCTGGCGAGTTTGCCCTCGACTCATACTCGCAGCACGGTCGACACGAGGTCGTAGGATGTCTTCGTAACTCTCCTTCATGCTCGAGAGTACTCGAGGCCTCAGAACTCGAGGCCTCAGCTAGGTCGCAGCGTTTTTTCAATATGTTAAAAAATGCATGCGAGTAAAAAAAGGTCGCCATTGCAAAAATCAATACTTTTTTTACTCGTAGATTTAGTCGTAGTAGGTCGGCATGTTAGTCATAGGTAATCAAGGGTAGTCGAAGGTAGTCGTTGATAGTATTCATCATAGTCGAAGGAGATCGAAGCAGGTCGTCGTCACTCTCCACTATTCGGTGTCCGATTTTCTCGAAGTTAGTCATAGCTAGTCTTCAACATAGTCGAAGGAGGTCTTCAACATGTCATTTTTTTAAACTCTTCTAAACTCGCCAATTAGGTCACCCAAGTGGGACAGCCCCTTAATCTCTCCCCGCAATACTGAAGTTCTCCAATCCATTCAATGCCCTGGTGAATCTCCTCTAACCTTTCTCCAGTGTTGTCACATCCTTACGTTTGTGTGATGACCAGAACTGCATACAATTATTCAAGTGCAGCCTAACTATTTTGTAATGTTGCAACTTAATGTCCCTTGTATTCGATGAAAAAAGACACACGATGCAGGAGTAACTGAGTGGGTCAGACAGCATCACTGGAGGATATGGATAGGTGTAATTTCAGGTTGGGATCCTTCCTCAGACTGATAGGTCAGGACACATTCTCAAGTTCTTCAGCATTCTTCAATGCCCTACTGTATATGACCTACCTCTATTTTGTTTCCAAAAAGGCATCACATGACTGGAAAAAATCACTGTATTTGAAATCCATGGAAATTAATAGTCTGCTTTTATGTCGGAATTTTTTTAAATTCCAAACTGCCTTAAATCGATACTTGGCTCATAGAAAGAATACATGGTTGTGGAGAGTTTCATGGGATAATGATTAATGCAAGTGTATCCTACAATGCTCCAGTTTAAACTTCCATCTTCAGCTATCGTGTGGTCAGTTTCTAAACAAAAATCTGAATTTTAGTTTCGAGTTGAGGCAAGTATATCTTGCTACGTTCCTGTCAAAGATCATTTTTAATATGGCAATGGACAAATCCCAACAATGCCAATGAAATATGAGCTGGGCAAATGCCCAAAATTCAGTGTTAGTTTTAAGTCGAGGAATATGATTTGTTTGTTTTGCTATTCATTGGTGTGGATGATCCATGGGAATAAGAAGTCATGATTTGATGCAGGGATTAGAATAAAGCTGTTTTCTCCTTCAAATGTGCATACGCAGTCCAAATAGGGTTGGACTGACTTGGGTTCCTATTACATGATGGGTTCCTCTTTCCCAAATCTGTGACTATTTGAGGTGATCCTGTAGTTAACATGCCCATGGAACAGGGATCTGTGTTTAGAAACATAGAAACATAGAAATTAGTTGTAGGAGCAGGCCATTCGGCCCTTCGAGCCTGCACCGCCATTCAATATGATCATGGCTGATCATCCAACTCAGTATCCTGTACCTGCCTTCTCTCCATACCCCCTGATCCCTTCAGCCACAAGGGCCACATCCAACTCCCTCTTAAATATGGCCAACGAACTGGCCTCAACTACCTTCTGTGGCAGAGAATTCCACAGATTCACCACTCTCTATGTGAAAAACGATTTTCTCATCTCGGTCCTAAAAGACTTCCCCCTTATCCTTAAACTGTGACCTCTTGTCCTGGACTTCCCCAACATCGGGAACAATCTTCCTGCATCTAGCCTGTCCAACCCCTTCTTGCACAAATCTTGGTGCAAGGAGAAACTGAGTTTGGAAAATGGGGAGTGGGGGGTGGGGGGGAGGGGGGGGGGTTGGTGACAGTGGGGAGATGCAGCTTACGAAGGATAAGAAGCTAGAGACAGGGGTGAGTGCTATGGCAAGGAGGACAAAGCACCTAAGAAACAGGGCAGCACAGTGACACAGCGGGGGAGCTGTTACCTCACAGCGCCAGAAACCCAGGTTCGATTCTAACCTTGGGTGCTGTCTGTACGGAGCTTGCATGTTCTCCCTGTGACCACGTGGGTTTTCTCTGGATGCTCAGTTTTCCTCCACATTCCAAAGATATGCAGGTTTGTAGGTTAATTGGCTCCTGTAAATTGTCCCTAGTGTGTCGGATAGAACTAGTGTACGGGTGATCATTGATTGGCATGGAGTCAGTGGGCTGAAGGGCCTGTTCTCATGCTGTCCTTCTAAGTCAAACAAAAAAATATGTGATTTGGAATAGAAAAGGAACACTGGATATCACTGGCAAGGTTTTTTTGGCAAACTGTGATTGAGAAGGCAGTGGGGAAAGAGGATACCAGCAAGAACTCATTATGGAGAGGGATCATTTGGATGGGAAGGAAGGTAGGGAAAGGGAATAGTTCACCTTTGGTGATATAGCTTTGCAGCTTTGGCATTTGTGTGGGCACACTAATGTTGAACAACTGAATGATTTTTTACATGTTAAGCCTTATCTACAATAAGCATTTTTCAGTCAGGTCGACAGGGTATTGCTGCCCTGCTCTCTCAGTATCATTGCTGTTATCTCCAACTTCAGAATGGCTCCATTTATGACACTGCAGTTCTTGGGTTACTACTATAGTGAGCTCAGATGTGTTAGCAGATTGCTAATGTAATGTTATGCCAAGTTTAGAGAAACATTTGTGTTTATGGGCTCTTTCTGCCTGCAAAGTGAATTGTGAACTTGCCAATTTCTTGTGACTTTTGACACCAGGAGGGAAGGAGAAATCCTTTTGCTCCTTTCAGTCTGGCTTGAATCCCAAATGAGTCCCTAGGCTTTATTGAAGCAATGTTGTTGGACACAACACCAGCAGTCCTATTTCTCAATTACTTGTTCATAAGGAGAAGAATTAGGTCATTCGGCCCATCAAGTCTACTCCGCCAATCAGTAATGGCTGATCTACCTTTTCATCCACCCCGCAATCTCCTGCCTTCTCCCCATAACCCCTGACACCTGTAACAATCCAGAATCTATCAATCTATACCTTAAAAATATTGATTGACCTAGCCTCCACAGCTGTCTGTGAATTCCACAGATTCACCACCCTCTGACTGAAGAAATTCCTCCTCATCTCCTTTCTGAAGGTAAGTCCTTTTATTCTGAGGCTATAGCTTTTGGTCCTAGACTCTCCCATTAGTGGAAACATCATCTCCACGTCTACTCTATCTATACATTTCACTATTTTGTAAGTTTCAATGAGGTGTCCCCTCATCCTTCTCAACGCCAGCGAGTCCAGGCCCAGTGCTGTCAAATGCTCATCACATCACAGCATCCCTGGGATCATTCTCGACATTGTATAGAGATTAAAGAGTCTGTCCTCCATAATGCAGTCTTCATTGTACTAAGTGCAACTTTTCCCATCAGATGCGTTCATGCTCAAAGGTCCAGTGTTCTAATACTGTGGCATGACTAATTCACTGATCTACCAGCTGATAGTCATTCCTTCACCGGGAAATGCAAGCAGTCTAATGTTACATTCTCTCTTTTAACACAGAAAGATATGCAAGTCATGCAAATGCAGCCAAGAGGATCACAGCCTGCCCTCTGATGCGGAGGATGATCGGAAAATTGGCCGGCTTTTGACTGATTCTAAATATTCCAATCTGACCGCCCGGGTGAAGGGAGGAGATGGAGTTCGCATTTATAAAAGGAACAGGATGATCATAACCAACCCTATTGTGTCGAGGAAAGATCCAACTTTTGACACGGTCACATATGAGTGGGCTCCACCGGGTCTTACCCAGAAACTGGTAAGGAGATCCACCCAGGAGAGCTGATGTGTTTAAGAAAGATGTTTAAGAAAGAACTGCAGATGCTGGAAAAATCGAAGGTAGACAAAAATGCTGGAGAAACTCAGCGGGTGAGGAAGCATCTATGGAGCGAAGGAATAGGTGATGTTTCAGGTGAGTCTGAAGAAGGGTCTTGACCCGAAACTTCACCTATTCCTTCGCTCCATAGATGCTGCCTCACCCGCTGAGTTTCTCCAGCATTTTTGTCTACATGCGCCTTTACAAAACTTGTTTTACTTGAAGTGTAGACGCATTAGTTTTTAACACAGGGAGAAATTCCGAAAATACAACCAAAAAATAAGAATGATTGTATCAAAGTAAAATTGTTCGAGACAATCAAGTGCAAAATGTTCCTTTTACACAGCTCCACCAACCCAGGTTCAATCTTGACCTCTGTTGCTATCTGTTGAAGTTACACATTTTCCCTGTGAACGATATATTTTAGGGTTTCTTCTGGGTGTTCTCATTTCTTCCCACATACTGTAGTTTAATTTAGTTTATTGTCACTCTACTGAGATACAGTGAAAAACTTTTGTTGCATACTAACCAGTCAGCTGAAAGACAATACATGATTACAATCGAACCATCCACGGTGTAGAGATACACTGAATACCGTGATTACATGAATGCATACCAAACACATGTGCATTAGTAAGTTACTTGGCCTTTGTACATTGTCCCTAGTATGTGTAGGTTAGTTGTAGAATCTGTGGGGAAATTGATGGGAATGCAAGAGGAGAATTAAAATGGGATTAGAGTCAGTGGGTGCTCAATGTTGAGCAGACCCGGTGGGTTGAAGGGCATTTTTTCACGTTGTTCGTCTATTAGCAGTTTCTGAAAGGTTGGCCTTGACTAATGCTGTTTGCTTGCGATTGGACTACCTGCAATCACTCTGTCCTGACCTACCCTTGTAGACCATTCCCAGGGTTACCATTCATAACAGGACAGGCCTGGACAAGCATTGTTTATAAAGTACTTTGCAAACATGCTGTGATCTCATTGGAGTGGTGGGAAGGGAGTCACAGTTGATTTCCACCCCTGTGTCAGAGGTCCCATCCCTGTACATTGCAGCCTAGTAGAGGTCAGTGGCTAATGAAAAGCCTGATTAAAATAACAAGCTTGACTGGATATCAAGATGAATTATTGACACATTGGGTAAACTTTGGCAGAGATAGCTTTCTGCTTCATTCTCAAGCTGAAATGCTTTTTTTTTACAATAAACTGTACTCAAACTGTACTCTTACTTGTACACAAATGTTCTGTTAATGGAGGGGTTTTTTTGGTTCCCTTTTTTCGAAGAGGTTATATGTTTAAAATAGTCATTCGAAATGTGTGACACTTAACTGTGAATGGTGGAGAAAGTGACTCTTGCAAAGCTTGTTTAAAGGCAAGGATATAATTCACCTGGTCCTCGTTTTACACTGCACCAGCCTCCACATACGGCAGATTACCTTCTGCAACGGTCCTTTTTTCTGCCACCTTACAATAGTATATTAATGAACGGATTCCCTGTGCACATCTTTCCCTCTGCTCCCCTTTTCAGCATTCTTAAGTGGCCTATACTTTTGCGCCACCCTGGACCAATCTTTCACCTTCACCCACCATTGCACATTCCGCACCACTTTCTCAAGCAACCGCAGGAGATGCATCATTGGGCATTTGACCTTCTCTTTTCCGACCAAACAGAAACTCAGAAAGACCTTTTGGCTGAAGCAATGATACTCTTGCGCCTATTCCGCTCTAGTGTATGGAATTCAGTGCCCATGATGTGGTCTCTTCTATACTAGAGAAACCTAAAGCACAATAGATGACTGCTTTGAGGAACACTTTAGTTCAGTCTGCAGGGATGGCCCCGAGCTTCCACTTGCCTGGAACTTCAATTCTCCATCACACTCCCAGACTATTATCTGTCTGTGGCTTCCATTCCAACCAGGTACTACTCCTCATCTTCCATCTGGACAACAATCCCTAACTTGTTTTCACAGCTTGTATTGGAGCATACAAGTTCTGCTGAAAAGTTATCCATATTCCTCCCCATTCCACCTCCATCCAAAACTTCCAAATGGAAATTTCAGCGCATCACAGGAGATAATGTTACTTTTACTGTGTGTAATCAATGAAAAATGTTGATAATGATCAAACTTGGAGGTTATTTGAGAAGAATAGAAAGCTGATATGGTGCCACGCAACTGGTTATGATGCAAAATTGGAGCAAGTGGTACTAAAAGTATAATGTTCCAGTCATGGATTGATGAGTGATTAACTGTCAGAACATGCAAATTTGAAATAAAGTAATGTTTGGGTTAAGAGGAAGTAGGCTGCTGCAGGGGTCCAACTATTCATTCCAATTTGCATTGAAATAGAGGAATCAACTGTAATGTATCCATATCTGCTGATGATCCAGTGTGGGAAAGAGGTGGGAGCATGGGCAGGTTAAAAAATGGGTAAGGACATGAAGAATCGTGTGGGGTTAAAAATAAAGGCAGAGTACATTTTAAACGGGGTGAGACTGAGAAGAGTTAATCTTGGGTGTCCTTTTCGTGAATCTGTAAAGCTTAAAGTGCAAATGTGACAAGCAATGAATATCTTTGGAAGTGAAAAGAATCACTTAAAATGTGAAGTTCTTGGATAAAGAAAAAGCTGTTTCCATGAGCTAAAAAGTTAATAAACACAGGTAGGCTTAATGTCACTGGCAAAAGAATTAGGAATGATTTTCCGTTGTGCAAAGAATGATTTGAATTTGAAATTCAACGAGGCAGGAAATGCAGGATTGATAGTAGCCTTTCAAAAGGTAAACAAAGAGGAAGAAAAATAATTCAGAACTGTTTGAAAAAAATATTGAGATAAACTAGAATGCTCTTTGAAAAAACCCATATACTTGATTGGATCAAAGGACTCCTACCGAATAGTTCACTGCAAAAAGACTGAACTGGAATAATAAAGCTTGAGGCAAATATATCAGTTGTTGAACCTTGCACTTGACTTTGATGGTTAATGACTCTAAATTGGTAAACCAGAGGGTCAAATTCCATTAGGCAATTAGACTTTGAGTCATGTCTGTTGTCTGTTCATGTGACCAAACATGGTTTTGACTTTTGAACTTGTTTCTTCCTGTTAAGTACCATGTACATCAATTAGAAATGAATAAATGCTCGTCTGTTAATCCTCTCAGCAGATTGGAATGGGGCTAGAAATATGCTATCTGGTAGTAAAATGTTTTCCTCTGGGACATCAGAGATAAATTGTCTGCTTATGTTGTCTCAGGCACTTCAGGCAAAGCTTTACTAAAATAATGTAATGGCCCACAAAGCACTCATCAATTGCAGGATCATTGGATCAATCAAATAAAGGCATTGTATTATCTTGGCTAATTATATACCCAAAGTCGTGTTTGTGTTTGGTCTGCTATTTCCCTTCTCTTTACTCTTTTCGCACTTACTTGGCTATTATCATTCACTTTACTGTGGAACACACAGCAAGGTTTGGAAGATGGAAAGGTTGCTGAATCTGATGCTGTGAAGCAAAGGTGGGATAAAATGAGAGGGAGCTTAATCTACCAGCAGTAAAGTAAAGGATGCCGGAGGCTCCATGCCTTTGACCTGACAATCATCTGGTCTTGATTGGCAATTATTTGTGCATTGATTTTCTTTGGAGGTTAATGTGGGATTTAACTGAAGGCAACGCTCATCTCTCTCAATTCACTTTCCCAACTTTACACTACACAGATGCCTGATGGGGCATGCATCCAGAAGAGCCCTGCTCCCAACCATCTCCAGTTAGAAGGCACAAGCAGAGCCTAGGTATTAATTAAATATGAAGGGTGGTGGGGTGGAAGGTGAGGACCAAGGGAACTCTATCCTTGATCCATCTGAGGGAGGAGGTAGAGTGAGAGCAGAACTGCATGTCACAGAGGAGACGTGGGTGAGGGATCCATCCATGACAGCAGGGGGAAACTACGTTTACGTACCTGTGTACACCTACATCCAGACCAAAATGAGTTCTCCACCCATCATGATGTTCATCTCTTCCCACGATTCCTCCTCCTCTGCCCCTTTTACTCTGGCAAGGAGTCATCACCTCACAATGAAGTCCACTGCTCTCATCTCCAATGCTCCTCCTCTTCCTCATGAACGCCATGGGCTGGCCTTCTGCCTTCTCCCTTCTCTGGACCATTTTATTTCCAACTAAAGGCACAACATCAGCCATCATTACTTCTCCACTCCCCTTGCCCACTCCAAACCCACACCTTCTGAACACACAGCCCTCCGCTCACTCAGTGACAATCCAGATAGTTTTCCCAAACCTGCCGACAAGGGCGGTACTTTTTGTACTCTGGCAGGCTCACCTCCACCATGCTGAGGACAGGTGCTAACTCTTGGATACCCCTCTTAATTACCCCTTGATCATGACCCCATAGACGAACACCAGGCCACCATCTCCCAGACTGTTACCAATCTTATCAGTGCTGGTGAACTCCCCTCTGCAGCCTCTGCTGTAGCATCGTGGCACAGCGGTAGAATTGCTGCTTTACTGCGTCAGAGACCCGAGTTCGATCATGACTACGGGTGCTGTCTGTGCGGAGTTTGTACGTTCTCCCCATGACCTGGATGGGTTTTCTCTGGGTGCTCTGGTTTCCTCCTACACTCCAAAGAAGTACAGGTTTATAGGTTAATTGGCTTGGTAAAATTGTAAATTGTCCCTAGTGTGTGTGGGATAGTGTTAGAGTGTGGGGATCGCTGGTCAGTGCGGACTGAGTGGGCCGAAGGGACTATATCTCCAAAAACTAAAAAAAAACGTCCAACCGCATTGTGCTGCCAGCTTCTATCTCCTTTCCAAAATCCACAAACAGGCCTGCCCTGATAGACCCATTGTTTCTATCTGCTCCTACCCAATAGAACATTTCTAAATACCTTGATTCCATCTTCTCCCCTCTTGTCCAGTCCTTTCTGACCTATGTCTGAGACGCATTTTAACTCCTCAATAATGTTCAATTCCTGGGCCCTCATTGACTTATTTTACCATGGACATCCAGTCCCATTACACCTCCATTCCCTATCAAAATGGCTCTGCTCAATGGCTCCTTGAGCAAAGGCTCAATTAGTTACCCTCTCCTAATGCTCCTCTCCACCCTAGCAAAACTGGTCCTCACCCTCAACAGCTTCTCTATTTGACTCCTCTCACTTTCAACAAATAAAAGGTTTCGCCATGGTTCCCAGCTACGCCTGCCTGTTCGTTGGTTGTGTCAAACAGACAATGTTGCAAACGTACACTGGCACTATCCCCCAACTCTTTCTCCATTACATCATCGTCTACATTGGAGTTGCCTCCTGCTCCCGTGTAGAACTCGTTAATTTCATTAATTTTATCACTAACGTCCACACGGCCTTCTAATTTACTTGGATAAATTCACATCTCTGACTCCTTTCTCACCATTCTTGATCCCTCTGACCATCACAGGGAAAAGACTATCGACTAACATCTACTATAAACTCACTGACTCCCACAGTTATCTGGACTACACCTCCTAGCCTGCCTCTTGCGACGACACCATCCCCTACCCTAAATTTCTCCATCTCCACCGCATCTGCCCCTAAGATGAGGCTCTCGATTCTAGAACATCTGAAGTGTCCTCTTTCTTTAGGAAACCTGGTTTATCCACTTCTGGTGTGGATAGATCCCCCCTTATGTTGCCTCCGTGTACTGTAGTTCTGCTTGTGCTCCCCCTCTCCCATGACAGAATAGGAATAGTCCTTCTGTTCTCATGGTTCTTACCTTTCATCCCACCAGCTTTGTATCCATCATATCATTCTCTAACATGTCCACAATAAGTCACATCTTCCCATTCTGCTTTCTGCCAACACCATTCCTCCGCAGTTTTAGTCTTTAGTTTACTCATCCCATCTCACCTAAACCACACCCTTCACAGGTACTTTCCCCTGCGATCGCAGGGGGTGTAAAACCTGTCCCTATACTTCCTTCCTCACATCCATCTAGGACCCCACAGCCCTGCCAGTTGAGACAGAGCTTCATGTGTGCTTCCTCTTCCTCATCTACTGCATTCTGTGCTCCTGATGTGGCCTTCTTTACATCGGTGAGACCAAGTGGATACTCAACAACCATTTTGACACTCTGCCTTCTCCCTCCACTGCCCCTTCCCCACCCCCGACTACACTCAGTCTAAAGAAGGATCCCAACCTGAAAAGTTGCCTATCAATGTTCTCCAGAGATGCTGCATGACACTGTTTTCGAAGTGAATGTTGGATTGTCACGAGGGACTTAATGATCAAGTCTTGTTGCTAGGGTTACACAAAAAGCTGGAGAAACTCAGCGGGTGCAGCAGCATCTAAGAGGCGAAGGAGATAGGCGACGTTTCGGGTCGAGACCCTTCTTCAGACTGAGTTGCTATATTTTTACACTCTACTTGATAATTCCTAAGCTCAAAGGAAGCCTGCATTTGCAGTGTACCCCCACCCTCCATGCCTCATTCAGAACATCACAAATACTTTATCAATGGTGAATTAGCATTTTAGCATTCAAACAATGAACAAGGAAGTCAATTCATAGAAAGCTCACAAAAGGAATAAAGAATGGATAATTTGTTTTTAATGATGTGAAAGGGATAACTACTGGTTAAGTTACCAAGGATGCTCCACTATACAACTTAATTTGTATTCATCAGGTCTCAGAGATGACCATTTGGTTTAATTTCCAATATGAAAGACAGTACCTTTATCACAGCAGCATGCCCTCAGTACTTCATTGGAAAATTAACCTTGAGCTTTGGTGCTCAAGTTTCTGATATGGGACTTGAAACTAAACATTTTTCCCGTTAGAGGCAAAAATACCAGCATAGCCACAGATGGTGTTCATGAATAACAATGAGGAGTGGAGCACTTGGGTTTTGTTTTCTTTTTCCTAACCCAAGTATTTTGAGACCGTTTGAAACACCTCAACCACATTTCCTCAAAGTGATCAGCTAACTTAGTGCAGACGGTGGGAAAAGTCTGGGGCCTTTTGATCTCCTTTGTTCTAGACTAAAGAGACTGTGCATTAATTCACCACAAGCCATAACATTCTGTCCACATAACCATGCTTAAAGGCTTTTCCTGCTCTATTCTCACGATTTATTTTAAAGAATTTAACTCTGTGATGCAGCTGAGCTTAAAGCTTGAAGCACTAATTTAAATGGAACATACATGAAAATGAATTATTATAAATATTTAACAGGCCAGATTCTACCTGTGAAGAAAGAAACATAATGAAGGATTTGGGTCAATAAATCTTCATTAGAACTGGATAAGTGAGAAAACTGGCTTGTTTTAAGTTGCAGAGAACGGGTAGATGGAGAGAACAATGGGAAGGATAATGGCCTAGGTTGTACACGCTGAGAACAGAAACAACAGATAGCAACAAAGGCAGATTAGAGGCTTTCAGATTGGCACATAGTTCTGAGTGAATGGAGGGATAGCATGCAGGCAGAGGAAATTAGTATCACTTGGCATAATATTTGGCACAGACATTATGGGCCAAAGGGCCTGTTCCTTTGCTGTATTGTCCTATATTCTAAGACAAAAGAATGTGCTGGGACTGTAAGATGCCAAACACATCAGTTATTGGAAAGCCAAAACAAAGAAATACCCAGCAAATTATGAGATAGGAAAGAAAAGTTAAAATAAATTGTTATGTGAAATTGTTGAGTTCAGTATTGAGTCTCAAGGTCAGCAAAGTGCTTTGTTGTTCTTCCTCAAGCCTTGCATTGGGGTTCATTGTTGCAAAGAGTTACAGCATGAACAATGAGAACTGCATTTGGAACATTAAGGAACATGGAAGGAACTGCAGATGCTGGATTACACAGATGATAGACGCAAAAAGCTGGAGTAACTCAGCATGTCAGGCTGCATCTCTGGAGAAAAGGAATCGGTGACATTTTGTGTCTGAAGAAGGGTCTCGACCTGAAACATCGCCTATTCCCTTTCTCCAGAGATGCTGCCTGACCCACTGAGTTACTCCAGCTATTGCTCATGTTGTCCTCACAGGCAAAGGGCAGCTTTGAAGCTAATTTGTGAATGCTCAGCTTATGGAGCTAAGTCTAGATGTGGAGCTGTCCTGAGATCCCTCTAGTCAGTGCGAGAGCTGACGTCTGGATGAAGGAAGACTGCCTGCAGCTTCTTTAGATTTATTCAAAGCACCACGTTGGGCAAATGCCATCCGACTTTGCTTTTTATGAGACCCTGTGGTTGTTGCTCTGCTATTGAGAGATTATCAGGATCACTGCCGCAGTGCTCACATCAAATCTGCCGTGATTAATAACCATCTAATGCTACCTTGAATTTCTGAAAGAGATCAGTGGTATCAGTGAATCAAGTGATCACACTGAGTGATAGATTGTCTGGTGCCATTATCAGTAAGAACCTTCTGTGACTAATCTGACAAAATTGCAGAGTTTCGGATCATGGGGATCGTCCTTCTTAAATGAGCTGCAGAAGTTTTAAATTGAGCTATAGCTGGTGATTCTCATGGATAAGTTTATGTTTTCACAGCTTGCAGTGCAGTCGCCTGCTCGGGTTTGAGGCCCCATGAGGCCTATATCCTCTGATCACTACATTATGTAGGCTAGGCAGATTAATAGTAACCACTTGGATAGTTCCTGTCAAAAGTAAGTCAGTGGAAAAGTAGGCACAATTAATTGTACGACTGTCATTTTCTCTCCATCATTCTCTCACTTGTTCCTATTCTCTCAGACACTTGCTTCTAATCTCTTGTTTGCTCATGCTTTCTTTCTCCATATTTGTTTAAAGTCATAGTCTTACAGTGTGGAAACAGGGCCTTCGGCCCATCTACACTAGTCCCACCTGCCTGCATTTGGCCCACATCCCTCTAAACCTGTCCTATCCAATACCTGTCTAAATGTTTCTTAAACATTGCTATCGTATCTGCCTCAACTCCCTCCTCTGGCAGCTCGTTCCATATTCGTTCCATACATCTTTTCTATTTTTTTTCTTTCTCTTTTGCTTTCATTGTTCTAGACTCACCAAGGTCTTTACCTTGCTACTTCTGGTTTTGCATTTGAAATTTGCATTGACTGTGCTTTTGTCATCTTCTTTCCTGCTGATTGCTCTCTGTTTCTGCACAGTGAGTCATTTTGGGCTGATTATTTTAGTGATGGGGATGATGTGTATCTCCGCTTTGTGTAATGGTTCCCAGCTGACACCCCACTTAGCTGCTAGACAATAATCATAGAACAATTTATTCTGTGTATTATCTAGTTATCCAGCTATTTTCAGACATGACAAAAATGACTAGCCAGCTAAGTTAATTTATCTGGTCATTTCCCCAAAGAGATGTCACTTGTAATATAATAACAGCTCTTGATTGGCAGGAACTTGTACAGTTCCTCTTCAATCTCCTTATCTTTCTCAAAGTGCATTGGAAACTTATTCTACAAATTGAACAGTTTTGCTCATTTACTCACTTGCTCAGGGTAGCATGGTGGCGCAGCAGTAGAGTTGCTGCCTTGCAGCGCCAGAGAGACTGGTTCTATCCCTACTAAGCGTGCTTCTCTGCACGGAGTTTGTACATTCTCCCCGTGACCCGCGTGGGTTTACTCCGAGATCTTCGGTTTCCTCCCCTACTCCAAGGATGTACGGGTTTGTAGATTAATTGGCTTTTTACAAAAATATAAATTGTCCCTGGTGTATGAGTAGGATAGTATTAATATGCGGGGAATGCTGGTCGGCGCGGACTCGGTGGGCCGAAGGGCCTGTTTCCGCACTGCATCCCTAAACTAAACTGAAGTTTAGATCTTTTCTGTTATTTATGCATATGATTTCTTAAATTAGAATTAGTTGCAAAGGAGATACATATTCAATCCCGTCTTATGTAAGTCTATTGAATTCAGTATGCTGTTCGCGTCACTTCAAGGTGTCAAAACAATAGAAAGATAATGTAGTCCTTTTGGGAGCTAGATATTTAAACATTTCTGACCAATCCATCCTGAAAGCTTCAATTAACCACAAAAAGGTCTTTTGATAATTTCAGAAATTAAGCTTGAGAGCCTTGTGGCTATCCTTTTAAAAATAAACTCAGCTGGCTTAGTAGCAGAGAACAATGGTGTGTATTACACATGCTCACACTGCTGTTGCTAGGATAGAGTACACAACAAGCCTCTTATAATGCAGGAGCTCCAGTTTGCGCACGTTAAAAATGCACGGTGTCATTTGGTCTGAGTTATCTGATCACGGAGGTCCTCCCCAGTTTAAGAATGCTCGGCTTATGTACAATCCATACATATGAATGAGCCTTTGGGAGACCGAGTTGACGGATTTGCTGGCTGATGTAGGACTGCAGAAGTCTCCTGTGATTTCAGAATTTTGCTTGTGACCGCATTTCTGACTTGAAAACTGTCCGGGTTATGAACAGTTCACAGGAACGATACCTGCTGTATCCTGGGTGTTGCTGTAATTTTCCAAAGGCTGCTCGATTCAAATCATGGCTTCAAGACTTGTCCTTAATGACTGCTAACTATGGGGATTGGCAACACTGTTAGGAATACCAGGACTAGAATTGTGATGTCTCATAGCCAATGGTTCCCTTCAGAATTTATACCATCAGATATTTATACCTCAATGTCTCCAGTAATTCTGTGCATGCACAGTTGAAAGGTTGTAGTCCAAGATACTGGCACATCTAACTGTTGGTTCCACTCGGCATTGGGTCCAGTGACTGACCATAGTGGCAGTGATATCCTGAGTAACGGTCCAGGTGCACCTCAGCTCATCCCAGGAAAGACACATTTTAATGGGATCATTAAAATAGCAGTGCAACAGTGGGTGGGAGTAGAGGGGAACTAGGAAACCAGATGATTAACACTAAACAGCGAGACCAAAATTGGAAAAATGTGGTAAATCCAAGACTCGAGACAAGGCCAGGAAAAAAAGTTATTAATATAGAAATAATACACAGGATAGAATATAAATATTATTTTAAATCCGCAGATAAAAACAATAGAAAAAACCTCCAAAGGCTCAGTATCCAAATACACCTAACCAGAAAAAAAAATGATGATTTGAGAGTGCAAATAAAAATAAGTGTGATCTCTTATTCATTACAGAGATAGGGCTGTAGGATGACAGATTGAGATTTGAATGTAGGTTTATATGACGTTTGAAAAGGAGAGGAAGCTAGAAAAAGGTGCAGGAAGGATTATGTTATTAATAATGAAATTTACACAATAGAGGAGTGACCTTTGTTCAGGAAACAGGATGTTGGGTGGAGATGAGAAGCGATCAAGGCAGCATATCATTTGTGAGAATGGTGTTCGGCGCAGTAACTTCAAGGTAGGGCAGGATAAAGAGGAAGAAATAATACTAGGTTTTCAGAAATCATGGGGGACCTTAGACTACATATGAAAGCAAGCATGCAGGTACAGCAGGTAGTGAAGAAAGCGAATGGCATGTTGGCCTTTATAACAAGAAGAATCGAATATAGGAGCAAAGAGGTCCTTCTGCAGTTGTACAGAGCCCTAGTGAGACCACACCTGGAGTATTGTGTGCAGTTTTGGTCCCCTAATTTGAGGAAGGACATTCTTGCTATTGAGGGAGTGCAGCATAGGTTTACAAGGTTAATTCCTGGGATTGCAGGACTGTCATATGCTGAGAGAATGGAGCAGCTGGGCTTGTACAGTCAGGAGTTTAGAAGGATGAGAGGGGATCTCATTGAAACATTTAAGATTGTTAATGGCTTGGATACACTAGAGGCAGGAAACATGTTCCCGATGTTGGGGGAGTCCAGAACCAGGGGCCACAGTTTAAGAATAAGGAGTAAGCCATTTAGAATGGAGACGAGGAAACATTTTTTCTCACCGAGAGTGGTGAGTCTGTGGAATTCTCTGCCTCAGAGGGCAGTGGAGGCAGGTTCTCTGGATGCTTTCAAGAGAGAGAGCTAGTTATGGCTCTTAGAAATAGCAGTCAGGGGATATTGGGAGAAGCCTGATTGGGGATGATCAGCCACTCGAAGGGCTAAATGGCCTACTCCTGCACGTATTGTCTATTGTCTACATGTAGACTGAGAAATCAGATGAGCACAGACAGCCTAGATGAAGAATTTATAGTTTCTAGTATTGTTTCTTGTAACAGCATATTCTGGAGCCAACTGGATAGCAAGCAATGCTGCATCGGTATTATATTAAAAATAGGTTTAATTAATATTCCCATTGAGAAGGCATCTTCTCTCAAATGGATCATAATATGATTGAGATTTAACTTCAATTTGAGGGAGAAAGGATGGCTCCATGACTAATATTTTATATTTTAGGTGCATTCATGGGGATGTAAAATATGAGTTGAGTTTAATTTAGTGTCACATGTACCGAGGTACAGTGAAAAGCTTTTGTTGCATGCGAACCAGTCAGCAGGGAAAGAAAATAGTGAACTAACAAATTAGGTTAAAGAACCAGTCAGTCATCAGGAGACGTCAAAGAGGATCTTTAAGAAAAAATAGTAGATAGAGTCCATCCATATGTACCCATGATGATAGTAAACTCAACTAAACTTAAGGATAGCAGCACACTCAAAAGAAAAACATATAATTGTGCAAAAACTTGGGTAGGTCTGAAGAGTGGGAATAATGCAAACAGCTTTGAATGACTGCAAGATTAATAATGAATGAAACCATGCTAAAAGCTAACTAGAAAAGTAACACCAAACAGTAAGAGATATTTTTGAGAGTTATCAAAGTTGACCCTTCTGGAATAGTCAGAGGAATGAATAGAAATAAAGAAGATAGCAAATAAATTGAACTGGTACTTTAAGTAAGATTTCACTCTTGAAGATATAGTAACATGCCAGAAATAGGTGAAATTGGGAATTGGAAGGGAAGAACCCCACTGGGGTTAGGGCACTGAGCAAATTGCTGGAGCTGTAGACTGACAGTCCCTGGATACTGGAGGACTTTATCTTTGTTTTGAAAGGAATGGTAAGATAGCTGACTTGTTGGTTTTAATTTTTCAATATGTTTTCAATTCTCAAAGATACCGCCGGACTTCCTGAGCAGCTCCATTTTCTGCTTTTATTCCAAGCCCTTGGCTCAGCAAGTTGCAGACCCCCCCTGGACTTGGTGCAGGCTCAGAGGTAGAGCAAGAGGCCTGATTTTCCTACATCTGACCTCCAGCCAGTTCTGTACAATGCTCTGATGCACAAGTTGGCAGTGCGGAGCTCACTGATCTGCACACTGCAGTTGGCTAGAGGTTCTCCACACAACCATCAGCGTGATTTGGTCCAATAAATGGCTTAATTTCATGCATCTTGTATCAATTTATTCAAGAGCAGAAGTGAAACAAATTGGTACATTTTATAAAAGATGCAGAGTAACTTTGAAATAAAAACAGAAAATCTGGAAAGATTTATGAAGTTGGGTTGCATCTGTGGGAAGAAAAACATAGCGAACGTTGCAGGTCAAAGATCCTTCAATCTTTTGATTTTCACAGTAAATCTGAGTTTTTTTCAGCCAAACAAATTAAGCCATGTACTGTGATAAGACAGCTTGAAGAGATTTTCATTCCTTTTTGCCTTTGGAGATTATTTGCACATGGTTTATTTGTTTCCTTAAGTCACCAGGAATTGTAAATCATGGCTTGTTGCCTCCATTTTATATCCCACAGAATTCAAGATCTCCGTGCTGACTGTGATAAATGGTGTATGTTTTATCTTTTGGAGGGGAAGAGGGAAGATGTATACCAATTGTCTTTATCAGCACTTCTATCCGATTTATTTTAAATTGCTAGGGTTTAAAAAAAAAAAAGTTTTAATGTACAAGTGGCACATTTCAGTAGATGTTAACTGACCGAGACTTTACAGTATATTTCACCATTGGGCCTTTTGCTTCTTTATCTTTTGAATTCTGTGAAGACTTTGGGATAGTGCAGAATGATTGAAACTCAGTAGAATCATATAATAGGGCAATGTGGTTGCAGAATGTGTAGTTAAAAAAATTCCCTCCAGGATGAAGTTTGTTGGAGTTGTTTTACAATGGCCCTTGATAGTATCAAGTACATTCTGACTTTGGTTCACAACCATAACAATTTGAAAGAAGTCAATCCAACATCTTTTTTTGGTTAGTCAGTCTTTGCACACAGACCAGAGCACCAGTGTGAGATATTTAAAGTGAGTTGCGGCAAACAGTGTAGTGCCTGAACACGCACCACTTACAAGGGCGCTACTGTTATGTATAGTGAGTGCTGAGTCTCGGCTCCTTCGGTCTGGTACTTTCAGTGTGGATTTTGCACTTCCTCCCAGTGACCACATGGGTTTCCCCCGGGTGCATTGGCTTCATCTCACATCCCAGTCATGCTGGTTGGTGTGTTAATTGTTTTGTTTAGAGATACAGCATGGAAAAAGGCCCTGCTACCTGCGGCAAGTTCACGCTGACCGGCGATCCCTACACGCTAATACTATTCTACATACACTAGGGACAAATACAGAAAATACAGAAACCTACAAACCTGTATGTCTTTGGAGTGAGGAAGGAAACCGGAGATCCCGGAGAAAATGCACTCAGGTCACGGGGAGAACGTACAAACACCATACGTAGTCAGGATCTAACCCGGGTCTCTGGTGCTGTAAGGCAGCAGCTCTATCGCTATGTAACCAGGCCGCCCTGGTTTCTGGGAAATAGGTAACCAATTGCAGGTGATACACTCCTGACCGACATCCACTACAAACCCACTGACTCCCACAGCTACCTGGACTACTCTTCCTCCCACCCTGCTTCCTGTAAGGACTCCATCCCCTATTCCCAATTCCTTCGTCTACGCCGCATCTGCTCCCAGGATGAGGTGTTTCACACCAGGTCATCACAAATGGCCTCATTCTTCAGAGAACGGGGATTCCCATCCCCCACTATTGATGAGGCTCGCACCAGGGTCTCCTCCATACCCCGCAACACCGCAAACAGGGCAGAGTCCCCCTGGTCCTCACCTTTCACCCCACCAGCCGGCAAATACAACAGATAGTCCTCCGCCAGTTTCGCCACCTCCAACGTGACCCCTCCACCCGCCACATCTTCCCATCTGCCCCCTTGTCTGCCTTCCGCAAAGACCGCTCCCTCCGCGACTCCCTTGTCAATTCTTCCCTCCCCTCCCGCTCTACTCCTTCCTCGGGCACTTTCCCTTGCAAACGCAAGAAATGCAACACTTGTCCCTTCACCTCCCCCCTCCACTCCTTTCAGGGACCCAAGCAGTCCTTCCAGGTCCAACAGAGGTTCACCTGCACCTCCTCCAACCTCATCTACTGCATCCGCTGCTCCAGATGCCAGATGATCTATATCGGTGAGACCAAGCGGAGGCTTGGCGATCGTTTCGCCGAACACCTCCGCTCGGTCCGCAAAAACCAACCCGACCTCCCGGTTGCTCAGCACTTCAACTCCCCCTCCCATTCCGTATCCGACCTCTCGGTCCTGGGCCTCCTCCATGGCCAGAGTGAGCAACACCGCAAGTTGGAGGAACAGCACCTCATATTCCGCTTGGGGAGCCTGCATCCTTTGGGCTTGAACATTGAATTTTCTCAATTCTGTTAACCCCTGCTGTCTCCTCCCCCTCCCACCTCTCCCTCAGCCCTCGGGCCCTGGCATTCCCTCTATCTCTATCTCCCTCCCCCACCCTAGTCGCACTAGCTTCTCATTTTCACACCACAAACAGCTTACAATGGCTTGTTCCCTTTATCATCGATACTTTTTTGCATATCTTTCATTCATTGTTCTTTATCTCTCCACATCACCCTCTATATCTCTCGTTTCCCTGATCCCTGACCAGTCTGAAGAAGGGTCTCGACCCGAAACGTCGCCTATCTCCTTCGCTCCTTAGATGCTGCTGCACCCGCTGAGTTTCTCCAGCTTTTTGTGTAACCCTCGATTCTCCAGCATCTGCAGTTTCTTCGTTAAAACTCTGTGAATTGGTAATTGGTTATGTAAATCATCTCCAGTGTAGTTGGCTGATAGAAGAATCGAGTGAAGTTGATGGGCTTGTGGGGTAGACCAGGGAATTAAGTGCAGAAATGGGACTGTGCTAGTAGGAGGCATAGACTTGATGGACGGAAGGATCTCCTACATTGTTTACATTTGCTTTAAATATCACAATATGGATCTGTGGTTTTTGTGCAGACATTGACTAAGCAAAATAAGTTGTATTGACTTATTTGGTTGACAACCATAGAAAAAGTCAGAGCATTAAGAATTAACCATTAGACACACAGATTTTATAGAAATAATATAATGCAGCTTTCAATCCCAACCAGCTGCTTGGTTTTAAGTAGGCATTAGGTGAAGCCCTAACCTCTTTAACAGAGGTATTTTATGATGCAAACAGCACCTTAGCATACCTGCATTTCAAAGAGCTGGCTTCAACTTATTCACCAACAAGGCAGTATGTGCTGATCAAATGTGTAGGAAGGAACTGCAGATGCTGGTTTACACCGAAGATAGACAGGAAATGCTGGATTAACTCCGTGGGTCAGGCAGCTACGAGAGGTACTGTCTCCCCCCACTCTCAGAAGAAGGGTCTCGACCTGAAATGTCACCTATTCCTTTTCTCCGGTGATGCTGCCTGACCTACCCTGATCCCATTTGAATCCTTTCAGCGTCCATCCTATTTGGATCTCCCACTAAACAAAGTGGAAATAGCTGCAACTTCAAGGAAAAGGAAATGCAGACACCTTAGGATGTAGTTTAGAAGTGGGTCTGTATTTATTGATTGGCGTGCAGCCAGGGCAGGGATGGTGGGATCTATGCTAATGCTGTGAATTGTGACTTCGAAAGAAGGTGGAGAAGGAGAGGGGATTGGGGGGAGTTGGCAGACAGATTACTGATGCAGAACTCTTGGATGAGAAGTTCTGCATCAGTAACTCTTGGATGAGTCTAAGAGTCTAGAATGAAAACATGCCAGCCAGCCCAACTCGCTCATGCCAACCAACATGCCCCATCTATAATAGTCCCACCTGCCTACTCTTGGCCCATAACCCTCTGAACATATCTTATCCATGTACCTGCCAAAATGTCTCTTAAACGTTACGATAGTACCTGCCTTAACTACCTCCTGTGGCTGTTCATGCTAAATACCCACACCCTATGTGTAAAAAAGTTACCCCTCAGGCTCTTATTAAATCTTTCCCCCCCTCGCACTAAACCTATGTCCTCTTGTTCTCAATTCCCCTACTCTGGGCAAAAGACTCTGTGCGATCTATTCCTCGAATAGATTATGTTAATTATTGCACTAATATTACCGGAGTCCACACAAACATGTCTGGAGCTACGTATCTGTTCAAATCCCACCACACCGTTAGGAAATGGAAATTCAGTTCATCTAATAAGCTAGATATGGAATCACAAAGATAGCTATTAAATGCTGCCTTCAAACTATTGCATTGTCAGTCAAAAAACAGACTAATTCACCAGACATCTGTTTTATATGTGTCTCCAGGTCAGCAGCAATAATGATTGATTCTGAAATGGCAAAGTCATTTGGTTGCACCACACTCTTAGACAAAACATAAGAATAAAACCAGACAGATCACAGATTACCCAAATGCTGGCTCGAAGGGCCGAATGGCCAATTGTCTATCACCACAGCCACTGGACCGAGAACCGACAAATTCATTCTCACCTGGTTAATATTGCAAAGCTCCTGTGTAGGAACAGCTGATACCTTGTGCTAAATCTGAAAAGCTGTTTCACACATTATTTAACCTTCAGCCTTATACTCAGTCATGATCAGAGATACATGTAGTTATAACATAGTTTCCAGCCAATAAGGTCATAAGGAATAGGAGTAGAATTAGGCTATTCACTCCTCAAGTCTACTTCGCCATTCAATCATGGCTGATCTATCTCTCCCTCCTAACCCCATTCTCCTGCCTTCTCCCCATAGCCTCTGACACCTGTACTAATCAAGGCTCCGCAGCCTTTTGAAGCAAAGAATTCCACAGATTCACCACCCTCTGACTAAAGGAATGTCTCCTCATCTCCTTCCTAAAAGAACGTCCTTTAATTCTGAATCTATGACCTCTAGTCCCCTCCTCATCCGTTCTATCCAAGCCTTTCACTATTCTGCATGTTTCAATGAGGTGCCCCCTCATTCTTCTAAACTCCAGTGAGTTCAGGCCCAGTGCCAACAAACGCTCACCATAGGTTAACCTTCTCATTCCTGGGATCATTCTTGTAAACCTCCTTTGGACCCTCTCCAGAGCCAGCACATCCTTCCTCAGATATGGTGCCCGCAATTGCTCACAATATGAAAGATTTCTCCATTATGATCCCAGGATATACCAAATCCCACTGGCAGGACGTACCAGAAATAGGAATTTCCTGGGAATACCTAACATTGATTCCAAAGCATAATAGACCTCGCTGCATCAGGTAAAGCAAACCATTCATCATAATCTACTGCTTTACTCAACTATTGAGTCAATAATCCCCAATGCTGAATTTTGGAGAAAAAAAAAACCAGAAGTGGTGGCAAGATTGTGTTCAGGTGTAGAGGTTTATGGTTTAGCATGAAGATTTGTTTCAAAACATCAACCTTGCCCAAAGTGGCCAAGTCTGGAGGGAATATAGCTACTAGGCTGTCGACAGCAAGTACTGAGAGAACCAGCACAAGAAATCTATTTACCTTAATCAATATAGTTGTCCTTAGTAGCAGTCGGGAAACCAGCTCACTGTCTTGCTGAAGGTGAACCACTAGATCTGGTCTAAATATATCCTGACTGGAATGGCGCCAACGCATAACCAGGTATCTGTGAGGCACTGTAGGATTTCACTGGCGTAATGTTATTCTCTCACAATCGGTAACCTTCACCTCAGCATGACCTTCCCTCTGTCACGTCGATAAGCCAGGACACTAACCCTGGTTTAGTAAGGAATGCAACACAGCATGCGGGGGAAAGCACCATGCATAGCTAACATAGAAATATCAGAGGACGCGACAATGCAGAACTATATGAGCTAAACAGTGGAAGCAGTACACTCGAGATCAAGCTAAGCAATCCCAGAACCAAGTCTAACCAATGCTTCGAGGTTCTGTTACACCTTCCTGTGAGCAATGGTAGGAGATTAAATCATTATTAAATATTAATTTTAATATACAGTAAGTGTTGAAATATATATCTTAAATAAACAAATGGTGGGAGAAGAAGGGTACCGACCCAAAACATTACCTATCCATATTCTCCAGGGATGCTGCCTGACCCTGAGTTATTCCAGCACTTATATCTCTATATCTCCACTGAGCTTGCCTTTCTGGGTGGTGGAGATTTACTATCTTGGAGGTACTGGTGAAAAATGCCCTGGCCGGTTGCTCCACAACTGTGGAGGAAGCAAACTTTCAGAGTCATAGAAGAGGTGCTAATCACCAGGCTGCTTTATCCAAGGTGGCGTTGAGTCTTCGGAGAGTTATTGAAGGTGCACTCTCCCAGGCAAGTTTACACCAGGCAAAGAGAACCTGGCTATGATATGAAAAGCAGTGAATGGAACAGAACATTGTGCAACGACTTAATTACCATATAGCTCCTCTGAGACGTACTCTATCCTGATGGAGTCATCACCACTATGATAATATCCTGGAACATCTTTCCTAACAGAGCTGTTACTATCAGAACTGCAAGGGGTTGCGGGGTGCAGCTTGAGAAAAGCTAGGGATGGCCTTTAAACATTGGCCTTGTCAGTCATATATGCATTTTGCTCTGCTGCTTGCCATATATCCAGTGGCAGGGGTTATGTCCTTGTGATGAGGTTGAACAGCAATGCAGCAGATAACCAGGCTAACACGTAGAACAACACCTACAATGTGAAGCAGCAAAAGAATGCACCAAACACTTGAATCATTTCTATGCAGTTGATGGTTCCGTTTAGTAGCTTTGGAGAGAAATCCTTCCTATTTGTTAACATGTGCTCATGCGTGCAAGGTTAAGCAAGGGCATTTACGGGAATGTTGAGCACCAAAATGTCAACGCAGATATCAATTTTTTTTTTGGCTGTTGATTGGCATCACAATATGCCAGCACAATGAGATTCCAGCAGACATCATGTGTATTCTACTGCCTTAACTAATATGCCTTTAAGTGTAATTCATGGAAAAAGTAAGACTGTGCGAATATGATGTAATAAAGTCACCTGGTTAAACACACAAATGTGTAAGTTTCACACTACTCAAAAGAAAGTTGCTGTAGAGTTGAAATTGGGCCAACAGAGGAAAATAATGTCATGAGTGTATCTGCATGCAACCATAAGGAAATTCATGTCAATTTATAACAAGATTTGTGTTCCCTCCAGCCCTTTTTATCAACCATGAAATGTTCCCAGATGTTGTGCAACATGCAGAATTGTCCACAGTCTGAATTTTCAAACCAACTGGTCTAATAAACACAAATTCTTATTTCCTTACAGGACAATCAGGTTTGCTAAATTTGTTTCTCCTGGAGTGACTGCATTCATATCTTTAAGATATCCCCCTGGCAAATTCATGCCAGGATTGCCTGCCTAAGGCATTAAGAGCCTTAATAACTCCCATGCACAAAGAACATGTCCCCTGTGTAGACTGAAGATAGACACACAAAGCTGGAGTAACTTAGCGGGTCAGTCAGCGTCTCGGGAGAAAAGGAATAGGTGACATTTTGGGTCGAGACTCCTCTTCAGACCGAGAGATCTAGAAGGTAAATAGAACGAATGAATGAAAGATATCCAAAAAGCAACGATGATCAAGGAAAGGTGGTGCCCACAATGGTCCATTGTATGCTGTGGAGTAGGTGATCATGAGTTATGCAGAGAGTGAAACTCCACAGGACGACAGTGAAACTAGTACAAAGACTGGGATGGGGGGAGGAGGGAACGGAGAGAGAGGGGTTGTAAGGGTTACTTTAAGTTAGAGGAATCTGTGGTTCGCCAAGTGTCCAGGAACACTCCCCAACTCCCTCCCATCTGTGTAGTATCTGTTCTTTGAATAACAATGCTCAATAATTTCCATTGCTAGATAAATGATATTGTAGTATCATTAAGAGCTGACTGCAATGATTGCATCTACTGTGCTTCAAGCTAAAAACTGCGAGAATTTGTAATTACAGCTTCAAGTTCTAAGGTGGCCACATCACCACCAACCTTATCTGGTCCCTTCACACTGAAGTGGTGATCAAGAAAGTGCATCAGTGTAATTAGTTTCTTAGGCATATGAGAAGGTTTGGCATATGCGCGAGGATTCTCTCGAACTTCTACAGATGCACCATTGAAAATATTCTAATGAAATGCATCTCAGCCTGGTATGGCGACTGCAAGTGCTTTTGACTGTCTGAACCTGCACAGACTGGCAAACACTGGTTAGTTCATCACAGTTGTTGCATCAGAAAGGCTGGAAGTATCGCCAAAGATGCCCGTCACCATGGCCATTCCATTTTCTCTCTCCGACATTTTGTTGGTTGAAAGCTCAGACATGCAAAATTAAAAATAGCTTGCGTAGGAGGAACTGCAGATGCTGGTTTACACCAAAGATAGACACAAAAAGCTGGAATAACTCAGCGGAAAAGGGAAAAAAGAATAGGTGATATTTCAGGTTGAGACCCTTCTTCAGACTGAGAATCAAGGGAGAGGGAATCTAGAGATATGAAAAGGTTCAGAGAACAAATGAATGAATGGTATGCAAAAGGTCAAATCAAGCCAGCAATGATGATCAAGCAAAGGTGGAGCCCACAATGGTCCATCGTTGACTGTGGAGAGGGTGAGAACGAGTGATACAAACAGTTAAACAAAGCAGGACGACAGTAAAACTAGTAGGATAACTAGAGTGGGAGAGGGACGGAGAGAGAGGGGATGTAAGGATTCCTTGAAGTAGGAGGGTTCTCCACTACTATCAGTCTCCTGAACTAATCACCTCTTTTGTGCTCACTTTCTGGACGTGCTGCCCCATACATTTGCTCTTAACTCTACCTCACTCGATTATTATTTTTTTATATTTCAAAACTTTGCACTACTTCAGATTTACACTGCGATCTTGCACCATCCTGCTGTTTTGTTCTCATCATTATATTTCCAGTTGTATTTATGATTATGGAATGTTTACTCGGTGAGCTGCATGTGAACGAGAAATTTATTTGCACCCTAGTGCGTATGGCACTAAACTAATCTAACAATCTAATGATTTCACTGGGCAACGTCAGTGCAATGCTACACAATGGAACACAGTAAAGCTGCTTCATGAATTGTAATTGTAATTAAGTTATTGGCCAAGTATGTAGAAACATACAAGGAATTTGATTTGTTATACAGTCATACCAAAAAAGCAACAAGACACACAATCACATAAAAGTTAACATAAACACCCACCACAGCGGCTCCCTCACATTCCTCACTGTGATGTAAGGCAATAAAGTCATATCTTGTTTCCTCCTTATTCTCCCGAGGACAGGGCATTCGATCCATCCGCTTCTGGAGCTCCCAAAGCCGGTCCCTAACCAAGGGACTGTGAGCTCCACGATGTTCAGTCGCAGGCTCCCGCGATTGGAGCTCCCGAAGTCGATCCTCAGCAAGAGGCCGCCAGCTCCTCGATGTTAGGCCACAGCACGGACGGAGATACGATACGGAAAACGTTGCATCTCCGTCGAGGAAAGAGATGTTTAAAAGTTTCCCCCGTCCCCCTCCCCCCCCCCCCCCCCACCCCCCCACATAATACAAAACTAAAGATACGCTGAAACATACATTTAACAGCAGACTAAAAACAACAAAAGAAGAAAAAGGACGAGACTGTTGGCGAGGCTGCCATCGTACGGCGCCACCCGGTGGTTAGCTTTCCATTGAAGTTGTCCCTGTGTTATGTGTACAAACAGCATCACGTCACCACATACTATTATCATAACATGAAGCAACACCTCGGGCCCAATTTCACACCCATGCACAGTATATGCTAAGTTTTTTTAATTACCAACAAAAATTCAGCAGAAAATACCTGATATATTTTAATCATTCCACGATTATAATATTTCATACCCCTTGGAAATGGTTGTAAATTCAGCGCATTTGTGTTTTTCTTTTCAATAGAGCAGTTAGGTAGAGTTAATATGTGGAAAATCAGCTTCATCAAAGGTTTTCTGGAAATGCTGACAATGTTCAGGAGAATTTGGATGTATTAAAAAATTCCAGTTACGTTTCCATGAGTAATAAAATGTGAGGAAAAATATCCAAGTATTTCTTTCTCATAAATGTTCAGGAGATTGGATAAAGATAGGCAGCCAATTTATTCACTATGTCTCTTTCCATTTTCGAATATGTTGCTTTGACGCAACCATCTTTATAGCTCTAATTACGGACAATAATGTTTTTTATCACCCCGTATCCAAACACCACACAATTCCTCACAGTAAAATTCGAGTCCTACTCCCAATATTCGCCCTTTCACTGCCCAGATTCTCAGAACCACCACCCCAGTGTCCAACCCCAACACGGGCCAGCGAATAGATTTGTAGCCAAGCCTCCCCTTTGCAATGACCTCCTGGGGGAAAAGCACCGAGAAGCAAAAGAACAAACAATTAAGACATCTCGGCATGCAGTTGTTCAGATTTCCCCTGATAAACCCAGTGCCCGCAATGCCATTTTAAGCAGCATTTGAAGTGAGAAGGAACTGGATTTCAGTTTATGGATGGTACTTAATAACTTCTCCTGGAGGATTATTATCAGACTGTGTTTCACAGAGAGCTCTCTCACCTGCAAACTCAGAGAAGGTCACTGAGCCATTGCACTTAACTGGTTTCTCTATCAAACCCACCCAAGCACAATCTGCAAACTATTTATCTTCAGCCCTGCCTGTGAGACAGATTGAGAAGAGTGTAGATTTTATTTGGTCTGTTTTTCTACCTACTTTGGTGCTATGTGCATGGAGCTTGCATGTTCTCCCCATGATCACGTCGGTTTCCTCTGGGATCTCTGGTTTCCTCCCACATCCCAAAGACGTGCAGATTTGTAGGTTAATTGGCCTCTGTAAATTGCCCCTAGTGCGTAGGGAGTGTATGAGAAACTGGGATAACTAGCATCAAGTCTGGCCCATCAAGTCTGCTCCTCCATTCAATCATGGATGATATATCTCTCCCTCCTAACCCCATATCCCCCCCATCACCCCTGACACCGATACTAATCCTTGTCTTCAGCACTTGTCCTTCAAGTTACCCTGAGACACTGAGAACCTGCAACTTGGATTCTCCTGGAAGCAATTCTGAGTCTGTATCCTTTTACAACCTGTCACCATCCTCAGGAGGTAGACAGAAATTTTGGAAGAGGTGAGGTCATAGTCATAGTCTTACAGCATGGAAACCGACCTTTGGCCCAATTTGCCCACACCGGCCAATATGTCCAAGCTACACTAGTCCCACCTGCCTGCATTTGGCCCATATTCCTTTAAACATGTCCTATCCATGTATCTCTAAATGTTTCTTAAACATTGCGATGGTACCTCAACTACCTCTACCGGCAGCTCTTTCCATACCACCTCAGTTTCCTATTAAATCTTTCCCATCTCACCTTAAATCTGTGTTCTCGGGTTCTCGATTCCCCTACACTGGGCAAGAGACTCTGTGCTTCCACCGGATGACACCTAAAGGAGCCAGGAGGTCAGAGTCTGCATGGAGAATAGAGAGCTGCTAGATTTATTTATTTCCCCTTTCCCAGGAAAGCCCATGTGGGAATGGGAATTCTGCTGCAGATTTAGTTATTCCGTGAACATGCCTGGACAGCAGCCAAGAAGGATATTTCCTGATATTGTATCAGTAAATTCATGTCCATTTACTATACTCGAAGTCCATGTGTTCTATGTCTGATGATTCACTTGGAGCCAAAGAACTGTCTGGCAAAAACGATAAGAATTATCTTAAAATCTTTTACTTGTAATTGATCTATTACAGCATATCTTTATTTTCAGCAATACGCTTATGCAAGGGTAATCAGCGAGAACCTACAGAAAATATGCCTCAAGAACCAAGAATGCTTGAAGAGAAACTGATTTTTCATTTAATCGGAATGGGCAATGTAATCAGCACAAACTGTTCCAAATAACACAATATTTGTAGAATCTATTAATACGATAGAATGAGTAATCTGCAAGCACCACCACTGGAAATAATTTATGACCATTTATAGTAAAATATCACAATTTCAAAAAATACTTATAAAACACGAAGAGCTGGTAATGAATGAAATAGCTGTTTTATACTCGTGCACATTGTAGTTGAATCCTGGCTGTAATTTAAGGGGAATTAAATCCATATGTTTGTTGTTATAGATCACAGAGGTTCTTTTTCTCTCTCCCTCTCCCCATCAGGCTATTCATTATATGGATTTCATTCCAAAGGAAATGCAGCCAATTGCTGGTACCGAAGGGGCCTATTATCGCCGCAGGCAACTAATGAGGCAGCTGCCCGTCTACGACCAGGACCCCTTTCAATGTCACGCCTTGTCAGAGAGTGAAGTGAAGAGCATGCAGGAATTCATCAGGAAGTACAAGACCGACATGCTGGGCGTTGGAGAAGTGGCACTGCCTGGCCAAACAGCCGGCACCAAAGACGAAGTCAGCCAAAGACAGACGACAGAAGTCCAGGGACAGTTTTCTAACGGAAAAATAGCAAAGGAAAAACCCCAGGATAGCCCAGCTGCACCCAATGGGACGTTGGCAGAGTCCCAGCAGGAAGACAAATATGTGAGTGGTTAACACAAATAGTTTGTTTTTAACTAAAAAGCTTACTCAGCTAAATCAAAAGAAAATAATTTTGGACCCTATTCACTTTCATATCTGTTTTTAATCTATTTCAACCTCCACTTTATAAAAAAATACTTGTCTTGGCATATGTGTAAGAAATTACTCCAAGACAGAGGAAGATAAATAGCCCTGCCATTCATTACAAATGATTGCACATTTCATTCCTTAGATCTTCATCTTCTATGCAAATAATATGCAACCACAAACTATAAAATGTCTTTCTCATCCTTTTTCTGCCTATCAAATTATCTGCCTTTCTCTTGTTTCTCTCGTCTTTTCTTCCTCTTTCTCTTCTCACCTTTTCCACTGCTGCCTACAATAAATGACATGTTGATAATAACCTAGTCTGCAGGAGATGTAAGCCAAAGTCATCAAAGGATAACAGACAGGCATCATTTATTCTTGACTCTTCGATATTGCCTTGTTATTCGATTGCACAATTAACAAACAGCATTATTTAACTGATCTACGTTCAGACAGTGAAACTGATAGTTTTAAATACAAGACACAAAGTGCTAGAAGAATTCAACAAGTTCATAGAGTAATTCAGTCTGAAGAAGGGTCCTGATCCAAAACATCACCTATCCATGTTCTCCAGAGATGCTGCCTAACCAGCCGAGTTACTGCAGCACTTTGTGTCTATATTTATAAACCAGCATCTACAGTTCCCCGTGGCTCCCGATAATGTTCGAATAATTCAAGTTTATTGTCATTTGGATGAGTACGGTGTGGTTTTGTCACAATGAAGCATCTTACCTGCAGCAGCATCACAGTCACATGGACTCAGACAAAAACACAAAAACAATTTATACATAAATTGAACACAAAATTCATAAACTGTGGGAAAAAACCAAGATATTAATACAAAAAAATACTTGGGATAAAAAAAAATGTCCGTAGTGGTACAAGAAGTGGGCTGCAGTGTTCCATTGTCAAAAAAGATTCCCTTTTCCCCAGAGATGCTGCCTGACCCACGAAGTTACTCCAGTATTTTCTGTCTATCTTCAGTGTAAACCAGCATCTGCAGTTCCATCCTAAAGATTAGGATTGTGTAGGTTCGTCCAAGAACTTGACTGTTGAAGGAAAGTAGCTGTTCATGAACATGGTGGTGGGGTACTTCGGCCTTCTGTACCTAATGCCCGATGGTAGCAGTGAGAAAAGGGCATGGCCTGAATGTTGGGGATCCTTAATAATAGATGCTATATTATTAAGGATGCTTTTGATGCAGGGAAGCGATGTGATGTTGATGTGCCAGACTGCTTCTACTTCTCTCTGCAGCCTCTTGCATTCCTGTGGGTGAGAATTGAAATACCAGACCAGATCGCAACAAGTCAGGATGGTTTCTGCAGTACAGCTGTAAAAATTTGTATACGGAGACATACCAAATTTCCCAAAGGTTTGGAAGGTTGCTTGAGGGATGAGAGGGTGAGGGTTTCATACACAGATGCTTCAGTCTTACCTCCACAGCAAACATGTTCTCTAACAACTGAAAGTTTCCCCTATGCATCCAGCTGTTGTCATTCTGGAGGGTCATGTGCACTGAATCCATTGGGCCAATCAGGCAATCTTGAGATCGCTAATTTGAATGGCTGAAAGGCCCACTATTTACTGCTGTAGATGTGCCTGCAGGTTTCAGTTTTTAAAGGTCCCAATGCTTCCAGGTGCTGTGCTTGCATTGTGGAGATGCCACTGAGTCTGTCGGGTCTGTGAGGTCGATAACCTTACAATAGGATGAGCATTGTGATGGCAGGAAGTACATGGTTAAGCTCTTTAATCTTGAACCATCAAGTTCAAGGTCTAAGGATTTTGCATCTCTAATGTTGAAGACAGGTCATTGACTTTACTTCTCCTTCAGTTGTTTTAAACAGTGCGAGTCCAGTACCATGCACCTTCCATGAGTTTCATTATCATATCATGAAAGTACGTCTTTCAAGAAAGCTATTCAAAAGTAGTTCAAATAGAATGGAGGAAGGCAGTGAACTGGGATTTCCCTTTGGATGCCCAGGTTGAAGCATCAACTTTCATGTGTAGATTTCCAAGGTGGATGAAAGCCTGTTGTGGAATGCAACCTGTTACAGTCTTTCTGCCGATTTCCCCTCCATTTTGTTCACCCTATTCTCTCAAAGGTAATGGAATGCAAGTTCATCAGCAGTCTCGTCTTCTTGTGCCAAGCCTCCTGGGCCACTTCGCTTCTTTGTCCTCGTGAATAAATATTTGACAAGTCCTTTATCATGGAGATATGTTGTGTACGTGCAGCTTGGTGAATTAAATCAGCTTCTGAAGAAATATTTTAAAATTGCTATCTGTTTGATTGATTGCAAGAATTGTCTCTTCGGAATTGGACCAGATGGTTACCAAAAATGTCCGAAATAGTCAGCTAGGCTTTTATGCCCACTGGCTGGTTACCTCAAAATGGTCATGTGCAATTTGGGATGAATATGATTTACGAAGAATTATCTATCCCAAAGAATTGGAATGTTAGATGAAAGGACGGAAGGGCATTGGGTCATAATCTATCTGAATTTGCAGATTTGCCCAAGCAAGCTCTCATTCAACTTTGAGATTCCTCAAACCTTCCCCTTTTCAGGCTTGGTGAACATATTTCACTGCAGGGAGACTTTCACTCCACAGTCTGGCCCAAATCCAGAGGAAACGTTTAGCCCATGAACCAGATCAGTTCACTTCCAACGTACCTTTGCATAGAGAACAAGTATTTTATTTTCACTTTCTAAAAAGAATTCTGACTGCAAATGTTCACTCTGATTTGTAAAACACATCTGTGGCCCCTTTCAAGAAGACTTAAAAAGTAAGTTTACTTCTCATATTCTAATGTTATGAGTTTGCAACTTTACCTGTGTGCTACTTCTTTAACAACCCCCAAGTAATTTGTTCAAAACCCTAGAGTGCAGATTACTCCATGAACGTCTGAGTTGAGAAAGCCACATTGTTAATTTGTTTGTATTAATAACTTGAAATACCTACCTTGCAACAAAGCTAAATGTCTTGGTGTTCAGAAGCATTCTGTTTGAATATTATTTCTCCAGTCCTAACCCACTTCCCAACTGCTAGAACAGGACAGGATTGATCAAACACATGTTTGGCCACTTCTACCAGTTACTTAGATTGGGATTGGTTTGTTCCACACGGTCCTCACCTCTACTTTTTAGCTTTTAGCAAAGATGCTTTGATACTTTTATTCCACAAGGCACGTACTAAACCTTGCAATGGACTTTACATTCTTGGGTTCCACACCTAAACATCAATTATATAAAACATATTTGGTGCAATGGTAGAGTTGCTGCCTCACAGCGCCTGAGACTCGGGTCCAATCCTGACTACGGGTGCAGTCTGTATGGAGTTCGTACATTTCCCCTGTGATCGCCTGGGTTTTCTCCAGGTGTTCCGGTTTCCTCCCTCATCCAAAAGATGTGCAGGTTTGTAGGTACATACAATTGTAAACTGTTGCTCGTGAGTAGGGTAGTGCTGGTGTACAGAGTGCATGTGTGTGTGTATAAGATGCTGACAGGAGTCTGATACGTGTAACACATGCCTTTCATTGTCTTGTATGTGGTCAGAAATCTTTAGCCACATTGATCCAGTGATCTTATGAAATGTGAGTCAAAGAGGAATTTTCTCCAGCCTAGCTCCTCAACATTCAGAGCAGGTTTGCTAAAATTCAGGGATTGATCATTAAGTATCATTACTCAGAACAAGGACAGAGTCCCCCTTGTCCACCTTCCACCCCATCAGCCGCCGCATACAACATATAATCCTCCGACATTTTCGCCACCTCCAACGGGATCCTACCACTGGCCACATCTTCCCATCTCCTGCCACTTTCTGCTTTCCGCAGAGACCATTCCCTCCGTAACTCCCTGGTCAATTCGTCTCTTTCCACCCAAACCACCCCCTCACCGGGTACTTTCCTTTGCAACCGCAGGAAATGTTAAACTTGTCGCTTTACCTCCCCCCTCGACTCCATCCAAGGACCCAAGCAGTCTTTCCTGGTGAGGCAGAGGTTCACCTGCACCTCCTCCAACCTCATCTACTGCATCCGCTTTTCCAGGTGTCAACTTCTCTACATCGGCGAGACCAAGCACACGCTCGCCGATCGCTTCACCCAACACCACCGCTCAGTTTGCACTAACCCACCTGATCTCCCGGTGGCTCAGCACTTCAACTCCCCCTCCCATTTTGAATCTGACCTTTCTGTCCTGGGCCTCCTCCATTGCCAGAGTGAGGCCCAACGCAAATTGGAGGAACAGCACCTCATATTTTGCTTAGGTAGTTTACACCCCAGCGGTATGAACATAGACTTCTCTAATTTCAGATAGTCCTTGTTTTCTCCCTCCTCCCCCCCCCCCCATCCCAGCTCTCCCACAAGCCTACTGTCGCCACCTCTTCCTTTCTTTCCCCCCCCCCCCCCCCCGACTTCAGTCTGAAGAAGGGTCTCGTCCCGAGACGTCGCCTATTCCTTCTCTCCCTAGATGCTGCCTCACTCACTGAGTTCCTGCAGCATTTTTGTCTACCTATTAAGTATCATTAAGTCTGTTCATATCCTTCTTTGTTTTTGTAAACTCTTCAGGCTAATAACTTCATTTCGTACACTTTGATTTGCCCTACTGAGATAGCAAGCAAGTCAGTACTGCATAATGACTCCATCAATGGAAGTTGACCTTTCACAGTTTTACAGAGGGAGGAAAATAGTAACTTGAAACAACTACTTGAAAACACTTATAATGATGAATGGAATACATTTAAATTTGAGAATATCCAGCTACACTAATGCACTGAGTAACTTCAAGTGTATTCTGATAAGGCAGCAAACTCTGACCCCCATCTGTTCTGTACCACTAATTACAAAATTGGAGCTGCCAGGGTTAAAATTAATTGAGCTCAGACATCCGCGCTTTCACATTGTACCAAGATTAATTGCCAGCAAATGAGTAAGTATTTCAGTATCACATAGCAAAAATGCACCTAAAATTCTATTTTATGGACTTACCAACTTCACCTCAGGAATTCAAATGGATTCCTGAGCTCTTTAGTGAAAAGTACTCAGCAAATTATTTGTCCTTGAGAAAGGAGCAGAGTTATGAATCTTTGCTGTCACTTGTCAATGATGTAAACATATAGATCTTTTCAATGCCATCTTTTGTCAGTGGGGAGAAGTCTGTAACAGGCTGGTAATTTGTTTCATCCACAGAAACAGCAGAAATCACCCATCTGACCTCTTTGAAAAGACAAAGTGTTTAAGAAGGAACTGCAGATGCTGGAAAATCGAAGGTAGACAAAAGTGCTGGAGAAACTCAGCGGGTGCAGCAGCATCTATGGAGCGAAGGAAATAGGCAACGTTTCGGGCCAAAACCCTTCCTCAGACCGTTTCGGCCTGAAACGTTGCCTATTTCCTTCGCTCTATAGATGCTGCTGCACTCGCTGAGTTTCTACAGAACTTTTGTCTATCTTTGAAAAGACAGATCAGTTGCTTAAAGTAAAGCTAATGTTTGTGAAAGCTTTAAGATTCAGCAATACTGCTTATAGCAATTATTCAGCCTTTGGAAGTTTTACAGCTCCACAACAGCAGTAAACTCCCCAACCTAGTTTCTGTTTTGATTCTAATCAGATTAGTTGACTTATTATGTAGAAAATTGTGACCATGTATGTAAAAATGCTAGCCACGATAAGCAGAGTTCACAGATGCCCCAATCGTGATTAAAACCAGCTACATGGGCTGGTTCAAATTACTAGCTGGTTGATGTATCCCAGAACCTGGCCTCTGGTGTGTGAATTTATTTACATCTGGTATATGCTTTGAAAAGCAATCACTTCTTTTTGTATGACAGCAGCACCAGAAGAAGGTAAAAGGTGAGTACTCATCATAATTGAGGGCCTCGTTTGAACAATTGGAACATTCAGATATGAGGATACGAAAGTATAAGGTGTAGATTGATTGTTGCAGTGCCTGTTGCTCAACCCTGTGTCATTGGCTGATTGACTGCCTCTGTTGGTGCTAACAAAGAGCTGTCCATTAATGTAGAAGCCATGAACTTCAGAGTTTTAAAGAAGGAACTGCAGATGCTGGAGAATTGAGGGTACACAAAGGCTGGAGAAACTCAGCGGGTGCAGCAGCATCTAAGGAGCGAAGGAGATAGGCGACGTTTCGGGTCGAGACCCTTCTTCAGCCTAGTCAGGGATCAGGGAAACGAGAGTTATAGACGGTGATGTGTAGAGATAAAGAACAATGAATGAAAGATATGCAAAAAAGTATCGATGATAAAGGGAACAAGCCATTGTAAGCTGTTTGTAGTGTGAAAATGAGAAGCTAGTGCGACTAGGGTGGGGGAGAGAGATAGAGAGAGAGGGAATGCCAGGGCCCGAGGGCTGAGGGAGAGGTGGGAAGGGGAGGAGACAGCAAGGGTTAACAGAATTGAGAAAATTCAATGTTCAAGCCCAGAGAAAGCAGACTCCCCAAGCGGAATATGAGGTGCTGTTCCTCCAACTTGCGGTGTTGCACACTCCGGCCGTGGAGGAGGCCCAGGACCGAGAGGTCGGATAAGGAATGGGAGGGGGAGTTGAAGTGCTGAGCCACCGGGAGGTCGGGTTGGTTATTGCAGACCGAGCGGAGGTGTTCGGCGAAACGATCGCCAAGCCTCCGCTTGGTCTCACCAATATAGATCATCTGGCATCTGGAGCAGCGGATGCAGTAGATGAGGTTGGAGGAGGTGCAGGTGAACCTCTGTCGGACCTGGAAGGACTGCTTGGGTCCCTGAAAGGAGTGGACGGGAGAGGTGAAGGGATAAGTGTAGCATTTCTTGCGGTTGCAAGGGAAAGTGCCCGGGGAAGGGGTAGAGCGGGAGGGAAGGGAAGAATTGACAAGGGAGTTGCGGAGGGAGCGGTCTTTGCGGAAGGCAGACGGGGGGGAGATGGGAAGATGTGGGGAGTGGAGGGGTCACGTTGGAGGTGGCAAAACTGGCGGAGGACTGTGTGTTGTATTTGCCGGCTGGTGGGGTGAGAGGAATTGGGAATAGGGGATGGAGTCCTTACAGGAAGCAGGGTGGGAGGAAGAGTAGTCCAGGTAACTGTGGGAGTCAGTTGGTTTGTAGTGGATGTTGGTCAGGAGTGTATCACCTGCAATAGAGATGGTAAGGTCAAGGAATGGTAGGGAAATGTCGGAAATTCTGATATTTGAATACACAACCTGAGAGGCTCATAGCTGTGACTCAGAAAGCACTGCATTATCAGATTCATTGAACAATTATCAGATCTATTGTCTGATCCATTAAACAACCACTAGAAGATTCCACTTAGTAACAAAGATTCCATGGTCTCTTCCAAAGAAAAGCATTGAGCTTTCCTGAATCCTCCCTCAACGTCTACTGCTCAAAGCAGATTAACTGGTCATTTGTCTAAATGTAGTTTATAATGACCCATCTGTAGGTCACTGCTTGCCAAAGTATATCACTGTTGAAGATACTTGAGAAAAGTTACATTTTCTGGAAAGAGTGGACAAGAATTTAATTTATTGAATTCCAGACAACAGCAAAGTTGATGAAAGTCAGGTTAACCCGGTGAAAGCAATTTGCCTGTTCATGTTTTTGACAGATTTTTAATTTTACTACTTAAAAAAAAAAACTGTTTTTACTCTCTTGAATATGTAAAGTTCAGATGCCAAGATTTTCAACTACGTTGGCCTGCAAAACCTGCCTCTCCGGGCCCATCCGAGACAGCCCATCCCATCATTGCATCCACTTATTCATTGCCAACATTCCCGATAGCTTCTCTTTAAAAGTTCCCCACAAGAACCTTATCTGCTCTGTTTAATATGCCAGAAGTATCGCAGTAATTATATTCTTTACTAATGTTGAGGCAGCACAGTGGCGCAGCAGTAGAGTTGCTGCCTTTTCATGCCAGACACCCAGATTCCTGTCTGTACGGAGTTTGTGTGTTCTCCCCGTGACCGCGTGGGTTTTCAGATTCAGATTCAGATTCAGATTCCTTTATTGTCATTCAGACCTTTCGGTCTGAACGAAATTTGTTACCTTGCAGTCATAACATGTAATAAATTAAAACAAAATACACAATAAACACATATTTAACATCCACCACAGTGAGTTCACCAGGCACCTCCTCACTGTGGTGGAAGGCAAAAGTCTTAAAGTCTTTGTCTTTTTCCCCTACTTGTTCCCTCTCTGTACTGAGGCAATCCAGGCCTTCGATGTCATCGTCCACTAGGCCCGCGGCCGAGCCTCCGAAGCCAGGCCGTCACCGCCGCCGTTGCCGGAATGCCGGAACACCACCACAGCTCCCAATCAGGATCGACCACGGGAACGCTGGAGCGCCGAAGCCCCGAAGCCGGGCCGCTGCTGGAGCACCGCTGGAGAGCCGCTGGAGCGCCGAAGCCCCGAAGCCGGGCCGCTGCTGGAGCACCGCTGGAGAGCCGCCGGAGCGCCGAAGCCGGGCCGCTGCTGGAGCACCGCTGGAGCAACTGCTGGAGCGCCGAAGCCCCGAAGCCGGGCCGTTGCCGCCGCTGGAACACTGGAGCTCTGAACGCTCGCCACAGCTCCGAGGCCGCCAGCTCCGCCATTAGGCCTCAGCACAGACGGAGACGGTGACGGGGGACACGACAAGAAAAGGTCGCATCCCCCCGAAGGGAGAGACTAAAACCTTGTTTCTCCCACCCTCCCCCCCCCCCCCCACACACACAAACACAGCCTAATAAACCAAAATTCTAACTAAAACAAACACAAAAAGACGAAAAAAAAGAAAAAAACAGACGGACTGCAGGTGAGCCGCAGCTGCCACGCAGCGCCGCCACTTCCGGAAGTTCTCCAGTTGCTTCGGTTTCCTCCCACATCCAAAAGGTCGGTAGGTTAATTGGTTGCTGTAAATTGTCCCTATTGTGTAGGCTATAACTAGCGTAAGGGATGATTGCTGGCCAGTGCGGACTTGGTGGGCCAAAGAGCCTGTTTCCATGCTGTAAACTAAACAAAACTACACTTGTTTACCTCTAGATTCCAGTTAGCACTTGAGAAGGTCGATAATCTGGTCAAAAGTATTTATTAGAATCCACAAAATCTCAGCTGCGTGACAATAAACAATAATAAACCTAAACCGTTTGTTATAGTGGAGAAGAGCATTCCTCACTGATGATCGTGGCCTGCTGATTAACTAAAGTATTATTTACCACTGGTGATGGAAATGCTGGCTATTAAATATCACCTCTGTTTGTATTCTAATATCACAAGTTTCGTTGGCTGATTTGTTGCTGCATGTTGAAGCTTTTAATACTTCTTTAACTTTGATCTGGTTGCGTTGACGTCAGGTTCTGCCAGTTTCTAAAGTAAATGCTCTTTTTTTTTAAACAGTAAATGTCACGCAGGCCAGGGGTAGATGGGGACAGTGAATAGAACTGAACGGTTAATGATTTAACCTTTAGTTTCTTTGCAAGCAAGAGATTTGGGTGGAGGTGGGGAAAATGTATTAACAAGAGTTTTTCTCTTGGTATTTCCTGAGAGCTTTATTATCAATTTAAAGAATTAGCACATTGGATATTGCAGCATTGAACATATCAACCAACTGATCACATCAGAGGGGAATGTTTGTAATGATAAGGAATGTAGGAATCTCTTGGTTTGAAGTGATATTTGCATTGAGGTGATAACACTTTTGTTGTATTTGGTGGTAGATAATTAGAAACATTTGCACTGGGGTTATTAAGCAAGTTTCAAAATAGAGTCTGTGATTTATTTTATATTCTCAACCCATCCCAATGCATCCAACCACCCCGTCTCTGCTCCCAGGCAGCTCAAAGAATTGTATTACCGGCCTAGAATTGATTTCAAAGCCTGTGGTGTGCGGAAGATGCAAACATAAATAATAATTTCTTCCATCTTGTTTGCACTTCATTGTTTTCTAAAGAGGCCTTAAACCTGTTTGGCTCAAAATAAGATTGTGTGCCACTGTTTTGTGAGATAGGTGATTGTGGGGGTTGGGGAGAGGGGAAGAGGAATCCTCCTAAAACCTGCCCAATATTCTCTCAGCCAATGTCATCAAGAGACAAAAAAAAACAGCTGAATGAACTCAGTGGATCAGGCAGCATCTGTAGAAGCGAATGGACAAACAATATTGCTGGGCCTGCTAAGTTTTGCTCCAGTTTTGCTCAATATTCCAGCATCTGCAATCGCACGTGCCTTCATGAAGAATGAAATTAAGGAATCCCTTGCTTCTTTTTTCTCTCTACTCTTGCTCTCATTGGCTCCTTTTATTTTATACACCAGTGGCCATTTTGCTTGATTCTTGTCTCCAGGCCCAGGCTGTGCGGAACCCTACAATAGGCAGCTAGAAATTCCATATTATTAACCACTAATTTTTTTTGTTTCAATTACTGAAGGTGAAGATTAGATGGAAAATGTTAGCAGAAGATTAAGAACTTTGGACCTTGCGCAGCTAGTTGACTATGAGGTTAAACATTTCCATCACTCTTTAGAAGGTGATTTAAACAGAAGCCGCATAAATGATAAAAAACAGTGTTTTTTGAATTTTATTTTGTTTGACTGGATAGAGACGACTCACAACAATTTCACCTTGGGGAGTATAAACTGGAATGGAATAAATGGAAGAAAATATTCATTCTTGAAGGTGGTATATTCACCTATGAAATGCAAAATCTGAAGCTTCAGTCAAACACAAGGCAGCTTTTGGATTGGGTTGTGTCTGGAGCCAATTTGCCCAAACAGTGAACTGTTGTCATATGTAAAATAATGAGGCATTCAGAACTTCCACCGGCAATATTGACATTTTGTACCTGAGCTGTGGAATTTGCTTTGCAAGTAAAAAATCTTTATTTAAAATGCAGGATAAATTCCACATCAACATCTGCCTACACAATTTCTCCTTCCATCTAAAGCACATAAACGTAAAAAGTGCCAATATTGTTCCACACCAACAAGTTTGTGAGTTAGCACTAATATTTCCAGCTTTGGGTTTGAATCTATCCATGCTTCAAAAATGTATTTTCAATTCATAAATAGCCTTGGCCTGCATTAAAATATCACATTTCTAGATTGTTGCTCAGTTACATGTGGTTTGGTGGAATCACCTTGTGATCATAATGAGTCATTTTTACTTGGCTTCAGACTGAAATGTTTGCATTAGAAGTGAACTTCAGAGGTCAAGTGCAGCACAACCTTTGGAACTTAGCCCAATAGTAGCATTCCAGAGTCCAAACAACCAGCCCCTCCTCCCCCCGACCCTCTCCCCATTTAATAGAAAATTGGTCCAGTCTTCTGAATGCAGTACATGTGAAACGGAAATGCTGGAAATGGGTTGGCCTCATCTTAAAGTCAAAGAGTATTGTTTCAAGAGCGAGGCACACCTCAAGGTTTGAAGCTGTTTTTTTCCTGATGGAAACATTTTGTGTGATTTTTTTTCCTGCTGATCTGATTTTTGATCTCTTTTTTTATTGGCAGCATTGTGAGCTCTGCAAGCAGACAGTCAGCAGTGAGTGCCCTGTGGTATATAGCGAACGAGCTGGGTATGCCCGCCTTTGGCACCCAGCATGCTTTTTATGCACCTGGTGCAAAGAACCCTTGGTGGATCTCATCTATTTCTGGAAGAGAGGCAGGCTGCTGTGTGGGCGCCATTACTGTGAGAGTGAGAAACCTCGCTGCATTGCCTGTGATGAGGTGAGTGTAGTTTATTTTACAGATACAGCATGGAAACATGCCCTTCGGCCCACCAAGTCCACGCCGACCATCGATCGTCCATTCACACTCGTTCTGTTATCCCACTTTGGTATCCACTTCCTACATACTAGAGGCAATTTACAGAGGTCAATTACCTCAACCCCGCACGTCTTTGGGATGTGGGAGGACACTGGAGCACCCGGAGGAAATCTACGCAGGCACAGGGAGAATGTGCAAACTCCACACAGGCAGCACCAGAGATCAGGATCGAACCAGGGTCTGTGTCTGGCACTGAGGCAGCAGCTCTACCAGCTGCATCATCTTCCCGCTCTTTGTTGGTGGGAGAATGATGTTCAGTGCATAACAAGCCCAAGCACGTAGCAATGTGTATTCGCATTGCTGTCAATGATAGACACAAAATGCTGGGGCAACTCAGCAGGTCAGGCAGCATCTCTGGAGAAAAAGGATAGGTGACGATTCAGGGTCAGACCCGAAACGCCAACTATTCTTTTTCTCCAGAGATGCTGCCTGACCTGCTGAGTTACTCCAGCATTTTGGGTCTATCTTTGGTATAAATCAGCATTTGCAGTTCCTTCCTACACATAGCTGTCAGCATCGCAACCCAAGAAAAGGCTGGGTGACAGTGCATAATAATTCATCCGGGTGTCCAGCATCTTATTAATGACACCGGTGGGCTGCAGCCTTGATGTGGCAAAGTCATTCTGGATGCGGTCAATTGAAATGGATATAACCAACTGTGATGTTCACTCCTTGGGAATGTCAAAGATAACACTGTCCAACAAGCTCTGTAATGGTCACAGCTGCACTGAACTCACTACATCCCTATAAAGTTACAATAACTTGCCCCAGAATCATAAAACTACAAACAACTAACTGCTTTAAGATCTTATCTAAGCAGCAAGGAGAACGACTCATCTGAACGATGCAGACTATTTCTCCACCAGCCTTGCGTCTGCATTACATGCAGGATTTTCCATTTAAATATGATTTTAAGTAGTTAGCCCCTAAGAACACCATCCTGTGCCATCTCTGAGTATAACCTATATACTTGTACATTTTAATGTTGCCGAATGCATTGTGCATTAATCTGGAAGCTAATTTACATCCACTAAGATGAAAACACAAAGTTCCCATGTGAAACAATGTGTTCTTGGTGGAAATGGCTGTGAAAGTAAAATTGGTTTTAGGTCAGCAATGAAAGTCTGATGTTAAAGATTATCATAATCATTGTGTATGTGCACACAAACCTCCTGAAAATTTATGGTGTGCTTACAATGTTTGGAAATGCACTGATACAACTAAAGTTAATGGGAACATTTTTTTGCAGAGCATTTAGTCACTTACAGAGAGCTATAAAAGGAAAATTTAATGAAATTCAATTCTAAATTATTGTTAGTCAGTGGGTTACACACCCTTTGGCCCAACTCACCCATGCTGACCAAGATCCCCAGCTGTGCTTGTCCCATCAGTCATAATCTCATGCCATTTCCTTTGGGTTTTTTTCCATTCCCCTCACTCACTTTTTCAGTAAAGACTAACAGAGAACTTGGATTCAATTCCAGTGGATGACCTGATCCGAGCCCCCATAGCCAATAATTTTTTTTTAAAGGGAATGATTTATGTTTTGATGCTTTTTGTTACATTTGTCATGCTCCCTGATTTTAAGCTTGCTTTTGTCGATCATGGCAATGACAACCCAGGAACACATGACATGTTCCTTTCTCACTGTATATAATATTGTCTCCAAGGAATCCTTTTTGTGTTCTGGAGATAGTTATCTTTAATAATCATTCAATATCTTTACATTGTTGCTTCAAAAATCAGGACATTTAAAAAGCTGTCTGCAGTTTATGTTTCATTCAATAGGACACATAAACAGACCTTGGATTTGACACGTGCTAATTGCTTCAAATGTTGCTTTAAAACATAAGAATAAAAACTTGGCTAAATAGTGAATTGTATTCCCACATAAATGCCATATTCAATTGGATATCAATGCCTCATAATATCTCAGAAATTGGGCTCAATAACTGTGTCAAAATGTAACCATAATTTTCAAAGTGAATGCTGAGATCCTTTTATTACATAAATATTTTTTTAATCATCAATCAAGACTACTTACTGGAGATAAACTGTTGGATCTCCAAAAGTAGACATGCTAGGTTAAATGGCTACTGTAAATTATCCCTGGTACCGGTGGTGGCAGCAGAATCAGTTGGGTAAGGACGGCAGGGGACAGGTACTCGACAAGGAATTAGTGAGGAATGGGATTGTTGCAATTTCTCTGCATGCTGGCATCAATGGATAGAATGGCCTACATCTACGTCAAAAGTGAAGATGGGAAATGTGATAGTAGATTGTGTCAGTATTTATAAAATCAAGCTTATAGTTGTTGGAAAAGATAGAAACAAAGAAACATAGAAAATAGGTGCAGGAGTAGGCCATTCGGCCCTTCGAGCCTGCATCGCCATTCAATATGATCATGGCTGATCATCCAACTCAGTATCCCGTACCTGCCTTCTCTCCATACCCCCTGATCCCCTTAGCCACAAGGGCCACATCTAACTCCCTCTTAAATATAGCCAATGAACAGGCGTCAACTACCTTCTGTGGTAGAGAATTCCAGAGATTCAACACTCCCTGTGTGAAAAATGTTTTTCTCATCTCGGTCCTAAAAGACTTCCCCCTTATCCATGCATTATCCATGACTGTGACCCCTTGTTCTGGACTTCCCCAACATCTGGAATAATCTTCCTGCATCTAGCCTCTCCAACCCCTTAAGAATTTTGTACGTTTCTATAAGATCCCCCCTCAATCTTCTAAATTCTAGCGAGTACAAGCCGAGTCTATCCAGTCTTTCTTCATAAGAAAGTCCTGACATCCCAGGAATCAGTCTAGTGAACCTTCTCTTTTCTCCCTCTATGGCAAGAATGTCTTTCCTCAGATTAGGAGCCAAAAAACTGTATGCAATACTCCAGGTGTGGTCTCACCAAGACCCTGTACAAGTGCAATAGAACCTCCCTGCTCCTATACTCTAATCCTTTTGTTATGAATGGTGAGTGGTGTTTTTACTTGAAAGAAGAAGTCCTCTCTGTTTTCATATGTTTTTAGACCCAAGACAAAATTGGGATCTTGTTGGAAGTTCTTTGCTGGACCACAATTAAATGGGGTTAAGAATTAGCCTGTGAAGATGGAGAGTCAGTGAACAGGTTATAACCATGAACAATGAAGCAAAAATTGACGCAAATTAAAGCTTTTAAGAAATTCAGTAAAGCTGAATGTAGAAAGAAATGGGGAGGTACAGTCTTGATGGGTTGAAAGGGTTGAATATGAACATGAATGTATCCCTTGGTTCCTTTAATATCCAAAAATAATATCTATAAAGGTTAATTGTCTACTGTGAATTACAACTCGTGTCAAAGGGGAGTTCTTGGACACCTGAGATAATAAATTGCAAGTCTACGAGGAAATAAGGAGGAGAAAATGGAACCAATGTGATTGCTTGGTGGAAGCCGGCGTGGATCCATTAGGCCAAATATCCTCCTTCGCGATCGTAAAGAGGTCACCCATGTCGTGGGTTTACTTGCATCTCTGAGTCGGAAGATCAAGAATTGAGGATCTACTCTAGAACATAGCACATAATGTGGAACTTCACCTTCATACTGTGGCATGTTTTAGTTTAGTTTAGTTCAGAGATACAGCATGGAAACCGGCCTTTTGGCCCACGCCGACCAGCGATCCCCGCACACTAACATTATCCTACGCACACTAGGGACAATCTACAATATTACCAAGCAAATTAACCTACAGACCTATACGTCTTTGGCATGTAGGAGGAAACCGGTGCTCCCGGAAAAAAACCCATGCAAGTCATGGGGAGAACGTACAAACTCCATACAGTCAGCTCCCGTAGTCATGATCGAACCTGGGTCTCTAGCACTGTAAGGAAGCAACTGCGCCACTGTTCCGCCCTTAAATGTTCTTATTGTGAATGCTGCATTGAAATGGCAGCTGGGGTTTAGTCTTCAAGGAATGGCAGGGAATGGGGATAAGAACGTGTAATAACTCGTATTTGATTGCGATCTGTCTTTTTGTTGCAGCTAATTTTCTCAGAAGACTATGTAGAATGCAAGGGACTGACATGGCACAAGAAACACTTCTGCTGCCTGGAGTGTGAGCAGCCATTGCAGGGAAAGGCCTATGAGCTGGACCAGGTGAAGCTGCACTGTCCACCGTGCAGCAACAGGATCAAGAGAATGTGAAAGCCTTTCACTGGAACCAAGATCATGCCACATATATAAATTAACCCATTAAACTTCAGTCAGCTAGATCATAGAGTGCAAATCTAAGATAAGCTGGTAGGAACTCTCATGAGTGAAATACTCCCACATAGTGGACATTCTTTAAAACTATGTAAGATTCATTCAAAAGGCTGAATAGATGTATTTGTTATTGGTTCAATATTTTGCAATGATCCACTGAAAGAAGATTGTAATTTGGTATCCTGTGCTCAATTGCAATGAAGTATACCTGCCTTCAATCTCACACTAAGTTTTATGTTGAGGATTTAAAAAAAAGACTTTTTTTTTGCAGTACACACATATTTTTCAGACACCATGCTTCATTCTTTGACATGCTTATCTATTGACGATGGGATTCTGTAGCATGATAAGCACAGGATTGAAGGAAGTTCATCCGATCTATCGCAATGGCATCTTTGTGAGGGTTTATTTCAGCTTAAGCCAAGTTGTTATCAAGTTGTTAGATCTATGCGTTAATGTAATGGTGAAATACATTTAGATTATAAATAGCAAAGTATTTGAAGTTAGAATTAAATCCATCCACAACATCAATATGTTTTGCAGTTTAAATTATTCTACGGAAAATGAAATAATTTCTTAAGATCCCCAACTGACAAGCAGGTAGAAACAGTGAATATATAACCCACAGAAACCTCTCAATCCCTGGATTTGATAACCTGAACTGTTTTGGTATTGATATAACAGTAAAAATGCTTCTCTTAACGTTGGTACCCCATGTACATTGAGGGAGAATTTAGCTAGATTCACTTGCTAATTCACTGTCCAGTCACCCCATTCTTAAAGGACTTTTTCAAGTTGAAAGTGAAATTGGGCTGTATTATGATGGACAATTTCAGCTGCTCCTGTTGGTGGGGCACTAGAATAAGCTCCAACACCCTTGGAATGCACCAACTAAAGAGAAATAGAGAAAGTATATGGCCATGAGTGCTATCAATTTTCAGCACTAATTTAAAGTTATGGCCTTGTAGAGTCAAGATTTATCTTTTGTCATAATGGACTACAAAATATCAGAACAGCAGATATTTCAGATTTGGAGGTTGATATAACTCTTGGGTAATTTAATTTGTATCATATCTTTAGGGAGGGTTTTCAAGGACAAGACTTGCTGCCTTCGATGTAAAGTTGCTCTGATTTAAGACCACACTGCAGAAATGCCAATACAATATCCCCTAATCCATGTTCCTCTTGGATCAGATGACTGCATTACTGTCTATCCATGACTGCAATTGAGCAACTACTTAGTGATTAGATATGTCTTGTGTTGTTCCGTAACAATTGTTTCCTTGTTTGGAAGGGATCAGGACAAAAGTATGAATAGCATGTTGATTATTTCAGCATTATCCCAATTCCGCATACTCTGCAGCAGAGGGAGGTTAGCAAGTTGAGCTTTTTGACATTTATATGATTACTTGCAGTAGAGAATCTTGTTGCTTGACGGAAGACTAACTTTGTTTTCAAATTTCAAAATAATTGATTGTGAATTGTATATAAGTATGTATGTAGTGTTTAACTCTATAAGGTAGATGTTACAAATTTGCAAAGCTAACAATGAGATTCACCAGCAGGGAACAGATACTGGGCATGTGGAGTGCAAGGGCTGGGGGTTTGGGAAATGTGGACTGTGCTTGATGTGGAAAGCTGATCACTCTCCATAAGTGTTCCCTTTCCTTTAAAATCCTGTTCTATGTACTCTGTTTACTTGGAGTTACTTTGAATTTTCCAACCACTAGAGAAATCAATCGCATGGTGCAATTTCAGCTTTATGGTCTTCCCATTATGATTAAGCAGTGATTTCAATGTTAAGCACAAGACTTGCTTATGATCCAGTTATTAGGTTCCCACTAGGCCGGCTAGATTAAAATTAACATCCTGATTTTAGAAGTCAGTGCTTATTCTTAAGCAAGTCTAGAGTGCAGTAATTTATCATTGAAGTGGGGGATACGGGAGAAGATCTGATGCTGTCCTTCTTGGGTGAGTGTGAAGGAAGAAGGGAACAGTAGGATGGGGCCGTCAACTACAAAACAAGGCCAATGGATCCAGTATTTGCATTCAGTCCCTCACCCATTTGTACATCATCATCACAGATCAAAGCACAGAAGGAAAATGTTAAACCAAACATTTTTTAATGAGGTGGGAAGAGGCTTCTATTTGTGAAAATTATATAATTAGCATAAGTTAATGACTGCATGTACCCATTTTGGGAAGCAGTGAATGACTAGTCTAGACTTCTGTAATTACCTTTTGAGAACATAAATAAAAATTAAAAGCAAAAATTTACATTTTGTTCTGTGGCTTTGTACTATATCTTGTTCCTATCTTTACAATGTTTTGCCTCATTCTGGGAATTATGTTTAAGGTTTGATGTTTATATTCTAAAGTACACAATGCTAAGTTCCAAATAATATTTGAAAATGCACTCTACTCATGTTAATTCAGGTCAAATTATAATCAATGCAAACAGACTCTTCAGCACAATTAGCCTGTTTCATAGCAAAATTGGATGGATCAAAGCATAGGTCTAAAGACCTTTGGGATCCCTGGAAGCTTAAATGTGGTATTTTCTCCCAGTGATGGGGGTCAGCTTGATCAAATTTGTTGATTTGTTTACACATCCAATGCTGTAGGTTTTGGTAATGTTTCAACCCGCAGTACCACTAGGTGGTAGAGAAGGAACTGCAGATGCTGGAGAATCGAGGGTACAAAAATAATATTTATTTTAGCCTTTTGTGTACCCACTAGGTGGTAGGATGTGCCTTCATGGCAAGACATGCTCCAGAGCACAAACTGTCCAACCTGACTGCGATGAACAAGGCCAATACATTTTGGGTTGTGGCCTCTTATTGCACGTTTGATGGGAACTGGAGTTGATACCAGAAGAGATTTAATGGCACAAATGGTGCTGTATGAGAGAGGATGGTAAAAGCATGTCGGGAGAAGGTGTAAATAAAAAGAGGAATACAACATAACCACCAGATGCGGGGAGGGTTAAGAAAATAAATGCTGGTAACATGATGTACAATGCGGGTTAAGCTGATTACTTGAAAATGTTGAGTGAGTCATGCTTCTAATATGAATGGAGGTGTTCTGCTGCATTTGGATCATCAATGTTGTGGGGACATTATCATGAAATAATATTTAGTAATGTTCCAGTTTAACAAGACGCTAGACTGGAAGAAGTACAAGCGAATTAATGCTTCACCAGGAAGGAATACTTGGGTGTCTGGACACTGAGTAAGAAGGTGGTAAAAGACACAATCCATCGTCCCCTGCTGCAAAATTGCCACAAATGTTGGTGGAAATGGAACCAAATTGCCATGCAGTCACTTTGGATTGCTGAAAGGTGCTAGGAGGGGAAGATGTGGGATCAGATTGGACTGTCAGAATTCCCACAATAAATAACACAGTGAATGTGAAGACTGGTGGAATGAAAGGTGATGACAAGGGAAACCCTTGTTCTGGGTGGGAGAGGGAATGCAAGAAAGAAAGAAATGCAAGAAATTAAACAGACATTGAGACCTCTGTCAACTATGGTGGAGATGTTTGAGGATAATAGATAAGATTTTGAAACCATTGTGGACATATTGCGTGTGTTTAACGTGTTGGGTGGCAGTGTGAAAATGCAAAGATGCCTATTGAACTTCCTTCGTATTGAAAAAACAAATAAATCTATGCAATAAAATACAGTGATGAAAGGTTTTATTGTTGCTGTGTTTGTCTCTATGCAGGGGGCAGTTTTGTTAGGAGAACAGTGTATTGAGATATAATTGCATAGGAAGGAAATGCAGATGCTGGTTTAAACTGAAGATAGACACAAAAAATTGGTGTAACTCAGCGGGACGGGCAGCACCTCCGGAGAGAAGGAATGGGTGACGTTTCGGGTCAAAACCCTTCTTCAGACTGGTTAGGGATAAGGGAAATGAGAGATGTAGACGATGACGTGGAGAGATAAAGAACAATGAATAAAAGATATGCAAAAAAGTAACGATGGTAAAGAAAACAGGCCACTTGTCGGGTGAGATTTGGGTGGCGGAGGGATAGAGAGAGAGGGAATGCGGGGGCAACCTGTAGTGAGATAAATCAATATTCATACCACTGGGCTGTAAGCTGCCCAAGCGAAATATGAGATGCAGTTCCTCCAATTTGCGTCTAACCTCACTCTGATAATGGAGGAGACCTAGGACAGAAAGGTCTTTGCAAGAATGGAAAAGCAAATTAAAATGTCTGGCAACTGGGAGATCAGGTAGGTTCAGGCGGGCTGAGCCTGACTGCATCATTCATGCTTTGCCATCTCAGTTGATCGTAGGACTTCTAACAGCCATTCACTTTCTTACTACGGCTATTAACCCTAGGTCTAGAGTCTCAGAATTTTTATATTTTTTACTGTTTAATGTCTATTCTGTCAGTTGTCCCAAACAAAAAGATATTTATGTATTAGAGTCACGTTTGTGTCAGAAAGGGGGTGATACAATATTTAACAAGTCAAACCAGACATTGGTTTTCATAATTAACCCAATGGGTGTTGAATTTTGCTCCATCTGGACTTGATTTGTAACCAGAGAAGGAGCTTTTCAAATTCCTGGTGTTAATTAAAACAAAATCTAATGTGCATTTTATGTTTCATTTTGAGCAGTTGTCTGGCGAGGAACAATCATTCCATTTTCCTGAAATTTCTATAAATTTCTTACCATATTTTAAAAGTGATAGGTGAATTGCACCAAGAAACACTGGTCTTAGTTTCACCGCTCCCTTTCAATCTTGCCCATAGAAAGTGTAAATGATGTGTCGTATCCCACGGCAACCTCTGGCTCCAGCAAATTGGGCCATTATTGGTGCTGCAAAGAGTTATCATTTTCTTTTTGACACAATTTTGTCTCCACACCTCTGCAGAATATGCCATGGATGCAATTACTTTCCAGCTACCCACCACCTAATTTTCCTTTGTGTGGGCAGTGACTGCAATCAAGCACAAAGTTCATGCCGCCCTGTATCTATGTACTTGCACTCTGGTAGCAATAGGTTACAGGGAAACCTGGCTGATGTTATCCCTTTTCCTAACTCCAGGATACTGTGGCTATGTGCAAAGCCCCAGCCTGCGCATCACAAACTCAGAACAGTTCTGATGTGTAAGGACAGTACAGATGTTTACTGATGGCTTTCGGCATCCAATGGCTTTCAGCATTCTTATGCTTCCATGTATCTTTCTAAAAGTCTCTTAAACACCACTATTGTATTTGCCTCCACCATCACAGCTGGCAATACATTCCAGGTCCCCACCTCTCTCTGTGTAAAAAACCCTGGAAATCTCCATTTAACTTTCCCCTTATCACCTTATAGCTATGCTCTCTTGTGTTGGACATTTCTACCCTGGGAAAAAAAGGTTCTGACTGTCTATCCCATCTATACTTCTCATAATTTTATATGATTCTATCAAGACTCCCCTCAACCTTGGACGTTCCAGAGATGGAATCCAACGTCTCCTTGTAGCTGAAACACTCGAAATCAAGCAGCATTCTGGTAAAGCTCCTCTGAACCATCTCCACAGCCTCCACATCCTTCCTGTAATGGGGTAACCAGAACTGGACACAATACTCCAAATGAGGCCTAACCAAAGTCTTATAGAGCCGCATCAGGATTTTGTGACTCTTATACTCAATGTTCCAGAAAGGGTATACCATACGCCTTCTTTAGCACCCTATCTATATGTGCTGTCACCTTCAATGAGCTATGAATTTGGACTCCAAGTTCCCTCTGCACGTCAATGCTGTTAAGTGTCTTGCCATTAACTGTATACTTTCCCCTCACATTCACCCTACCAGATTTCAGCACCTCACCTTTGCTCGAAGTACACTCCATGTCTCCACCCATTTCTGAAGCTGATCTATATCCTACTGTATCTGACTGCCTTCCTCACTGCAATTCCTCCAAATTTGGTATCAAACTTACTCACCAACTCATCTACATTTACATCCAAGTATTATTGTACATCCAAGGTTATTGCACTTCAATAACCTGGGATAGATCCCATCAGCTCCTGGGGAGTTATCCACCTTAATGCTCTTCAAGACCCTCAACATACCTACTTCTTGATCTCAAACTACCCTAGCATATTTGTATTCTCCCCACTGATCTCGCTGTACTCCAAGACCTTCTCGTCAGTGAATACAGATGCTAAATACTCCTCACCGACATCCTCCGACTACAAGCATAGATATCCTCCTTTATGCTTGAGCAGTTCTTCCTTTTCCCAGGTCTACCTCTTATTTATAACATTTGTATAAAAAGCCTTGGTATATTCCTTAATCTAGCTAGCCAATGACATTTCATGGCCCCTTTTGGTCCTTCTAATCCCCCGCTTGAGGTCTTTCCAACTCGTTTTATATTCCTCATAAACCCTGTCTGATGCACCTTCATGCTTATTTTTTCTTCCTGACCAAGTTTGCAACCTCCTTGGTCATCCACAGTTCCCTCATCTTGCCATCCTTATCCCTCCTTTATACTGGAACATGCTGATCCTGCACTTTGATCAGCTGGCCTTTAAAAAACCAGCACATAACTCCTGAAGGAGGTGTACTCAGCAGAGACAATTATAAATTACACTCCCTTGAAAGCTTTTTATTGGCAGTGATAATGGGAAACATAATCACTGAAGATAATTAAGGTCGATTCGCTCCATGGATTAGTTTATAAAAACAGTATTTAACAAAAAAGCATGGAAAATAAAGGTATAGGGTTGCCTGTCTTAAGCCAAGAAGATAATACAAAAATGGCAGTGGACCACCGAGATTCAAACTAGCACCTCAGCCAGAGATTCTTCAACAAGTTACTGGCCAATAACACAATGAGAATATGTTCTGGGTTGTCTTTGGTTCGATGCCTTGATTTTATCATGATTCCATTCATAATTTATTGATTGTTAACTGTAATGTGATAATCAAACAAATAGTGAGCTAAACATGGAACAGATTACAGTTTCTGAAATTCAAAAGGGATTGATAACATTAAACCCTCATTGTAGCAGACCGTGGGGGAGGAGGGGGGGAGGGTGGGGGGAAGGTGTTGGATGGGGGGGAATGGTGTTGGTTATTGCCAATTGTCCCCTATTATCAAATAAGCTTTTGTCATTGTATAAGTAGTTGCTGGTTAATAAACGAAAGGTTAATAACTCATCAGGTCAGATAGCATGGGGGGTTACACAAAAAGCTGGAGAAACTCAGCGGATGCAGCAGCATCTAAGGAGCGAAGGAGATAGGCGACGTTTCGGGTCGAGACCCTTCTTCAGACTGGTCAGGGATCAGGGAAACGAGAGATATAGACGGTGATGTGGAGAGATAAGGAACAATGAATGAAAGATATGCAAAAAAGTATCGATGATAAAGGGAACAAGCCATTGTAAGCTGTTTGTGGTGTGAAAATGAGAAGCTAGTGCGACTAGGGTGGGGGAGGGAGATAGAGATAGAGGGAATGCCAGGGCCCGAGGGCTGAGGGAGAGGTGGGAGGGGGAGGAGACAGCAGGGGTTAACAGAATTGAGAAAATTCAATGTTCAAGCCCAAAGGATGCAGACTCCCCAAGCGACTCAGATAGCATCTCTGGAGAATATGGATCGGTGACGTTTCGCGTCGAGACCTTTCTTCAGACTCTCAGCCCAGCACTGGGCCTGGAATCCAGATGAGTTGACGGCCCCAGCCTGCTGGCAGCCGGGGGAGAAGGAAGATAGATAGATAGATAGATAGATAGATAGATAGATAGATAGATAGATAGATAGATATAAAAAAAGTAGGTGCAGGAGTAGACCATTTGGCCCTTCGAGCCAGCACTGCCATTTAATGTGATCATGGCTGATCATCCACAATCAGTACCCCGTTCCTGCCTTCTTCCCATATCCATCGATTCCGCTAGCCCTAAGAGCTCTATATAACTTTCTTTTGAACGCATCCAGTGAGTCGGCCTCATCTGCCTTCTAAGGCAGAGAATTCCACAAATTCATAACTCTCTGGGTGAAAAAGTTTTTCCTCATCTCTGTTCTAAATGGCCTACCCCTTATTCTTAAACTGTGGCCCTTGGTTCTGCCTGGCCATTCTTACACTTTGCCTATGTCATTACTGTCCCTTTCCTCACTGCTTATCACAATTTCACAAGTACTACATTTAGTTCACAGAGCAGATTGTATGGTTGACATTGTGCAGGTTTCATTCTTGATTTAAGAATTGACTCTGACCTGCTTAAGCATTCTTGCACACTGCAGCTGACGGTGTTTGGGTTTAGGTTTGGTATTGTCACATGTACCAAGGTACTAGAGTGAAAAGCTTTGATTGGTAAGGTATCAAATAAAAATCAAATAATACTATGCATAAATGCAATCAAGTCAGACAAAAGGTACAATAGGTAGAGTAAAGGGAAAATTACAGTGTGCGGCATATCATTTTCAGCATTGCAGTGCACCAGTTTCTGAGATAAAGTCCAATGTCTACAATGTGATAGAGGTGAATCAGGCAGCAGCCTTGCTTTTAGAAAGACAATTTCTGATAACATAGAAACATAGAAAATAGGTGCAGGAGTAGGCCATTCGGCCCTTAGATCATGATCATGATATGATCATGGCTGATCATTTAACTCAGGATCCTGTACCTGCCTTCTCTCTATACCCCCTGATCCCCTTAGCCATAACAGAGGAGAAGAAGCATTTCTTGACTCTGGTGGTGCACGTTTCCAAGCTTCTTTATCTCCTGCCTAACCTAAGTGGGGAGAAGAAGGGATGACCATGGTGGGACAAGTCTTTCATTATGTTGGCTGCTTTTCTAGGGCAGCCCAAGACTCGTATGCCATGAAAAGTTAGTCCTTTTTTTGCAAGTGAGATATTAAATCTGAAATTACATTTCCATTTTAATGCAAAATTTAGACTTCAGAAAATCAGATACTCAAAAAAATATATAATTATGGGGATTTTTAAAGTTAATATTGCTGCTTTATACATAAATATTGCTTCTATTTGCAGTTTAATCTGACCTCCAAAGGTCTAGATTAGCATAACAATAAAAGTAACATATCCATGGTCTACATCATAATTTTATTATAATTCTTATTAAAAAGCTGTGGAATATTATTGGGACTTCAAATGTTCCATGTATTCTTTTCAAACACTGGGTTTCTGGAAAAGATTGCTGAGATATTCTTCAGAGCTTTGAAACAGGCTGAAGCAGACAGATAAAGATGACTTTTCACACAAAGGGTGGTGTGTGTATGGAACAAGCTGCCAGAGGAGGTAGTTGAGGCAGGGACTATCCCAACATTTAAGAAATAATTAGACAAGTACATGGATAGGACAGGTTTGGAGGGATATGGACCAAACACGGGCGAGTGGGACTAGTGTCACTGGGACATGTTGGCCTGTGTGGGCAAGTTGGGCCGAAGGGCCTGTTTCCACAGCGTATCACTCAATGACTCGATAACTCGATGACTGTTGCCGCCTCAATGAAGGATTGAAGAACCAATAGCCAGATATAAAATACGGTGGATTTCCCTGTGTAAGGACAGTGAAAAAATATTGACCTGGGAAGAAAACATGTGCAGCCTACAGACTGCTGTTTGTAAGGGATTGCAAGTTTATTTATCCTCCTTAACTAAAATATATAGTAGAATATGTAATAGCTGGTAAAAAATGAAAGATCATTCTTGTTGAAGCAGCTGTTTGTTATTTTCTTGGGGGAGTGGTGGTGCATGGTTGCTGGAGCTAGAGAGTCTGGAGTATCTGTGTTTTGTGGATGGCTTGATTGTAATCCTGTATTGTCTTTCCGCTGACTGGTTAGCACGCAACAAAAAACTGTTCCCTGTACCTTGGTACACGTGACATTAAACTAAGCTAAACTAAACACATGTACACATGCAAAAACATACACACTCACACAGTAATAAGTACACACGCACACACACATGCAGACACACAGGCACACACGCACACACACATAAAGCTTGTTAAAGCCACCATGAGCAACTAGACACTCAGGTTACTGAATCGAGCGATTGTACCTCTGCCAGCTTCACACTGATTCTTTCCTTCTCAACCTCAGAAAAATCTATTAATAGTTTCATTGACTGCATAACTTGAAAACTACTTAAAAGTAAGTAGGATGTGGTCTTAACTTGGGCTGTGGTTCATAAATTATGAATAAATATCTAGTCTTTTTTTAAATTAAACCATCTAGGATCTTGTAACTACAGGAGCAATAAAATTTGGCAGAATTAATTCTTGGTTCCCGAGCAATTTGCATTGGGGTTTATAGGAATTTTCTTACTTTATTAATTTAACCCTCTTCTCCTACTTTATTTGTAAGAGAGCATTTTCTGGAAATTATTTTCCCTCATGGTTTCATGAACACAAAGCATAAAGGGCCTGTCCCACTGGAGGGACCTAATTTGTGAGTTTAGAAGAGTTTGCGCTTGTCTCAAACTCACAGCATGGTCGACACATGGTCCTAGGAGGTCTGTTTAACTCTTCTTCATGCTCGAGAGACATTCCCGTATACTTGAGGCCTCAGTTTGGTCGGGGAGTATTTTTTAGCATGCTGAAAATTGTCCGTGAGCAAAAATTGGCGGCATGGAAAAAAACGATATTTTTTTTACTCGTAGGTTTAGTCGAAGTAGGTCGTAGTAGGTCGGTATGTTATTCGTAGGTAATCGAAGGCAATCGAAGGTAATCAAATGTAGTCGGTTAATCTTAAGGGGTTGGACAAGCTAGATGCAGGAAGATTGTTCCCGATGTTGGGGAAGTCCAGGACAAGGGGTCACAGCTTAAGGATAAGGGGGAAATCCTTTAAGACCGAGATGAGAAAGACTTTTTTCACACAGAGAGTGGTGAGTCTCTGGAACTCTCTGCCACAGAGGGTAGTTGAGGCCAGTTCATTGGCTATATTTAAGAGTGAGTTGGATGTGGCCCTTGTGAAAATAAAAAAAAGAGAAAAAAATTATTGGAAGAGGCCTTTGGGCTAGTAATCCGGGATCAGGGTATGGAGAGAAGGCAGTGTACGGGATACTGAGTTGGAGATCAGCCATGATCCATATTGAAATGGCGGTGCAGGCTCGAAGGGCTGAATGGCCTACTCCTGCACTTTGTTGGCTAATTCTATGTTTCTTTGTTTCTATGATTTCTATGTTTCTCAAGTTACAAAGGAAGTATAGTCGAATATAGTCATAGATAGTGTTAGTATAGTCGAAGGTAGTTGAAGGAGGTCGTCTTCACTCTCCACTATTCGGTGTCCAATTTTCCCGAAGCTAGTCGAAGCAAGTCTTCAACATGGTCGAAAGAGATTGAGGGAGGTCTTCTACATAGTCGATGGAGGTCTTCTACATATTCGTAGGAGGTTCTCTACATAGTCGAAGGCGGTCATAGGAGGTGTTCTAAATTGGCGATACAACAAGACCATGACACTGGCCTCGAGAATTTGGGGGGGGAGGAGGGGGGCCTAAACTGTTTAAACTCAAAAAATTTAGGCACCCCGCAGTGGGATAGGCCTTAAGTGTTTTAGGGCACGTGCGACACCCCTTCTTAAGGAAACAGTTCCTAAAGCTGATTCCTAAAAGCAACCTGATTTGTTTCTAAATAATACATAATTTGTTTCATGACATCAGTATTATAGTCATTTCTGTCACCTTTGCCACTTGAAAACCAAAAGCACAATGAACTGAGGATCTAAATATATATTACACCAAACTGTTGCAAAATACATTATTTAGCAGGCAGAATTGTAATGCTAAATGTTGGAACACCAGATCATGAGCTCACGCATTTCTTCAGTTGCTGGGAATCTCTTTGAATCTTAGGAACTGAGAAACATGGATTGGTGCCCTGGGGTGAAAAGAAGGAACTTAAAATGGATTGCCTGATGGATTGCCTGATGCACATTTGTCACTTTTCGTACATTACTAATTTTGGTCAAAAGACCTTTGTGTGTATTTATAATGAGCTGCATCAAATGTTTACTGCAGCTTTTGAAAATGTTATGTCTGTAGGGATCCTAATCCCATGGATTGTACAGCTCTGAGTATTAAAACCATCAATCTTCCTCCCAGCTAGTTCCATTAAAGGAGCTTTCAAGCCTCTTCCCAACTAGATATTCATCCATTGGTTTGTATCACTGCCTTCATGATGCCAGTTCTCTTTGAAACAATTTCTACAATGTGAACAAGAGTCTCAATCTTCCCACGAGACAAATTTTGGTCATAACCACTAAGGTGATCCCATTGTTGACTTTATTAGGACACAGCCTCCTTTAAGAAAGGTCTGTAGTGGAAGAGGTTTTCAGTCTTTGCTAGTAATTTTGCAGCCTGTACATTATTGACTGATAATTTACTTAGTTTGTGCTGAAACCTTGGCAAGAAAAGCCTTCAAAAATATATATATGGCCTGTCTATTAAAAGTTGTTTTCCTTTTACAGTAATCTACAGCTATCAAAAAAGAACAATTTTTAACTCGTAGTTTCTTAGATGTTCCAGAATTATAATGGATCAACTGTTTAATGCAAATATGTGTGCCAAGTTCTGTGTGATTTAAAGCCAGCCACAGCCAGATGCAGGAAAAAAGTCACATTTGCCACCCCCTCCACCCTCCACCTCACTCACTCACCCAACTCCATGTTCAATCCTCCTTGAGGATATCAAGTGTAATAATACCTTGGAATAAAATTCTATGGAGACATAAATCCTTCCAGGCTTCATCACAATTTAAAATGCTCAAGAGTTTATTGTCAGTGTTCTTGCATTGTTTGTGGAATATAACTTTATAATGAGAAGTCGTAGTCTGTGATTAAGATTGCAATGGTTTAGGCCAAGCTTCATTATGTTTGAGCAAGGGCAACAAAGCATGGCATAGATCATAAACAGGCTGCCTACAGCAAAATGAAATTATCCTAGTGAATGTAATTTTTAAAGCTCTTGGATTTAGTGAAATAAAAGGACTTAAGAAAAGAAGAGCATCATTTTCTCTTTTGCATTGCTTCATGGTAAGATTTTCCAGGATCACACCGGGGTGGCATGGTGGCGCAGGGGTAGAGCTGCTGCCTTACAAGCGTGGGCCGCGGAACTGGGGGGGGGGGGGGGCTGGGGGGGCTGGGGGGGCTGGGGGGGCCACAGCCCCCCCTCCCCTACACTTCTTTGGCTAGACGTGTTTCATAATGCGTAGCCTACAGTTAATGCAATTTGGCCCAACGAGTAATTAACCCTTTCACAACATTTCTATATTATCCCACCTTCGGATCTTTTGAGTACAGTCATATTGATAAACATTTAAATGGTGCAATGAGCTATTCATTTTGTCCACCGTACAGAGGAGTTAAAGGACTATAAATAGTGGATAGTCAATTTGTATGCAGAACAAAATGGTTGAGTTGCAGCTTGCAAAGATGGGTATGTAAAACTGCAAATACATTGTGTTGCTTTCCTTAGCCTGCTTTGTGACTACAACCATGCCCATGAAAGAACTATGAAGGATGTTGCTTGAAGATAAGAAATTGTGACCTGCAGTAATGGAGTAACACCATAACGTTCGGAAAGAGTCAAGGATTTCTTTGGGTAAAATGTCCCACTGACAAAGATAAATATTCTCCACAAAGTAAGCGGGGAGATGAGGAAATGAGACTAGAGGCTGCTTTGAACTCACAAACTCCCAGTTCAGAGATATCCGAAGGGCGTTGAATAGCCAGAGATACTTGCAGATTCGGTGGACACACTGATGCTGCCTGGCCCATTCAAATTATTAATGGTCTAATGGGAGAAATGATCTTTAATAGTAAGATTAAATGAGAACTTACCAGTTTGAAGTTTGATCTTTATTTTATGAGGAGTTGCGATGAGGGATTTCGTGAAGACCCCGCCAGCGCGCATGCGCGACATTTTTCAAAGCAGCGGTGTGGAATCACAGATAACAACAATGACTGAAGATAGTAAGATTTAAGAGACTAATATACCAATTGACCTTATGATAGAGGGTTGGGAGCGGAGGGCACAAAATCCCTCATCGCAACTCCTCATAAAATAAAGATCAAACCTCAAACTGGTAAGTTCTCATTTAATCTTACTATTTTACTTCGGCAGTCGTGTGGGGGCTTACTTCCGTGAGTGACTTTGTGAAGATTTCAAAAGCTCTGTGATTCCATGCCCTGGACCACGTCCATGCTCACACACTGCTGTAATTACTGATAGAGGAAGTTATAGTTGTTAACGTTATTTCATACTTGAACAAGCTGAAAAATAATAACGTTATTTGCCGCTAATACAAACAATAAACCCCTGAACTCGGGGACAAACGTTTTTTAGGCAACAGCACTTAACTGACTCGCAAACATTGCGGAGTGCGGCCACAGTTTGTTATAAAAACACTGAAATGTAGCTTCACTGGCCCAGCCCGCTATTGCGAGGACATGATCCATGGGTACCTCCATGGTCCTCGCCGCTGATGTGGATGCAACCCTGGTAGAATGAGATTTAAAAATGTTAGTGTCTTATCTGCTGCACCGAATACCACCCTGAGCCACCTGGAGATAGTCTGCACCGTCACCCTGTGATGTGGGTTTTCATGGCTGATAAACAGACCCATCTCCATATTCCTGATGGTGTGTGTGACATTAATATAATGTCGGATAAAGGTGGCTATACAGTCTTACATCAACGACGTATGCTAGGATTTCCATTTTCAGTCCTGTAGTCCCAGTTCTGTGTTGTTTAAGCAACTCATCTAGAAAGAAAGTCACTTTATTGGGGGTCGAGACCATTCTATCCAGTTTTAGTTTCTGTAGAGTCTGGACCCGTTGTGCTGTGGTCAGTGCCATTAACATCACCACTTTGAAGGTGAGTTTGTCCAGTGGTAAATCCGTCATAGGTGGCCAGCTCCTGAGTAGGGTCAACACCACCCCTATATCCCAGGTAATATTATATCATGTTCGGGGAGGGTTGGAATTGAATACACCCCTCATAGATTGGATACCAGCTGGTGAGATCCCACTCCAATGTTGAGATATGATGACAGTGCTCTCCTGGTACTGTTTATGGCACTGTAACTGAGGGCCTCAACATAATGAAGGCCCGCGAGGAATTCCAGCACATAGGAGATCGTAGCAGAGTTGTAGGTGGTCTTGGTCTGACTACAGAAGGCCTCTTATTTCCTTATGTGGTGAGGTACTGTTTCCTTGTGAACTCTCTGTACGATGCTGTTATGATGTCCATGGTTTTTGATGACAGCCCGAATTTCAGTTGTGGCCTCTTCAGAACCTGCAAGCCAACAGGTTCAGATGACCATGGCACGGATGATTTTCCCCTGTTATGGGATTGGTCACCAAATTCGGGCATTTGGTAATCTGTGCCCATGGTTCTTTTATCATATTGTGGCCACCGAGTACCATGGTTGTGTAGGCCAGTCGAGTATTATCAGCATACCTGTTGCAGAATCTAGTTGATTTTTCTGCAATACCCGACTAATGAGGCAGAATGGGGGAAAAGCATAGAAAACCCATTTCCCCCAATGTAGGGAGAACGCGTCCATCGCCACTGCCCCAGGACCTGGTTCCAAGAGACATATGTTGGTATCTGATGGTTCAACCTGCACGCAAAAAAGGTCGATATCCAGTGTTCCATATTTGGCTATAATGTTAGCAAACATTTGGGGGTTCAACATTCACCCGATGTCGTTATTAAATACTCGTGACCTGGTGTCTGCCACTGTATTGAGCTTACCCGGAAGGTACGTAGCTGATATCCAAATATTTCTTTCAATACACCAGAGCCAAATTAAATTTGCCAATTCATCACAAGATATCGACTTGATACCACCAATATGGTTTAAATACGCCACCTCAGTGGTATTATTTATTTGAAGATGGACATGCGTATGATGCAGATTAGTGCAGGAAGCCCACAGCCCGTAACATGCTCCCAGCATTTCCAAATGGTTTACCTTGTGATTGAAGAAGAGTAGATTCGTGCAAATCCCATCTGCTGCCACAACTGGAAGTGGTGTCGGTAGCTCCCCAGCCCTGGGGTGCTTGCGTAGGTTTGTAACACGACTGATGGGTTTGATATAATGATGGGATTAAAACAATCACAAACATTGCTAATCCACCATTGTAGCTCAATTTTGCCTTGTTTGGCAGATGCATAGGCCTGTCAAAATGTCCAGCATTCACTTTTAATGCTGAGATTTTGCTCTTTGCAAGTTTTGATAGTGTAACGGCCCAAATTGTGCAGCTGGAATATAGCTACAAGCTTCCCAATCACCTTAGCAGCATGTCTAATAGTTGGTTCCTGGTGCAGGCAAGGCTGTTACATGCCTCTATTATGTCTGTTGCTTGTTCCCTGGGATAGTGACAATCAAAACCCCATACATCCCAGAATGTATGCAACCTCCCTCCTACTTGTGAGGTTATACATGCAGCACTCCCAAGAGAACCAGACCCCCTTACCTCCATGGTTACCAGCGGGCTTGATGCTCTGGGCTTTTGTGTTCGTTGTGTTGCTGGGATGTGGATTCAGTATTGATGTGGATAGAGAACAGTTGCTGGGATGTGGATTCAGTATTGATGTGGATAGAGAACTGGCTGGCAAACAGGAAGCAAAGAGTAGGAGTAAACGGGTCCTTTTCACAATGGCAGGCAGTAACTAGTGGGGTACCGCAGGGCTCAGTGCTGGACCCCAGCTGTTTACAATATATATTAATGATCTGGATGAGGGAATTGAAGGCAATATCTCCAAGTTTGCGGATGACACTAAGCTGGGGGCAGTGTTCGCTGTGAGGAGGATGCTATTAGGAGACTGCAAGGTGACTTGGATAGGCTGGGTGAGTGGAAAATGTTTGGCAGATGCAGATATAATGTGGATAAATGTGAGGTTATCCACTTTGGTGGCAAAAAACAGGAAAGCAGACTATTATTTAAATGTGGCCGATTAAGGAAAAGGGGAGATGCAGCGAGACCTGGGTGTCATGGTAGACCAGTCATTGAAAAGTAGGCATGCCAGGTGCAGCAGGCAGTGAAAAAAAAGCGCAATGGTACAATGTAGCTTTCATAGCAAAAGGATTTGAGTACAGGAGCAGGATGGTTCTACTTCAGTTGTACAGGTCTTGGTGAGAACCACACCTGGAGTATTGCGTACAGTTTTGGTCTCCAAATCTGAGGAAGGACATTATTGCCATAGAGGGAGTGCAGAGAAGGTTCACCAGACTGATTCCTGGGATGTCAGGACTGTCTTAATGAAGAAAGACTGGATAGACTCGGTTTAACTCTCTGGAATTTAGGAGATTGAGAGGGATCTTATAGAAACTTACAAAATTCTTAAGGGGTTGGACAGGCTAGATGCAGGAAGATTGTTCCCGAATGTTGGGGAAGTCCAGGACAAGGGGTCAACAGCTTAAGGATAAGGGGGAACTCCTTAAGACCGAGATGAGAAAGACTTTTTTCACACAGAGAGTGGTGAGTCTCTGGAACTCTCTGCCACAGAGGGTAGTTGAGGCCAGTTCATTGGCTTTATTTAAGAGTGAGTTGGATGTGGCCCTTGTGGCTAAGGGGATCAGAGGGTATGGAGAGAAGGCAGGTACGGGATACTGAGTTGGATGATCAGCCATGATCATATTGAATGGCGGTGCAGGCTCGAAGGGCTGAATGGCCTACTCCTGCACCTAATTTCTATGTTTCTATGTTTCTATGTGGGGTTGGCGCATCTTCCATGCTGGTCGCTGTGGGCCCTGTCCTATAAGAGGCTTTTGTTGATAGGGTGCGACCGGTGGATAGGTTCTGGTTGCCCTGTCGGGTTGAACCCAAAGCCTGTTAGATGTTGCGTAACGATGCTGTCTGTGATACGCCGGTGGCCTGCTCGAGGATGGTGGTTTCTCAACCTGACCGCATTTGCCTCCTCGTCCAGGTCTTTTACCTGATTTGGCAGGTTTTCACCGAACAGCTGTCTCGGTGGCGGCGTAGCAGAGGCTTACACAAACCCGCAAATTTTGGGTTGTGAGTTGGGCGGATGGAGCTCTCGTGAAAGCAGTTTATTTCTTAATGTGTATTGCACAGCAACGCTAGTGCATCCTGCTGCTCCTCCATCATGTCCGTCCCGTCTATGGACCTGGCAAAGGCAGTAATGCCTGAGGTCAACAATTTCAGGATTTTCTGTATTTTTAATTCCTGAGCCCTGATCCCGGGACTGCCCTAGATGGGTGTGTTGACGGTCGGGACATTGAGCGACACACATTTACCCGGAGCTTGTACTTGTTTGTAGCCTCCGTGAGCACCTGTTCCTGCAGCTGGTGTGTGGTTGAGTAATTGATGCTGGCCACTAGTTTGGGCTGAAGAGGTTGCCCTGATTGCTGATTGGGCGAATTCTGACACTACTTCCAGTAGTTCCTCTTCAGATATCTCTGGCAACATCGGTTCTTGCGCCAACCCCTCTTCAAAGTCACCTTACGGCTGACTTCTGGCACTCCCTATTGATGAGGGGGAGATATTTGGTGGTTCTGCTGTGTGTCTCCTAGATCCTAGGGACACACGCTCTTGATGGAGAAGGTCCCGTTCGAGCAACTGCCCGACCATTCGCTACATACGAGCCATGCGACCGCCGTTGCATCTGCGGACGGCAAGTCGACTTCCCCAGGTTCTCCAGAACTACTGGGGCTTCTGCCAACGGACCGCACCTCGTCGAGGTGATGTCTAGGGTACGTTTGCAGGTAGTCGCTGCCTGCCGCTCCTGCGGGGCTACACCACTCCCGCTAGTCCGCCATCTTCCAGACTGCAGCGATCCGCCTGTCCGGTATGACAGAAGCGGAGACGAGTCAGTGCCGGCCGCCGCAGCGGGGCTCCCCGACATCCGTGCGGGCTTACCGCCAGTCCCGGTTATACGGGACTGAGACGGCGCATAGTGGCTGCCAGCCACCTCAGTGGGGCCACACAACTGAAATACACTGCCACCGGCCTGCACTCTGGCAGCCTGCCCCGGTGGTGAGCCAGTACCTCCCGCTCCTGCGGGGCTCCCAGACTTCCCAGCAGGTATGTCACCGGTCCGCGATTTGGCAGACTTCTCCGGTGGCATGTTGATGCCGGCCGCTGCAGCGAGGCTTCTCGACCTCGGTGCGGCTTTCCCCCCGTGGTCTGCCCCCTGGAGACCTGTAACAGAGGGGAAACAGAACGCGCCGTTGAACGAGGCACGGGTTTACGCACCTGTTTACCGCTGGCCCGGTGATGTTTGGGCAATAACGGTAGGGAGTCAGGGTCTTGTCTACCCTGCTCCCGCACGATGCTCCAACCAACGTGCAGCTCCCTGGCCTGCTGTGGTGGAGAGTCGGCCCTGCCAACTGAACAGGGCTCCCCAACTTCCGCGTTCTTATCCCGGCCCGCGGAGCGGGTGCTGCCGGTGTTGCGGTCAGCTCCGGGGATTGTGGCCGCTGACTCCCGTCCAAAGTCCTGTGGCCCTTGGAGGCATGCTTCGATGCCTTCATTCTGGTCTCCCTGTCCATCATTTCTGTAAGCAAAGTCTACTACAGAAGCTAAGCAACTCAAGATTAGTATAACCTTGGGACTTTTTTAAAGCTGCCGGTGGAGGAGCGCACTCCCCCCACCCAGCTCCCATGGTGACCAGACTCTCATGCGGGAATATATACTGCCGCTAACGGCAAGTCTCCCGCCTGTGTTGTGAGTCGGGGCCCCGGCTCTGTCCTCGCTACCCGCAAATGGCAGTCTCCGAGCCCGGACTCTCCTGGGTCACGGGCTTGCCCGACCTCCGGGTAGCGTTGGCGTCAGTCCGTGGTGATCCTGTGGGCTGCGGTGTTGACTCGGGCTGCCGCTCTGCCGTCGCTACCTGCGAACGGCGAGTCTGTAAGCCCGGACCCTGCCGGGTCAACGGGCTGCCCAACCTCCCAGTGAATTCATGCCGTCAGTCTGCGGTGATCCTGCGGGCTGCGGTGTTGAGTCGGGCTGCCGCTCTGCCGTCACTACAAACGGCGAGTCTGTGAGCCCGGACTCTCCTGGGTCAACGGGCTTGCCCGACTCCGGTCTGTTGCTGCCGCTGCTGACTGCCCGCATCCCGCGGTTAGTCTCGAAGCGGCTCATGGAGTACTCTGTTACACAGAGTCCCTGGTGGTGAAGAAAAACCCGACCGCGGGTTAGTTTAACTTACCTGCAGGTCTGTTGCAGTAGAGGAGCGATCCTCCTCCCTGCCTGTCGCTTCGCATGCGGTCAATGATATGTCGCGCATGTCTGCTGGCGGGGTCTTCACAAAGTCACTCATGTGACTCCGAAGTAAAATTGGAGCTTTTCCCACTGCAAGACATCCCAAAGTGCCTCACAAATAGCGAGAGATAAACAGTTTGAGATGCAACAAAAAGACACAAAGTGTTGGAGCATCTCAGGGAACAGGCAGCTTCTCTGGAGAGAAATAATGGGTGACGTATCGGGTCGAGACCATTCTTCAGATACATTTGAAGAATGTTTTTAGAGGTGGGTACTGGCTTGGAATGTACTTTAATCTAATATGTTCAAACAGTCAATTCTTTCTTTACACGGAATTGTTCTGCAGTGCTGACAATTTGATAGAGCTCCTGAAACAAGGATGTGTAGATTTGTATTTCTGAACTGCATCTTGCAAGCAGATCATTGCAATACTGTCTGCTGAGAAGTCATGGGACAAAACAGAACGAGAATTAAAATAACTTGTTTTGCAGCATCATCGGTTCATTTCTGCAACGTGTTTGGTAGGGCAAGCAAACAGGAAATAGCTCTTAACCAAAGATCCTTTGCTGAGGGTCGCCAACGCTCAGCTAACATCAGTGGCGGACACTATCTATGTTTCCTATATACCAAAGCCTAACACAAGAGTGATCTAAAATCAGAACATTTCAATTCTAATGAGAAAAATAACAAAGGGTTTTCAAACAAAAAACATTGATTTTTATACATCAAATTTAAAAAAGTCCCTACCCACACCCTCCCCTGCTCGCCGAGTACCCCCGAGACCGGTGATCAGTGATTGCTCAGCCCCCGCACTTTCAAAAATGCTCCGTGGCCCCTGTACAGCACCAGAGACCTGGGTTCGATCCTACTATGGGTGCTTATCTGTACGGAGTTTGAACATTCTCCCTGTGACTTGCGTGGGTTTTCTCCGAGATCTTTGGTTACCTCCCACACTCCAAAGACGTACAGGTTTGTAGGTTAATTGGATTGGTATAATTGTAAATTCTCCCTAATATGTGTAGGATAGTGTAAGTGTGCAGAGATACCTTGTCAGTGTGGACTCAATGGGCCGAAGGGCCGGTTTCTGCGCTGTATCTCTAAACTAAACTAAACATGCAAAACTAAGTTTTTCAATGCATTATAGTACACATGGCAAAAAGGGTCTCGACCCGAAATGTCACCCATTCTTTCTCTCCAGAGATGCTGCCTGTCCCGCTGGGTTACTCCAGCATTTTGTGCTTATCTTCAATATAAATGCCAAGTAATTTGCAGAGTAGTGTTTTGGTATTCAAATACATTTTTTGAGCTTATAGATTACAGGAAAACTTAGGGGATATTACTCGTTAGAATTTAATTGATTAAATTGTGGTAATGGTGCAGTGTAATGTAAATCTTGTTTTGATGCAGCAAGAATATATAACCTTTGGAACAAAGAATGCAGGGAAACATGATATTGAGCGATCATGAAATAGAACCCCATAGTAGGTTCCGATACTGAATTGAATTTTAGCTACCATTGCACCGGTCAGTACCCAGTATTAGTGGAGTCAGTATTTGAATATATTATCAAGCCTAATTTAAGTAGATGATTGGAAAAATACTTTTTTTCAGATACTGGATTGCTAATTCTGGCCAATTTTCTTTTAACACAAAATCTGTTCTCTATCAATAGATGGATTCCAAAGTTAAAGTCAACCCTAGCACATGCACTTGGGATTCACTTTATTTTTCATGTTATATAAAACATCAGTTTCCATCAATAGTTAAGAAAGCTGTAATCCATATCACCTTTTACTCTTAATTGTAAGATTTTTATTTGCTTCTTTGAATATTTCAGTAAATCACCAAAGTCAACTATTTCCCTTAACCATTTTGTTCACTTGATAACTATTATTTGAGAGTGAGTGGAATAACAGGATATATTGATTATTTAGTTTAGGTTAGTTTAGAGATACAGCGCGGAAACAGACCCTTCGACTCATTGAGTCCGTGCCAACCAGCGATCCCTGCACACTAACACTATCCTTCACACACTAGGAACAATTTACAATTTTACTAAGCCAATTAGCCTACAAACCTGTACATCTTTGGATTGTGGGAGGAAACCAGAGCTCCCAGAGAAAACCCGCCCAGGTCACGGGGAGAAATTACAATCTCTGCACAAACAGTACCCATAGTCAGGATCAAACCCTGGTCTCTGGCGCTGTAAGGCAGCAATTCTACCACTGCGCCACAGTGCCACCCCCGTGTTGGATGAAGTTGGATCTATGGAGGCTTGTAGGAAAAATACTACGCTATAATTTCAACATAATAATTTGATTTCGTAATTTTCAAACCATCCCTTTAACATTTGCTCTCAAGATTCAAGATTCAAGAGAGTTTATTGTCATGTGTCCCAGATAGGACAATGAAATTCTTGCGTACGCAAAAGGCTGGAGAAACTCAGCGGGTGCAGCAGCATATAAGGAGTGAAGGAGATAGGCGACGTTTTGGGTCGAGACCCTTCTTCAGACTGGTGAATCTTTTTCTATAGCTCTTTCCTTGTTGACTCCCCTGAAGCTTGACAGCCGCAATGAAGTGGATTATCAGGACAAATAATCCTGGCTGGCCCCTTCGCCCAGATAACCTTTCATTATGTGTAAACCTAGATGGCTATTGTCAAATACAAATACATTTGAGGAAGAAGCATGAGCTGGTGGTGCTGCGGTAGAGTTGCTGCCTTACAGAGCTTGCAGCACCCAACACCGGGGTTCGAACCCAACTACGGGTGCTGTCTCTATGGAGTTTGTACATTCTCCCCGTGGCCTCATCGGTTTTCCCCGAGATCTTCAGTTTCCTCCCACACTCCAAAGACGCGCAGGTCTATAGGTTAATTGGCTGGTATAGTGTAAATTGTCCCTAACGTGTGTGTGTGTGTAGGATAATGTTAATGAGTGGGGATCGGTGGTCGGTGCGGACTCAGTGGACCAAATAACCATATAACAAATGGACCAAAGGGCCTGTTTCCATCTCTAAACTAAATTGAGACCAAATCGGTCATCATCCAAACTTCACACATGTGCACAGGTTTTAGAAAGAGTTACTGCACAGTGGTTAGAAGTGGAGACTGAGTCACCTTTCCCTGCTCTCTCACGCTAGGATTATTGATGATCATAACACCACGCCAACTGTTACAGTTAAGCCTGAGTAAATCGGTACAGAATGAGATTTGGATTCTCCTGGTCTTTATTGGTAGCAGCCATGCACTGAATGCACATATCCACTCAACAATCCAGATCCCCTGTCTTTGGTGGCCTTGCCCTACAGCGAAAGACATTGAATAACTCAACCTAAAAAGGCTACAAAGTTATTAATGCTCAGTAATTGGACACACGCCCATTTTGGATAAATAATTCGTATATGAAAGCATAAGTATTTGTAATACCATCTTTTTCAAGTGTACATTTGCCCGTAGTGCAATACCTAAGCACTCTCAAGTCACTTCCAGGCACTATTTGGTACTTTGTGTATGTTGCTTTCCAGGGTTTATTTATGCACATGATATCATGTCGCAAAGTTCACACCTGACTTTCTGTCAGAAACTGGAATAATAATGTGCAATCTATGACCTTGTTTTGAACATAAAGTACAAAAAATGCTAATCACACAGTAGATAGGCAAAGAGATATGAATTACATGGAGGCACGAGAGACCGTAGATGCTGTAAGCTGGAGCAAATTGTCCAAACCTGTCCTGCTGCAGGATGTCAGGCTGCAATGTTGATCATCCCTTCATATCTTCAAAATGGCAAAGCACCGTGTTTGCAAGTAAACTTGCAAGTATACTTGTGTTAAAGAAGGAACTGCAGATGCTGGAGAATCGAGGGTACACAAAAGGCTGGAGAAACTCAGCGGGTGCAGCAGCATCTAAGGAGCAAAGGAGATAGGCGACATTTCGGGTCGAGACCCTTCTTCAGACTGGTTAGGGATTAGGGAAACGAGAGATATAGACGGTGATGTGGAGAGATAAAGAACAATGAATGAAAGATATGCAAAAAAGTATCGATGATAAAGAGAACAGGCCATTGTAAGCTGTTTGTAGTGTGAAAATGAGAAGCTAGTGCGACTAGGGTGGGGGAGAGATAGAGAGAGAGGGAAAGCCAGGGCCCGAGGGCTGAGGGAGAGGTGGGAAGGGGAGGAGATAGCAAGGGTTAACAGAATTGAGAAAATTCAATGTTCAAGCCCAGAGGATGCATACTCCCCAAGTGGAATATGGGGTGCTGTTCCTCCAACTTGCGGTGTTGCTCACTCTGGCCGTGGAGGAGGCCCAGGACCGAGAGGTCGGATACGGAATGGGAGGGGGAGTTGAAGTGCTGAGCCACCGGGAGGTTGGGTTGGTTTTTTCGGACCGAGCGGAGGTGTTCGGCGAAACGTTAGCCAAGCCTCCGCTTGGTCTCACCGATATAGATCATCTGGCATCTGGAGCAGCGGATGCTGTAGATGAGGTTGGAGGAGGTGCAGGTGAACCTCTGTCGGACCTGGAAGGACTGCTTGGGTCCCTGAAAGGAGTGGAGGGGGGAGGTGAAGGGCCTGAAAGGAGTGGAGGGGGGAGGTGAAGGCTGAAAGGAGTGGAGGGGGGAGGTGAAGGGCTGAAAGGAGTGGAGGGGGGAGGTGAAGGGCTGAAAGGAGTGGACTGGGGGAGGTGAAGGGCTGAAAGGAGCGGAGGGGGGAGGTGAAGAGTGATCGTTTCGCCGAACACCTCCGCTCGGTCCGCATTAACCAACCCGACCTCCCGGTGGCTCAGCGCTTCAACTCCCCCTCCCATTCCCTATCCGACCTCTCGGTCCTGGGCCTCCTCCACAGCCAGAGTGAGCAACACTGCAAGTTGGAGGAACAGCACCTCATATTCCGCTTGGGGAGTCTGCATCTTCTGGGCTTGAACAGTGAATTTTCTCATTTCTGTTAACCCTTGCTCTCTCCTCCCCTTCCCACCTCTCCCTCAGCCCTCGGGCCCTGGCATTCCCTCTCTCTCTATCTCTCCCCGACCCTAGTCGCACTAGCTTCTCATTTTCACACTACAAACAGCTTACAATGGCTTGTTCCCTTTATCATCGATACTTTTTTGCATATCTTTCATTCATTGTTCTTTATCTCTCCACATCACCATCTATATCTCTCGTTTCCCTGATCCCTGACCAGTCTGAAGAAGGGTCTCGACCCGAAACGTCGCCTATCTCCTTCGCTCCTTAGATTCTGCTGCACCCGCTGAGTTTCTCCAGCCTTTTGTGTACCCTTGCAAGTATATTTTAAGGCTTTTGAAACCAGTCATTGTGTGGGACACACAAAATAAAAGAGGAGAACTCCTCGACCCGAAATGTCACCTATTTCTTTTCTCCACAGATGTTGCCTGACCCACTGAGTAACTCCAGCATTTTGTGTCTGTCTATCTGTGGGATATACTGATCAGCACCATTGAGGACTATAGATGGATGTTCATATTAATTGGACCTCATTCAAACCTCCATGATAAAATCAGGGAAACCCTTACACTTCAATCTCATGTATTGTTTAAAATCTCATATTGCCTATCCCTGACATTCAATGCACAATATCTCTTCATTTAATATTCTGGTGTTCGTGTATCCAAGGAGCCATCCCTCAACACGGTAACAAAACAGGCATATTTGAGATGTCTGGTTTCTGTTCTCTGAAACTTCTAGACCACCCGCAACCCAGTGTTTGAATATTCAGAGGGTACACAATAAGCTGGAGAAACTCAGCGGGTGCAGCAGCATCTAAGGAGCGAAGGAGATAGGCGACGTTTCGGGTCGAGACCCTTCTTCAGACGGTCTCAAAGCCCTCCGGTTCTTCCTCGACCAGAGGAGCAACCCATACCCGTCCACTGACACCCTCCTCCGCCTAGCAGAGTTGGTCCTCACCCTCAATAACTTCTCTTTTGATTCCTCCCATTTCCTCCAAACACAAGGCGTAGCTATGGGGACACGCATGGGCCCCAGCTACGCTTGCCTCTTTGTTGGGTACGTCGAACAATCCTTGTTCTCGGCGTACCAGGGCCCCATCCCCGACCTCTACCTCCTGCACCCACACACAACTGACTGACTTCATTCATTTCACCACCAACTTCCATCCGGCACTCAAATACACTTGGACCATTTCCGACACTTCCCTACCATTCCTTGACCTCACCATCTCTATTGCAGGTGATATGCTCCTGACCGACATCCACTACAAACCTACTGACTCCCACAGCTACATGGACTACTCTTCCTCCCACCCTGCTTCCTGTAAGGACTCCATCCCCTATTCCCAATTCCTCCGTCTACGCCGCATCTGCTCCCAGGATGAGGTGTTCCACACCAGGTCATCACAAATGGCCTAATTCTTCAGAGAACGGGGATTCCCCTCCCCCACTATTGATGAGGCTCGCACCAGGGTCTCCTCCGTACCCCGCAACACTGCCCTCGCTCCCCATTCCCCCACTCGCAAACAGGGCAGAGTCCCCCTGGTCCTCACCTTTCACCCCACCAGCCGGCAAATACAACATATAGTCCTCCGCCAGTTTCACCACCTCCAACGTGACCCCTCCACCCGCCACATCTTCCCATTTCCCCCCCTGTCTGCCTTCTGCAAAGACCGCTCCCTCCGCAACTCCCTTGTCCATTCTTCCCTCCCCTCCCACTCTACCCCTTCCCCGGGCACTTAAAAAAAAATACCAGTCTGAAGAAGGGTCTCGACCCGAAACGTCGCCTATCTCCTTCGCTCCTTAGATGCTGCTGCACCCGCTGAGTTTCTCCAGCATTTTGTGTACCCTCGATTCTCCAGCATCTGCAGTTCCTTCTTTAAAACTTTGAATATTCAGAGATGTCTTAGCAACTACAGTCCAGTCCCATTGTCTCTAAGTAATTCTGCAATGTTATCTGTTCACACTCAAAATGTTAAAGCTAAGTAGTTAATTACAGCCATTGAAACTGTAGTTTCATCATTTATTGTTGTCTTTGTGATTAAAAAAACACAAAGACTCAATGTACTTTGAGATTGAAGATTCTACCATGAAGGTCTCCATGAGAATATTTGTTTCTCGTCGAATAAACGTTTTTATATCCACCATCCTTAGTCTCTGAGTGGCTAAGTTCACAACAGGGACCTGGCTAAGAGTTGTGTTATTGATGTGTTGCAATCTGCAGTTCCTAGAGGTTTTTAACATTGAGCATTACTTTGGATCAAATCCGAGCGTAACAATGATTATTGTTGGCTGTCAAAGTCCGGCATAGGGCAGATACACCGCAATCGCTGCTTAATGACGAATCCAGGCCTCAAAATGATGAGCGGCTCCAAATAGCATTAGAATCAACCCATGATCCCTGATCATGGAAGGGAATGAACACATGGGCGGCACGGTGGCGCAGCAGTAGAGTTGCTGCCTTACAGCGCCGGATACCTGGATTCGACCCTGACTATTGGTGCTGTCCATACGGAGTTTGTACCTTCTCCCCGTAACCCGCATGGGTTTTCTCCGAAATCTTCGGTCTCCTCCCACTCTCCAAAGACGTGCAGGTTTGTAGGTTAATTGCCTTGGTAAAACTGTAAATTATCCCTAATGTGTGTAGGATAGTTTAAGTGTGCGGGGACCGGTGGTCGGGGCGGACTCGGTGGGCAGAAGGGCCTGTTTCCGTCCTGCATCTCCAAACTAAACTAAACTAAACTAAATGTAAACATGCACTGAAGACATGCGTTCCTTCCCCTGCCTTGCCTGCACCATCACCTTCACACATTCATCTTCCCCACCCCCACCCCCACCCCCTACATCAGTCTGAAGAAGGGTCTTGACCCGAAAAATCACCTCCATTGATGCTGCCCACCCGCTGAGTTTCTCCAGCATTTTTGTCTACCTTCACTTCCATGACAGTCATTCATGTTTTTGTGCTATTGCTTCCATGAGGTATGAATGTATGACCCACTTCCCCCAATGTGGAGCAGTAAAGACACAGTGGAGGGGTTATTATCTCTGCAAGTAGCTGCCATTTGGAACCATCCAGCTCACAAATTCACGCAGACGTTAGGATGAAACCCACCATGAAGGTTTTTAAAAGGCAATTTTCTTTCAATTTCATGATTTCTCGAAGTGTCCCGCACCTGAACATTAGCACAAAATGCAATTCCTGCTTTTTATAGCAAATAAAGGTGAAATCCATTCTCCATCATTATGCTGTCATGGACCTGATAGGGAATATTTCAAATTACGATTCTCTAGACTATTGAAACGTTGCTGATTTATGTTTATTGATTCAGGCCATTCAAGGGGGCAGGAGTAAATCAAGCGGCATCTCGTATAAATGCACATTCGATGAGGGAGTTGACAGAATTAAAGAGATGTGGAGTGAGAGAGGTGGTGATTAAAAGCAGGCACTACTCTTGTGTGAGTTAGCAATGTCGAAGAGAGATGGTAGCAAGTGATTATAATCCCACTGGGCTTGGTGATGACCCAGTGTAGTCTTTTAGAAGAAACATCATATCATTGATAGCTGGAGCAACAGTGCAAGCAGAACAGTTGGACATTATTCCTGAATCCTGCATATTTTGTTTAGTTTAGTTTAGTTTAGAGATACAGCAGAAATAGGCTCTTCGGTCCACTGAGTCCACACCAACCAGCGATCCCCGTACACTAGCACTATACCACACACTAGGGACAATTTATTATTTTTACCAAAGTCAATTAACCAACAAACCTGTAAGTCTTTGGAGTGTGGGAGGAAGCCGGAGCACCCGGAGAGAACCCAAGCAGGTCACAAACTCTGTTCACATAGCACCCGTAGTCAGAATCAAACCCAGGTCTTTGACGCTATAAAGCAGCAACTCTACCACTGCCCCACCATGCCGCCTCTCCAGTATTCTCCAATAACTCCAGTTATTCTCCAGTATCTGTTCCCTCATTGTAAAATGTACACTAGGCCACCATGTGCCTGCAAGGGTATCATCAAGTTGAATTGTTATTTCCCCGGTGGTAGCTAAACCTGCTGTATTTGCTCATGCAGAAAGAATATTTACTTGGGCAACTTACTAAAAGGCTGCTGGTGCCTATATGAAAGCATACCCTGTATAAGCCCAGAGGGAAGTGGAGCACACAACTGTTGGTTTGTTCTATTTTTGCCAACAAACTGGTGTGCTTCGCATTGCAATTGTATTTTGTTATTAAGAGTCACTGTTTGCATTGCATATGTTGGCATTGTTCCAAAGTGACTGAATGTAAAGTGGAATTCTGCAGTTATCTAAGAATAGGACCCAAGACCGAAAGAGTACAAGGGCAGTGACAGAACACACTAGAATGGAAGGTTATAATATAACATACTGACTGTTTTCAATCAGTACATGAGATAACAGCAAAGTACTGGAGCGGCAACAAAATAAAAAATACTGTAAATACCATGTACCTCAGGCAGCATCAGTGGGACAAAAAAATGTTAATATTTCAAGTCTTCAGAAATGGAGAAGGTTAGAGATCGATAAGTATATAGATAAGATAAGAATAAAGAGGTGGATAAGGTTGCAGAGAAAGTGGGTTGGAGCAGAGGAAACAAAATGGAATGTGCAGGAAGGAACTGCAGATGCTGGTTTACACTGAAGATAGACACAAAATGCTGGAGTAACTCAGTGGTTCAGGTGGTATCTCTGGAGAAAAGGAACAGGTGACATTTCGGGTCGAGACCCGTCTTCCGTCCGAAGAAGGGTCTCAACCTTAAACAAAGCAAAAGGGAATTTATTTTATAAGATGGAGGGCAAGTGAGATTAAATGTCAAGAGGGATGAGAGGAGGGTGAATGTTAGAATGAAACAAATAAAAATCAAAAGCTTGGTCTGAGGAGATAGAAGTGGGAAAGGAAGAGATTTTTCCTTAATTTTCTGAAATTAACAACGGCAAACACTTAGTTTACAGAATCAACACCACTTCCATCAAGAAACACCCTTTTACTACTGCATCTCCCTCTGCAGTGATTGCAATACTCAGCCCTTTTATCTCTATCCTTCCTGCCATCAAGCAAACCCTCCTTCCATGTGAAGCAGCAATTCACAGTAACAACATGTAATGGAAGTCCATAAACGTATGAGATGCATACATAAGGTCAACAGTCAGAACTTTTATCCCAGGGTGGAAATGTCCAACACCAGAGAGCAAAGCTATCAGGGGAGAAGGGAAAGTATAATGGAGATGTGCGGGGCAAGTTTTCTTACATAAAGACCAGTGGGGGCATGGAACGCACTGCCAGGGTGGTGGCATTTAAGAGACTTTTGGATAAGCACATGAAAGTGCACGGAATGGAGTGAAGTGGATCATGTACCAGCCGATAAGGTCTGTTTAACTTGGCAGCATGCTTGGCACACACATGGCGGGCCGAAGGACCTGTTCCTGAGCTGTACTCTTCTATGTTCTATGTAATCAGCCTTGCTAGCACTTGTATTTCAGATTGCCAACATTCAAAGTATTTTGTGGATGTATTGGAGGAGAAAAGAATTGTTAAATATCTCTAAGGTTATCTATAGCTTAGATAATAAAGTAATTACATAAACACTAGCATAACATCTCAATCCAAATATTAGTATAAAATACTCTTCAACGTTAACTGGATACCTTTGTGCAGATTCATCTCAAAGTTACTGCAGTTCAACTAATAGTTATTCACAAAGAACTACACACTGCAGCTCAGGTTAGAAAAATAGACCAAAAATTAGATTTTCAAGTTTCTGACCATTCTAAACAAAACAGAACCCGGTGAATGGGGATAATTGTGGCCTTGTGGGTTGGCAATGTGGATGCTGTCTGCAAAATATATTCCAGTATCCAGCAATAATAGGTTCACAGTCAGCTAACTGAAAACTGCCATATTGAGTGTGATGCCAAAATGCAATACCTTGCAAAATTATTTTGGCCCGAGAGAACATTAAACTCTGAAAATATGAAGTGCCAGGTAGAGAATGTGTTCATGCGATTAAATAATCCTGGTGAAAGGTTGTTTCTGGTTACAAAGATTATTTACTTTAACATAAAAAATACATATATTTCAAAATACTCAGATAGGACCAGATTCATTTTTCAGCTCACTCCTGTGTCATGAGGTCACAAGCTCACACATTACATCTGTGTTCACTTCATCAGCTAATCAAAAGCATACACTTTTTCAAAACAGTTGCTGGCTGGGCTTCTTTTCCCTCTAAACTGAAGAGCTGCATTTTTGAGGTAAAATAGGTTAGACATCGTGCTGTTTCCTCATCAGGAATTTTGAGGCATTGTTTTAATTTGTCGTGTGTACCGAGACATTGTGAAAAACATTGTTTGCATGCTATTCAGTCACGTAATGCCGTACAAGTTGTATTGTGCATGAGTACGTTATCAAGAATCAATTTAAGTATGTTATCAAGAATTAAACATAGCAACATTAAAAACAGGAGGAGGCCATTCGGCCCTTCGAGCCAGTACCGCCATTCATTGTGATCATGGCTGATTGACTCAATCAATAACCCGTGCCTGCCTTCTTCCCATATCCCTTGATTGCACTAGCCCCTAGAGCTCGATCTAACTCGCTCTTAAATCCATCCAGTGATTTGGCCTCCATTGTCCTCTGTGGCAGGGAATTCCACAAATTCACAACTCTCTGGGTGAAAATGTTTTTTCTCACCTCAGTCTTAAATGGCCTCCCCTTTATTCTAAGACTGTGGCCCCTCGTTCTGGATTAATTAATTTTATAAATTATTCAGGAAAAAGTTAGTTACCCTCAAGGGCCTGTCCCACTTACGTGACCTTTTCGGCGACTGCCGGCACCCGTCATAGGTCGCCGAAAATGTTCAACATGTTGAAAATTCAGCGGTGACCAGAAAGACGCTACGTCTCTTTGGGTGACAAGGAGACCTCTCACGACCATGCAGGTGACATGTCGCGGGTGTCATGGTGTGTCACCAGGGGACATGTCGCCAGGGGGCTGTCTGTGTGGTCGCCGCTGAATTTTCAACATGTTGGGTTAGGGTTTGGCATGTTTAGCAGTCGCCAAAAAGGTCGCGTAAGTGGGACAGGCCCTGTAGTGTTTCTGTGTAGCATTGGCTACATAGTTAATTTCAAAGAGAAACAAAGAACATCTGGTTTACAACAAAAAATATATAAAGTGCTGGAGTAACTCAGCAGGTCAGGCAGCATCTCTGGTGAACTTAAATATGTAACATTTTGGATCGAGACCCTTCTTTAGACTTATTTTTAGTTAACTTCAGACAAGTTACACAGATATATCAAGGGAAAGCAAGATAAATGCAGAAACAAAAAATAGTTATTGTAGTATATTGTAAAAATAGTATATTGATTTGCTGAGCAGTTCGTTCAAGTTCGAATTTATTGTCACATGCACCGATTAAGGTACAGTGATATTTGTGTTACCATACAGTCATTCTCAGTGAAAAGCAACAATACACACAGCCACATAAAATAAAATGTAACGTAAACATCCACCACTGCGGAATCCACATTCCTCACCGTGATGGAAGGTAATGAAGTTCAATCAGCTTCCTCCTTGTTGAACCCTCCGCAGTCGCCGCTGCCGACGGTCCGATATACGAAGCCCTTGCGTCAGGCAGATCGAAACTCCGGCATCGGGACGGATTGGAACACTCTGCGGCATGGAGCTCCAGATTTGGCCTCTTCTTACCAGAGACTGCGGGCTTCACGGTGTTGAAGTCCACAGCCCCCGCGCTTGGAGCTCTTTTCACATGTGGTCCTCGGCAAAGGTCCTCGTAGGCTCCACGATGGTAAGTCCGCGGTTTGAAACACCGGGCCGATCTTTAGGAAAGGCCGCACCACTCCACGCTTATATTCATAGCTCGTTTTTTGTCTAGCTCATTCCTGCATTTTGTTTATTTCCATGTGTAATAGATCCACCATAATATGTGTCAGTGTCAATGTGACCTAACCAGGAACACGTTCCATTGGTGTAAGGCAGGCGTTTAACCTCAACTAGAATATTATGTTCAATTCAATGTATTGCACTTCAAGAAAGAGGCCAAGATCTTAAAAACAGTGCCAAACAGATATACTGAAATGGTCCAGGGATGATGTATTTCAGTTAAGCAGATAGACTGGAAGAGTTAATGTCACTTTCCTCATAACACATTGCACTGAGAGGTGATTTGAGAGAAGTATTCACAAGCATGAAGGGTGTGGAGCAAAGTGAGTAAAGGGGCTGTCCCACTTATACGATTTTTTCGGCAACTACCGGCACCTGTCATAGGTCATTGCAGGTTGCAGAAAATTTTCAACACGTTGAAAATTCAGCGGCGACCAGAAAGACCCTACAACTCCCTGGGCGACTGAGGAGACTAGTCACGACCATACAGGCGACACCCTGGTGACAAGTCGCGGGGTGAAGCATGTATGGTCGTGAGTAGTCGTCCAAAGAGTCGTACCTTGTTCTGGTCGCCGCTGGATTTTCAACATGTTCAAAATGTTCGGCACCCTGCTGCGACTATGATGGGTGCCGGCAAGTCACTGAATAAATCGCGTAAATGGGACAAGCCCATCAAGATAAACTGATGCAATGGCAAAGTCCAGGCCAACAGATTTCAGGCAATTGATGAACAAAACAATGATGGCATAAATAATAACATTCGCACTGTGAAGGTGAGAAACATTTTCATATTTTCAGAGCATTTTTTTTTTAAAGGTTTTTTTCTCAAAAACACATCGTGAAAGCAATAATCATATAAGCTTTAAAAAAGAAAACATAAACATTTGAAAAAGTGGAAATAAATTAAATTGTTTGAAGGAACACTGGGTCTGAGTGGCGAGGATTTATACTATTTACAATTAACTGTATCAATACTGCTGAAAAATTGTTGACGTGGAACTTGCACAGGGAGAAACGGTTGCAATGCACCCAGGCACTGATTATTGATAACACTGCATGACTTGAAAAAGATTAATTGATCGTGCTAAAAGGAAATCAGAACATTTTATCAGAAGATCAGCAAAATCTTTCACTGTCAATGCAAGAGTCTTGCCCTATCAGTTCAGGAAGTGTCTGGGCTCTTTTCTTTATTGCTTTCATTGTTTCCAAAGCAAGAATTGGTGGAACAGAATTTGATTGAGGACCAGTTGGAGAGCTGCCACAAACCTCAGAAGAGATACTTTGGCCGTGAAGTTACATTCAGTAAATTGTCATCCGCTGAAGAAACATTTTACTCGGTCTAAATATAATCGCAGTATTCTTACCGAGACTGAACAAATATCATAGGAATTTGACCTGTTGTATTTTTGAATGTGTTTCTCATAGTAACATTCAATTGGAAACAAAACACTGCCCTAGCTTTATTTTCTAAATCGCACTTCTGTACCAACGAGCATTGCGGGCCGTGGGTTTGGTTCAGCCAAAATCAGAATTACATTGAAAGGTCAGAATGCCAGTTAGTACAGAATTGGTGTACTGACTGGCATTGTTAAGTCACGACCATACAGGCGACACCCTGGTGACAAGTCGCGGGGTGAAGCCTGTATGGTCGTGAGTAGTCGTCCAAAGAGTCATCCTGGCATTCTTTCATTTTTAAGTGAAAACATAGATAAAAGCAAATAAAGCCGACTGCTAACAGCACGCATCAAAATGGAGTCTTTGGATATTTTCATTTTGGTTTACAAATACCCTCTGACACTGGGAATTAAAGTGCCCGCTTTATTTCCAGGATGATATACTGTATTAGTCACAATTTAGAATAAACAATGTTCTTTGTTCTTCACTGTTTATGCACCTCTCAGATGCATCATAATTGCCAATGCCATAGATAAATGTTCTGTGACTAACAGAGGAATCCTTCCATCTGATGATGCAGTGATCAGTGCACACACACTGAACAACTCTACAGGGCAGCGCAATGGATTCAATTTTCATAAACCATCAGGTTTCTGCATATCTCCACATATCTCTACATATATTCTACTTATCTCCCCTCTCCCCTGTCTCAGTCTGAAGAAGGGTATCGACCTGAAATGTCACCCATTCCTTCTCTTCAGATATGCTGCCTGTCCCACTGAGTTACACTAGCATTTTGTGCCTATCTTCGGTGTAAACCACTCCCTGTAAGTTTCTGATGCTCTGTTGAATTTACTAACAACATTATATTATATTAGCAGTGTGAACAGAAGCTTTATCGGAAACGGAGGGACATGTTGCAGGGTGAAATATCTGTGATTGTTACTACATGGTGGTTGACTTCATGGTTATGTTGGGGGAGTCCAGAAACAGGAGCCACAGTTTAAGAATAAGGGGTAAGCCATTTAGAACAGAGATGAGGAAACACTTTTTCACACAGAGAGTTGTGAGTCTGTGGAATTCTCTGCCTCAGAGGGCGGTGGAGGCCGGTTCTCTGGATACTTTCAAGTGAGAGCTAGATAGGGCTCTTAAAGATAGCGGAGTCAGGGGATATGGAGAGAAGGCAGGAACGGGGTACTGATTGGGGATGATCAGCCGTGATCACATTGAATTTGGCCCTTCGTGCTGGCTCGAAGGGCCGAATGGCCTACTCCTGCACCTATTGTCTATTGTCTTTTGAGATTGAGATCTGTTTGGTGATAATGTGGGAGCTGAACAATGAAGTAACTTCACCTACTTATTCTTTCCACTTTCTATACTTGACATTTTTAGGTGACACGGTGGCACAGCGGTAGAGTGTTGCCTTACAATGCCGGAAACCCGGGTAAGATCCTGACTACGAGTGCTGTCCATGCAGTGTTTGTATGTTCTCCCCGTGTCCATGTGGGTTTTCACTGGTTGCTCCAGTCTCATCCCACATTCCAAAGATGTATAGGTTTGTAGGTTAATTGGCTTGGATAAAAATTGTGAATTGTTCCTAATATGTTGGATAGTGCTCGTGTACAGGGTGATCACTGGGCGGTGTGGACTCAGTCGGCCGAAGGGCTTGCTTCCACGCTGTATCTCCAAACTAAAATTTCAGATAGCTGCATCACAGGTTATGTGACAATTAAATGACAGGACCCTATGATTCACTGTAGGTGCAAACCTCTGCAATCAGTGCAGGGCTTGCTATGCAACCAGTTTGTATTTTGCCAATTTCTTTGCCTTTTTACTCATTCCATCTCCTTAAAGCTTTTCAGGAATTCAATCCCTATCTTCACATAATAGGCAGTGGTGAGCCTAGATAATATTGATTTACTACCTGACCATGCAGGATCTCACATAAAAGCCCAACTGATATTAATTCAAAGCCACACACGTAAACTACTAGCAGGGGTGATCGAAGAGAAATCAATAACATAAATATTTTCTCATATCCTTCACACATTTACCCCAAGACCACTGCCAGCATTCCACCTGCTGTTTTAGCTAAGGTCTGCAAACTATCAAGCCCTTGAGATGTGCTATATATGGAATCACACTTCCTTGCCACATTTATCCATTGAATACAAGCATCCAGAGCTCTTTTTCTTAAAAACACAACAACCCTACAACACTACAGCCTGACAAGGAGCCAACATTCCCCCCCGATTAGTCCTGGGCCCAGCACATAGAAGTAATCATAAAGAAGGCACACCACTACCTCTAGTTTACGAGGTTTACAGACATTAGGCATTTTAGTTTCAAGATACAGTGCAGAAACAGGCCCTTCAGCCCACCCAGTCTGCGCAGAGCAGCAATAGACAGGTCGAATGGACAGTCTTGTTCCCATGGTAGAGAATCAAGAACCAGAGGACACAGGTTTAATGTGAGAGGGGAAAGATTTATTCGGAACCTGAGGTGCAACATTTTCACACTGAGAGTGATGGGTGTGTCAAACGAGCTGCCAGAAGAGGTAGTTGAGGCACGTACTAAAGCAACATTTAAAAGGCATTTGGACAGGTACATGGATAGGAAGGTTTAGAGGAATATCGGGCAAACGGTGGCAGGAGGAACTAGTGTAAATATGGCATCTTGGTCAGCACGGGCAAGTTGGGCCTAAGGGTGTGTTTCTGTGCTGTATGACCCTATGACCCAAACCCTACGTTGGTAATGGAACACTATGGACCACACCTTGCACCACCATGGACTTGGTAGTGTCGGGAATGAGCTGTCAGGGGACTTATATTCTTTTTGTGTAGTTTAGTTTAGTTTAGTTTAGTTGAGTTTAGTTAGGGTGAGTTAAGTTGAGCTTAGAGATACAGCATGGAAACAGGCCCTTCGGCCCATGAGTCAATGCCGACCAGCGATCCCCGCACACTTTACACTCTCCTACACATACTGGGGACAATTTACAATTATACCAAGCCAATTAAGCACCAAACCTGTATGTCTATGGAGTGTACTTTTGTGCTACGGTCTTGTTTTATTCAGCAGTCTTACTTTATGTGTAAATTACATATAATAACATGTTCTTGTGCATTATCTACGTGCCCATGATGCTGCTGCAAGCAAGACTTTCATTGTACCTGTACGGTACTCTTTTGTGCACAGAGTAATAAACTGGACATGCCTTTCTCCAGATCTAACCTCTTGTGTGTTGCTAACTTTGCCTGTCAGGAATTATTTATTTCTTTGCCTCTCTATCAAGATGCTCCTTAAAATAATTGCTGTGATCCAAGGATTAAGTCACCCATGCTAATAATTACATTTTTGTCTGAATAGGCATTCAGAGAGTTTCTACATTAAAGAATGTAAGATGTTAAAAGTCACTCATGGAAAACAGCACTGAGATCACACTGACCTGTTAAAACAAATTAACACTGATGGATACCCATCGAAGATGATTCAAGGGTACACAAAAGGCTGGAGAAACTCAGCGGGTGCAGCAGCATCTAAGGAGCGAAGGAGATAGGCGACGTTTCGGGTCGAGACCCTTCAATCCCTTTAATATAAACACACTTAACACAATCCAAAATTTCTGTTTGTTTCAGTCTCTCCTCAGAATTTTGTATAAAAATGGAGGCTAAATCCTTTTTCTGAAATAAGAATTGTACAATTCTACCTGATGTTTTTCACTGAGTAAAAGTAAAATCATCTGTTTTACTCTGAAATCACTGATATTTGTTTGGTTGCCACTCTCCAGATTCCATTTTCATTACAGGGAGAGGAATAAATCTTTGTGTGACAACGTAGAACTTTGTCGGCACCCTTGACGTAGTGCCTCTTTGCACACTTTGTGTATGCAACACATAGAATATCGCTGTGACACCAGGGGGCACCAATGATAGCTGCCTAGCCAACGGTCTGTCTGTTTTTTTTTTCTGTTTTGTTATTTTAACTATGTGTTAAAAGTATGTTTTAGTGTTTCTTGGTTTGTTTTGTGTGTGGTTTGGGGGTTGGTTTGGGGGAAACGTTTTACAAACTCTTACCTCGACGGAGATGCATTTTTTTCCGTGTCGTATCTCCGTCCCCCATTGCGGCGTAACATCGTGGGTCGGCGCAGCCATTCCTGGAGACCGGCCCGGCGTTTCAACGCAGGCGCGGCACGGACTTATCATCATGGAGCTGCAATCTCCATGCCGGGGTCAACTGTGGAAAGCTCCAACCGCAGCCCTGTGGACTTTAACATCTTGGAGCCCGGTTTAAACATCACGATTCCTGGTGAGAGACTGAGTCGGGGCTCCAAGCTGTGGTGAGTTTCAACCGTCCCGACGAGGGAGTTCCATCACCCCGACGCGAGGTCCTCAGATCGCCAGCTGCAAGAGCTTTGATGGTTCCCACCGCAGATGGTTCGACAGCCCGGGCCGCGGAGAAGAAAGAGAGAAAAATTGGACTTTATTGCCTTCCCTTACAGTGTAGAATGTGGGGAACCGCCGTGGTGGATGTTTACGTTAAATTTTATTTTATGTGGTTGTGTGTCTTACTGCTTTTCACTTTGTGTGGCCGTGTGGTAACTCGAATTGCACTGTACCTTATGGCACATGTGACAAAAAACCCAGCTTGTAATAAACCTATCTTGAATCTTGAATTGTCACATGTGACAATAAAGTATCATTCATTCATTCATCCTTAGTGCACCCCAAGCTGCTTCATAGATTGATAGATGCCCCTAAAATGGAAGATGAATGAGCAATTAATCTAATTTTGGAATTAACGTTACTGCTTTTCTGCAATTCATGCCATCCAATTTACGCCACTTGGAAAAGCGCAGTTGTTATGCCTCATTTGGTAAGCAGCATCTCCTCCTGGACAAGAATACCAGCACTGATTCTGTGGTAACATTATAAAGTCCGGACCTTGATTTTCTGATTCAACAGTGTTACCAACTGAGCAAAAAAACAAGCTGATGGAGAAACAAACAGCTTGTTTTTTTTGCTCCAGTCCCCAGCATCTGCAGTCTCTGTGTTACCAACTGCACTGCACTGCAAATTATTCAACTAAGACCATAGAAAGTATGGGTCAGTCAGATTGATGAATAGGTTAGAATGTTGTATCAGTTCTCCATTTATGAGTTCTCCAGAGATGCATGTTTACAATGTAAAAAACGTCCTCATATCATTGTAAAGCAGGACTAAAATTGTTTTATAAAACCGTTTTAATGCCATGTTTACAAACTACACACATTCTGTTTAAATCTCTGCTGGAATTTTTTTTTGCAAAATACATTTTAGATTCTATTTTAGGTCAAGTCATTGGTTATCATATTCAATTAAGTTCAACGACTTGGTTGAATGAAATGACAGTATAACGGAGTTTCCGGTCCCATTGCTGTCACCTGTGTCATCCACTCAGTGTTACCCACTTGTACGACGTGCCTTAGTTCACCTGCCAACTGCTCTCGGACAGACACAACAAAGAACATGATGGCTACTAAGGTGCTGCATCTCATTAAAGTGGCTATGTTTGCCTTCCCTTAAAGGTGAAATAGTAAGAGGCAACATTATGGGGTGGCACAGTGGCGTAGCAGTAGAGTTGCTGCCTTACAGCACCAGAGATCCAAGTTCAATCCTGACGGGTGCTGTCTCTACGTGGGTTTTCCCAGAGTTTTCTCAGAGTGTTCTGGTTTCCTCCCGCACTCCAAAAGACATACTGGTTTGTAGGTTAATCGGCTTCTGTAAATTGTAAATTGTTCCAAGTGTGTAGGATAGTGCTAGGATGATCGCTGGCTGGCACAGACTCGGTGACCCATTTCCACACTCTATCCCTAAAGTCTAAAGTCTAAAGTAAGTTATCGGTAACTCAAGTCATTAAAAGAATTAAAGAATTAAAGAAGTTTACAAAATACATTTCCTTCAATGCAGTCAATTGAAATAAAACAAACTGAGATCAGTGCAGCTGTGTTAGGTATGAATAAATGGAATTAATGTTTGGATCATCTTTCATCCAATTGAATAAGCTTGAAGGACTGGCCAGCCTATCCCTCCTTCTTTAAAGTTGATCTAAAGCACAGATCCAAATTTCAAAGACAAAATCTTGTTTTCTATAGATACGTCTTCCATTATTTATTTTGCCTGACTTTCCACAAGTTATTCAGTGTTGGACTGCACTTGCATCCAGGATGCTGGGAGCATCTGAAGTCGAACTGTGAAGTGCAGAGTACTTGGGAAGACCTTTGAACATAAAACAAGAACAGTGCAGCACAGGAACAGGCCCTTTGGCCCACATTGTCCATGCCAAATATGATGCCAAAATATACTAATCTCATCTGCCTGCACATGATTCACATCACTCTATTCCCTGCATATCAATGTGCCTTTCTAAAAGCTTCTCAAATACCACTATCATAACAGACTCCACCAGCACCCCTGGAGCATGTTCCATGCATCCACTATCCTTTCTATAAAAACCTTGACCTTAAACACAATTGTCGTATCTGACTCCACCTCCACCCCTGGTACTGCCTTCCAGGTATTCACGACCCTTTGAGTAAAAAAATTGTTCCTCACATCTCGTTTAAACATTGCCCCCCTCACCTTAAAGCTATGTCTTTAGTCCTTGACATTTCCATCCTAACAAAAAGATTCTGGCTGTCTCTCCTTTCTATGCCTCTCATAATTATATAATATTTCTGTCAGGTCTCCCCTCAACTTCCGGCGTTCAAGAGAAAACAAATCAGGTTTGTCCAACTTCTCCTTGCAGCTAATACCGTCGAATTCAGGCCATGTTTTGGAAAACCTTTCTACCTTTCTAAAGCCTCCACATCCTTCCTCTGACGTGGGCCCAGAACTGCACGCAATGCTCGAAATGCAGCCTAACCAAACTCTTATGAGCTGCAATATGACTTCCTGACTCATACTTAATACGCTGATGAATGAAGGTAAGCATTGCCATATGCCTTCTTTACAACTCGTTCTACTTGTGCTTCCACTTTTATGGAGCTATGGACCTGGACACCAAAATCCCTCTGCACATAAATACTGTTAAGGGTCTTGCCATCAACATTATATCTTCCCCTATGATCGATCTTCCAAAGTGCAACACCGCACAATTGTCAGATTAAATTCCTCCTGCTATTACTCCACCTATTTCTGTAGTTGATCTATATCAAACTGAAGAGTTTGATAGCCTTCTTCACTCTCCACAACTCCAGCCATCATCATGGCAACACTTTAGCTGCAGTTTTGTTTCTGCCATCCATTAATGCAGCAACTCACTTCTACATCGCGTCACCCCATGATAGTACAATTGACCTTAAGGGATTGATTGCAGCTGTCGGTGGGATTGGTATTCAGAATGGATGAATTTGCACACTGCTAATGGATGCTGATTTATTGACAAATGCAAGGCTTCCCGGCGAGAATGCTGTTGTATTTATTGTCATTCCAGTGTGCTCCCAGTGTTCACTTTCATTCTGATCCACCAGTTGTGGAAAATTATTCCTGCTGAATCCAAATTAAATATGATACAGATGGCATGCCTTGTCATTAACATTCATGTACACAGCTTCAAGTTAAAAAAAAACTAAACTACTTTACGCAGGAATTGTACTTCCTTATGCTCAGGTTGGATTACAGAGACTGAAGCTATAATTTGAGAATGTTGTAGATGTTAGTAAAATAGATTTAATTCGTAATTCTTAGATGATGTTCTGTGAAAATGCAAAACAAATTAATTTGATAGGAATGTCAAATTTAACACAATATCCAAGTGGAAGAACAACAAACATCAGTGTACGATTGCATACAAGTGTTTGCAAAGACAAAAACACAGCAGAGCAAAGTTCATTGCAATTGTAAAATGACATAATGGAAAGATGTCAAACCCACTGCTGTATTAACAACGGGATGTAAAATTCATTTAGAATTTACAACATTTGTCAGAGTTGAAACATTTTGAAATAATTATAGATAAAAGATGTGTATTTAATACTGCAGCATATACCATAGCCCATTATTAGCTCAGGCACTGTTATACATATTAAATGTAGAGTTGTAAATTGTGTACCCTTAAGGATTCTTAGAGAGACTTTGGCCTCTTTGCTCCATATGAACAAAAGAACTGATGGAAAGGAAAGAACCGGCTGGTCTATTTTTTGATGTAGTGTTTGCAGGCATTATTAGCCAAGTATTAGATTATTGTTGATGGACACAACATGCTGAAGTAACTCAGCAGGTCAGGCAGCATCTCTGGAGAAAAGGAATAGGTGACGTTTCAGGTCGAGACCCTTCTTCAGACTAGGTGTTCTGATCAGGTGTTGCTCATATAGGCGCTGAATCTACTTGTTGAGCCCCCCTCCACTGTGTGTGCCATAGTTTGATCTGTACCGCACTGCAAGCTGCAGCCAGGCCCCAGTGCTGCTTGCTCATTGACTGCACCATGTCCTTGATCAGTCTAGAAATATTTACTGAGAGCACAAGACAATGTGGCAGATGGAATCCAGATTTATCAAGGAATGGGGTTGTGACACTTGCCAAATACCAGCCCCCCTGCTTCAGGATCGTTTCCAGATGTCCTAACCTTGCGACTTCAGATACAAAGGACCATATATACAGTATGCAACGAGCAAGATGAATGGGCGAATGAACTGTGGTCGGTGAGAAATCCAATGACAATTCAATGTATGAGTCCAATGACAATCATTATGCACAAATCTACACTCATCCTTATTTTATTCTCCACATGATCCCATCAGCGCTCTCCAAATTCTGCCACTCTACCAACACACTAGGTAAAACCTACAAACCCACAAGTCTTTGGGATGTGGGAGGAAACCGGAACACCCCACATGGTCACAGGAAGAACATGCAAACTCCATGCATGGATCACATAGGCCAATGCTTGGAGGTCAGAATCAAACCTGATTCACTGGACTTGTGAGGCAGCAGCTCTATCAGCTGCATCATTGTGGCACTCTTCTAGAGCCGTGTGTTGTTTGCATTGTGCCTAATAATAAGATGGGGAATATTATAACTGAGAACAAAGGGCACTGAAGTAGGACTAAAAGCATTTGGCCCTCAAGGTCTGTCCACTTTTCATCAAGATCATGGCTAATCTTCTACTTCATCTATTTTCTTGGGTTATGCCAACATTTCTCAATTCATTCAATATCCAGAAATCTATGTTTCTATTTTGAACAAATTCGGTGATTTAGACTCCACGATGCAGCATGGTAGAGAATTCCATCTTATGCCTGAAGAAAGTTCTGCTCATCTCAGTTCTAAATGGCCCACTTTCTCTTCTGAAACTGTGACTCTTGGTCCTGGAGTCCTCAGTCAGGAAAATTTGCATTTAGTCTGTAAACCACCTTGCTATGGAAATATGTTGTTTTAGTTTTAGTTTTAGTTTTGGAGATACAACTTGGAAATTGACCTTCGGCCCATCGAGTCTGCGCCGACCAGTGACAAACTAGTTCTATCCTACACACTAGGGACAATCTACATAAGCTAATTAACCTACAAGCCTGCACATATTTGGATATGGAAGGAAACTGGAGCACCTGGAGCAAACCCAAGGGGCTACAGGGAGAACATACAGACTCCGTACAGATGAAACCCGTAGTCAGGATGGAACTCGGGTCTTTGGAACTGTAAGGCAAAAAGTTGACCACTGCACCACTGTGCTGCCCATTGTTGTTCCATCATTGCAGCAGGGTCTAAATCTTGGAACGCCCTACCCAACTGATCTGATAGCGTATCTTCACCAGATACTCTGCAGTGTTCAAGCATCTACACCTTCACCAGGGTAAGTAGGGATGGGCAATAAATGCTGGACTTGCCAAGAATGCCCAGATGCTGAAACTGAATTAAAAAGACCTTAAATGCACCAAGGAAGGAGATGAATTAGTTTCTGTTTTTAGAGCATAGTTTATAATATTGTATCATCCAATGTTTAATTCAATTCAATTCAATTCAATTCAATTCAACTTTAATGTCATTGCACAGATACAAGTATGGGTACAACAAAATGCAGTTTAGCATCAGTTCGTAGTAATAGCAATATATAAATAGATACAGAATGCAGACAATGTGGACGGAGAGACTGGAGAAATCTATCGGCGGGACTCTGAGTTCAGCAGTGTGATGGTGTTGTTATAGAAGCTGTTCCTCATCCTACTAGTGCGGGACCTGAGGCTCCTGTACCGCCTCCCTGATGGTAGGAGGGCAAACAGTCCATGGTTAGGGTGGGAGGGGTCTTTTGATGATCTTCCTGGCCCGTCTCAGACACCGTTTTCGGTGGAGGGCATCCATGGCAGGGAGCGGGGCACCGATGATGTACTGGGCGGTTTTCACCACCCGTTGTAGTGCCTTCCTGTCTGCTACGGTGCAACTACTGTACCATACCGTAAAGCAGGTGGTCAGGATGCTTTCGATGGTACAGCGGTAAAAGTTGGTCAGGATCTGGGGGGACAGGTGGGCTTTTTTGAGCCTCCTCAGGAGGTAAAGGCGCTGCTGCGCCTTTTTGATCAGCTTGGAGGTGTTGAGGGACCAGGACAGATCCTCCGAGATGTGTACCCCGAGGAATTTGTAGTTGGAGACCCGCTCCACCTCAGTCCCGTTTATATGGATGGGGGTGTGTCTGCCCCCTCTGTTCTTTCTAAAGTCAACAATGATTTCCTTCATCTTCTGGGAGTTGAGGACGAGGTTATTGTTGGCACACCAGGTTGTCTGGTGCTGGACCTCCTCCCTGTAGGCTGACTTTGTTTGGGCACTGGCACAATGGTAGATGTCTTGAGGCAAGTGGGGACGACACCCTAGGCCAGTGACAGATTGAAAATGTCAGTGAGGACCAGGGATAGTTGTCCAGCACATGCCCTGAGCACCCGCCCGGGGATGCCATCGGGGCCGGCAGCTTTGTGCTCACTCACCTTGCTCAGTGCATCTTGTACAGCAGAGGTGGAGAGACTGAGGGGTTGTTCATTCGGGGGTGGAGCAACTTTGATGGCTGGAGTTTTGTTGTCCTGGTCAAAGCGAGCATAGAAATGGTTTAGCTCGTCAGGCAGGGAGGCGTTGTCTGGGGGGGAGGGTGTTGACTTTATGGTAATCGGCAATGGATTTGATTCCTTGCCACATGCGCCTGGGGTCAGAGTTGTTTCGGAAATGCTCCTTGATCCGCCGTTTGTGATTGAGTTTAGCATTCCTAATTCCCTTTTTCAGATTGGCCCTGGATGAGCTGTATCCCTCAGCGTCGCCAGATTTAAAAGCGGCGTCGCGAGCCTTCAGCAGGAGTCTGACCTCCCAGCTCATCCACGGCTTCTGGATAGGGAAGGTCTTTATCTCTTTGTGGGTAGTGACGTTGTCCGTGCAGAATTTTATATAGTTCAGGACGGTTGAGGTGTATTTGATGTCCACTTGGGAGTTGAAGGCAGCCTGAGTGGCAAACAGACTCCAGTCAGTTTGCTGAAACTGTTCCTGTTAAACAGAGACAGCCCCCTCAGGCCAGACCTTCACAGTCCTCGTGGTAGGTTTCACACGTCTGATCAGAGGTGTGTATTTGGGGAGCAGGAACAGAGAGAGGTGGTCAGACTGTCCCAGGTGGGGGAGGGGGAGGGCTTTGTATGCTTCAGTAATATACTAGGTCCAGAATATTGTTTCCTCTGGTTTGCAGGAGACATGTTGGTGGAATCTGGGGAGTACAGTTTTAAGGTTGGAGTGGTTAAAATCACCCGCAACAATAAAAGCCCCCTCTGGGTGTGCAGTTAGTTGTTTCCTGATAGCAGCTTGCAGCTCTTCCATTGCTAGCCTGGCATTAGCGTCCGGGGGTACATAGACTGCAGTGATAACAATCGATGTAAATTCCCCGGGCAGATAGAAGGGCCTGCACTTTATCATCAGGTATTCCAGGTCAGCAGAGCAGTGACTACCAATCCTGACAACGTCTGTACACCATGAGTTATTCACATAAATGCACAGTCCTCCGCCCTTGGTCTTACCGGAGTCCTCCGCTGTTCTATCGGCCCTGAAGACAGTGCGCCCCTGCAGCTCGATGGCGTTGTCCGGGATGTTGTCGGTGAGCCATGTTTCGGTGAAGACCATGGCGTTGCAGTCGGCGATCCGGTTGTGTGTGGTGATCCGCAGCCGCAGTTCGTCGATTTTACTCACCAGGGACCGGACATTCGCGAGGAAAATGCTGGGCATAGCTGGCTGGTGCGGGTTTGATTTCAGCCTAGCTCGACAGCCTCCGCACTTCCCACGTCTCTGTTTGCGGTCCCTGCGCCGCCACCTGTCAGGGGAGCTGGTCCGCTAGACCACGGTGTCCTGACGATCTCCAGCGGCAGTTGAAAGTCACTTCTGGGGCTCGTTACGTGGAGAAGGCCGAGCTCCAGTAGCTCCTGACGGCCATACAGAGTCTTCGCTCGAGTGCCCTGGGCGAAAACTAAGTTAATTATTAACAGAACTAAAAATAAATTGCTGAAACTACGGAGACACAGAGCCTCGCGTTGTGCACGCGACGCCATCTTGGAAACAAATTCACTGAGGTATTTATAAAATGGCATTGTAGTCAATACCAAAAATAATTGTTGTAGCAGTCTGCATTTAATAGAAAACAATGATTTTACTTCGGAGTCACGTGAGTGACTACGTGAAGAACCCCGCCTGGCGCTGGAACGGCATTACGTCGACGCTGACGGCAGAAGGAAGAGCTGCAGAGGCTAGCTCGTCGACAGCGGTAGGTACGGAACCGGAAAGTAAGTGCAGTTGAAAATCTTTTAGGGTCTGGAAAACTCCGTGCCTGGTGTATTGAACCAGGATTTGAAATGAATTTAAAAACAAAAATAAAATAAAAGAGTAAAATAGAACAAAAATACTCTGTATAATACAACGGAGTTTAAAAAAGAACGTCCCGGGGGAAAACCCAGCGATCGGGACGGGAGATTAATTACGGAGCCGGTTCAGATACTGGTGACCGTTAAAAATACGTTAGGGAGGTTTAGATGCTCCACAAACTTTTGGCAGGGGGGGGGAAATTTTAAATGTCAGAAAGGCCATAATTTAAAAAGTTAATAAAGGCCTTCAGACGGAAAATAATGGAAATATTCCCTAACCTACCCTAAGGGGGTTTCACATATAAAAAGGAAAAAATATGATGAAATATGGTGGGAATATCTACCTCAGATATTTCTGAAGGTAGTCTCCTTGAGGGGGGAAAAAACTCAGGAGAAACAAGGGCAGTGAAAAATAAAATGGAAAACTGACCCTAAAAATGCACTGATAGTGGTGGCTGGTCATGAAGTACCCACCACAGCACCAAATATATATATATATATATATATATATACACACACAGGTGTATGCACAACACCTGAATAAGAAGTGAGGCCATGGAAAATTACCATGGAAACCAAAATTAGTTGGTCTCTCACTAAAAGCTGTTATGGTTAAAACAGCAGAACTAATGATGAGTGAGGCCATGAAAAGTAAACATGGAAACTAAAAACTCACCAAAGCTGTAATGATTGATACAGCAGAATATGATAAAACTTTTATGTTTTATAAAGATATCAACGGTGAATCCGTTTATGATATCCATGTCTCAAATTATATGAGATATAAAGAAATACAATTTCAAAGTATTTCAAACTGGTGCATGGCATTACTATTCAAAAAGAAAAATAAAATAAAATAAAACGTTGTGCAAATAACTAATACTTTTAAAATAAAATAAATTGCCATCAGTTTGTGGAGCTCAATGGGAAGAAATATATATAATTTACCAAATCTGCACTCTAGATTCGCAGATCAATATAAATCAGGTTATGTTAAACTCATGATAATTATGGAATAAACCTGCCTTATGATAAATCAAAGATATTGATTACAAAAGAACAGACTACTGATCTTTAAACTTTGGGGGGAAAAGCTATGATCCAATGAAAGATTTGATAATGGATCAAAACAAAGGCAAAGATCTTTAAACTTGGGGGAAAAACTATGATCCAATGAAAGATTTGATAATGGATCAAAACAAAGGCAGAAGTGGTATAATCCAACATAGCCTTATCCAAACCCATATTATTGGGAAAAGAAGGCTTGAAGTACGTTGAGGAGGTGCAAACATCTTGTTACAAAATAAGTTCATGAAATCTCCAATTGTGGGGGATTACAGGATGTATTATGATCGTTAATTTAATATAACTAAGGAAGGATTGGTTCACCTGTATAAGAAAACCTTAAAAATTGATTTTAGGTTTGCACTCAAAAGTAACTCCAATAAAGAAGGGGTACGTACATATATATTATAAAATTACCTCAGTGTAAAGATTTGATGGTATAAACCATACAAAACATCATTTTATATACACTTTCACAGTGTAAGAACATTTATTAAAATGGAAACATCTAGAACATGGAAATACAGTTGCTATTAACAAATTGTTAATCAATATTACAGGTGCTTGAAATTAATTAAAATGGGTCAAGCTGTGCAACATTGTCCAAAGGATTAAACCAGTTCAAGGCTGTTAAACAGAATACAGGAGGAACAATTATGCTGATAAAAGATCAGCACTTGCACTAATGAGGTCATGGTAATGGGTTATCTTGATTACATTTAAATTGGAAGGTTATAAGAGTCGGCTGCAAATTAGTGCTGCAATTACAAACCTGGTGGTAAGCAAGGACCTGACCCATTATATAAAGCGTATGCTTAGGCATTAATAAAATATTCATAAATTACTATTCTGAATTTAGAAGTAATTCAGCACCATAAGAGGGGGAAAATTGTTCCATGATACAAATATGTCTCATTGTTGTTGACATACTTTGTCCCTCCATTAGGTTAGGTAAAGGGTAAATAAAGCTCCAAAAGAAGGAATACAGAAGCTTATAAGAAAATGTATGCCTTTGTGAGAGGCTTATGCAAATATCAAATGATACATTATCATTATTAAAGTAATGTAGAAAAGGTTCACAAGCTGCTTCAACTATAAGCTTAACAGCTGTTGCAAACTGAAGCAAGTGTTACAGATGATGTACAGCTTCTGTGAATGTTTGGGTAAAGATAAGAATATTATCTATTCTTATAACAATAATTGATATGTCTCTTGTGCGTGTGTGTATATATATATATATATATATATATATATATATATATATATATATATATATATATATATATATATATATATATATAAAATCTGTCCAAAATTGTAATATATAAGTCGGGAGATAAATAATCCTGAATTGCCTTAGGCAATGTACTCTAACTCTATCAATGATTCAAAAAAGTTAACATTGAAAATAATAATGCTGATGACTTTAGTATCAATATAAGAGTGCAAACATTGCAAATGTTACGTTATAATTGCATGTGGATACAGATTGCATTATCATATATGTTTATGAATTTACCAAACAAAGCACACCAAGTGGAGCTGAAACCAAGGTAAACCTATAAGCATATCCTGTTGGCCTTAAGTTGTGTGTGTGTGTGTGGGTGTGAACATTGATGAAATATGTTGAAGTAGGTAAGAGTCTCTGTGGTAATGAGACAGCACTACTTATTACACACAAAAACCACATTAGGTTCAGTAAAAACTGATGGTTCTAGAGGAATGTATTCTAGATGGTTAGAAATTGGATACACTCAGTGGAACTAGACACTGAAAGGTGGAAAATCACTCTGTTAATGAGGTAGATACATTCACAGGAATGGCACGGGATGAGCCGCTCGAGCAAAGATGCAAGGCCGCAGGAGGGTGTAAATTAATGTTAAAGTAAAAAAGAACCAGTCACGGTGTCAGGTTTGGACACGGAGTGTTGGGTTCTCTATAATTGTTGCTTTGTCATACCATCAAAATATATATATCAATTGATATTTTGTGATAAACTTGCCTTTCAATGGAAAGGGCATTACTTTTATTCTTTATAATGTGAAATAATTTATCACATAACTTGAGGCAATGTTTGGGGAAAAATGTGTTATTCGCTCGTTATTGTGTTGAATGAGCCGTACTGTCGTATGGAATAAATTCTACGACATGAAAAACACAGAAAGCTTCAAAATCTTCACGTAGTCACTCACGTGACTCCGAAGTAAAATAGTAAGATTAAACGAGAACTTACCAGTTTGAAGTTTGATCTTTATTTTATGAGGAGTAACGATGAGGGATTACGTGCCCTCCACTCCCCACCCTCATAAAATAAATGATCATCTGGTAGTTCTAAATCTATGAGAAGCCTTACTATCTTACTCCGGCTATTATGTTCTGTGTTTTTCATGCCGCTGCTTTGAAGTATGCCGTTCCAGCGCCAGGCGGGGTTCTTCACGTAATCCCTCATCGTTACTCCTCATAAAATAAAGATCAAACTTCAAACTGGTAAGTTCTCCTTTAATCTTACTATTACCTGAATTTTTCCAACAGTCATTGTAGATTGGTAGGAAAAAAACTATACAATCAAACAAAAAATGCTACTGATTTTTGGAAAGAAGTGAGAGCTCTTAACAGTTACAAAACATCTCTACCATGCACTGTAGATGGAATCTCCGGAACAGCTAATATCGCGGAGTTATGGCGACAACATTATAGCACTTTATTCAACTATGTCCAAGGAGACTTGTATAGGGTGGACAATATTGAGAGTAATGACTCGATGGTGATTATGTCACATGAGGTGTATCATGCCATGAACAAGCTGTCCAACAACAAAGCAACAAAGCAAGTGGCTTGGATCATATTTCTGCTGAACATCTTAAATATGCGAGTATGAGGATAGCTCCTCTCCTTGCTATTTGTTTTACTGGCTTTATGATTCATGGCTTGTTACCAGACTCAATGTTGTCTGTTCTGTTAGTGCCGATCATTAAGGAAAAAGCTGGTAAAGTAGGCAGCCTAAATAATTACAGGCCCATAGCTTTAGCAAGCATATTGTCAAAAGTTTTAGAAAGAGTTCTGCTGGATAGAATAAATGAGTTTGTTAACTCCACAGATAACCAGTTTGGTTTTAAAGCTAAACATGGCACTGACTTATGCATATATGCCCTAAAGGAGATTGTAAACAAATATAGAGGCAAAAACTGTTCAATTCTTATGTGCTTTATTGATGCTTCCAAAGCCTTGGATCGTGTTAATCACAGAAAGCTGTTTGTTAAAATGAGTCAAAGAGGGGTGCCTAAATACATTGTGAGAATTCTGGCTTACTGGTATGCCAACCAGACTATGCAAATAAAATGGGGCAATAGGGTCTCAGCCCCATTTGCGGTTAGCAATGATATTAGACAAGGGGGAAGTTTGTCCCCAGTCCTTTTTAATCTTTATATTTATGATCTGTCCAAACAATTGAAAGCCTGTAATACTGGGTGCGTGATTGGTAATATTTTAGTGAACTATATTATGTATGCAGATGATCTTGTGGTCTTTAGTCCATCCAGCGCTGGTCTCCAGCAGCTCCTTACTAATGTTCTGTGTATGGTATGGAACATGATATTAAATATAAAGCTTGTAAGAGTGCTGTTATGATCTGTAGAACCAAAGAGGATAAATGTCTAATATTTCCTGATATTAAATTGTCTGACAATAATCTTAGTGTCTGTAATAAGGTAAAATATCTAGGGCATTTTATTACAGAGCAAATGACAGATGATGAGGATATTTAGAGGTAACGACGCATGCTGTATGTACAGGCGAATATTCTCTTGCGTAGGTTTGGTGCGAGTGCAGATGTGGTGAAGATGTCGCTATTTGGAGCATATTGCACACCACGCTGTACTGCGTACCTGTGGTCGAACTATGGAAAGACAAGTTTGCAGAGACTAAAGCTGTCATATAATGATGCCATGAGAACACTGCTAAGGGAACCTAGATGGTGTAGTGCTAGTAACGTGTTTATGGCTGCTGGAGTTAGTACTTTAGAAGCTATCCTAAGAAATCATATGTATAAATTAATTTGCAGGATAAGTAACTCTAAAAATGTAATTATTGTGGCCTTGTCAAACATAAGGTTTAGCACTACACGCTACGAATCTCAGTTGTGGAGACACTGGTGTCGTTGTCTCGTTGTAGGACATTGATCATTCTTTTATTCTGGATTTTAATTCATGTATTGTGTTTTTTTTAAATATATAAATTATGATGCATTTATAAGTGATATACTAAGATTTTATATGAACTTTATGATATTTTTTAATATGCAATGTATTTTTATGTAATGTTGTCCCTTGTCTGGACCTTGAGTCCAAAATAAAGTTTTATTATTATTATTATTATTATTATTATAAACTCCCACCAAAGTCAGCATAGCCTATAAGGAGTCTATGTTCTAAAAGCTGCAGATGCTGGCTTGCAAAAATAAGACACATGTTGGAATAACTCTGAGTCAGGCAGCATTTTTAAAATCCTGGTTGGGCCCGAACTGGGAGGCCTGGTACCGAAGTTGGAGCCACGTGGAACAAGGTGGCGATGAAGGCATGTGTTGAGGAAACACACATGGCTGCGGTAATGAGTCCGGGTCAAAACATGTTCGTAGAGCCCGAGAGCAGCAGGGATCACAAAGGGTGGAGCAGTGAGAGAGGGTGTCACAGAACTCCCATTGGAGAGAGGAGGAGGATTCCTTCAAAGTAGACACACCTGCAGGAGATTTTGCAGTGGAGCAATAACATGGAACTGCAAGATGCTAGTTTTACGAAAAGGAAACAAAGTGCTGGAGTTACTCAGCGGGTCTTACTGCCTGACCCACTGAGCTACTCCAGCACTCTGTGCCATAAGAAATCTAACAGACTCTTTATATTAGGATATTTATACGTTGTTCTATTATTTGAAGCTGTTCATTTTGATAGGGAATAATTATTTCCATCTGAAACATTGCATTCCACTCCGAATAGGCCATCAAAATACAGTTTAGGCACTTGTGGTTATGCTGTTTCTCCCCATTAACTGCTCAGCAAACATCATGTCTTGCATGCATTTCATGAATGGATAAAGTTCAACTAAAATATTATCCATTCTGTCATATTTGTATTTTCCTGAAACATTGCTGACTTTGGAAGGCCTAACCACAGTGGAATAGGCTTTAGATGTTAATCACTGCCACAGTTTATTCATCTGTGCATTTCATCTCCAAACAAGTAAACGGTTTGAAGGGGTCACCTGCATAATATCAATTAGATTTTATTTTGTTTTTACAAAAATCTCCAATAAATACCAGAGAATTAGAAGGATCCAGATTGAAGAAACGCTACATATTGGAGTGAATTGAACTGATACTTTGCAGAATGCAAAGTTAAGACAGCACTGCTCTGATCTCCAGTAAAAACATTCATACACTTGCACAAACACGAGCTACTGAGCAGAAGGGAAATTTCCAGGAATTTAAACGCGGCTGCTTTTGAAGTGTACATTGTGCACATACACACATATGTAAACGTCCTGAATGTGGAATGGGGGGAGATGGGGGGTGGGGAGGTTGTGACCCCCAATCTCTTCTCTGTTGTTCATGTCCCTGCTGAGCAAGAGAAGACATTCTGCGTACTTCTTCCTTCCTGCACCCAGAGACCGAATGCAATACACCAACGCAGACAAGATAAATCAAGCCTGGGACCACCCAGGGTTTGTCTAGTTTAGTACAGTATTAGAAAATGGCTTCACTCAACTGAACATCAGCACGAGTGGTGACGTATGGGAGAGTAGGGCAGCCTTATTTCCCCTATACCTTTAAAAAGACTGCAAAGTAGAAATAATCAGTAATTAATTACATGGTTTTCTGGTCATGCAAAGCAAACAATCTGCACATAATAAGGACACAAACAGGCTTACAGTCCTTGACTCAGGGAGATCAGGTACATAATTACATAATGCCCAACTCTAAAATAAAATATTCACTGCAGACCATTCAGAGGTTTACACCAGGCACAGGCTAGATATGGATCATGTCCAATAACGTTTTCTCACATTAGTGGCAGAAGTTCCTTCAGCATGTGACCAAATGGTTAAAATTCAAAGTCCGTGGTGCCATCGTAATATTTTGCCTGACTGGAACCCATCACAGAGGAGATGTCAGTGTGAGGTCAGTTACCCTGATTCATGTAATTCCCATTCCGAGGAGCACATAATTAGGAATTTTTATACCTTGATTTCTAAACGCTGTCATAAAATGATCTCTGAAATGTAATGTTCTTCTCAAGGCACCAAACCATAAAAAGCATGGGTCCAGAACCTAGTTCAAGAAGCACCTGAATAGGAAAATCTTGCATCATTGAAAACTGACATAATGTGGCACAAAATAATTATTCTGCAGGTCTCTGAAAGAGCGAACACCAGTTGCTAATAACATACGTCCCTCTAGGTACAAGATTTTGTCGCATCCGTTCATAGGTTATCTATTATTCAACCATTAAGAATGTCAAGAGAAATATCCAGACAAACCTGGAGTCCCAAGGCTATGACATGGATACCCATAGCTTGTGGCAAGGCTTTCATGTTATAATGGGTTCTGTAGTAAAGGGGGGCAGTATCGCTGGCAATAATAGATCCCTCCCCAATGAGCTCAATGTATTATACATCCGCTTTGAACAGAAGGTCGGTGGAGGAACATTACTGGCTCCACCAGTCATGGGTGCACCTGTACCAACAGTAATTGTGGCAGACATTAGGTTGACATTCCTGAAAACGAATCCACAGAAAGCAACTGGTTCATAAGCATCATTAGGACCTGTGCAGATCAGCTGGCAAAGGTATTCGCTTACATCTTTAAGCACTCACTACTCCATTCTGAGGTCCCAACTTGCTTTAAGGAGACCACTATTATCCTGGTTGCGTTCCTTAATGACTACCATCCAGTGGCTCTGACATCCATCATCACGAAGATCTTTGAGAGACTGGTGATGACATTGACTCCAGTCTCCTAGCCAGCCTTGCCCCACAGCAGTTTGTTTGCCATCGCAACAGGTCCATACAGCATACGCCATCTACCTGGGCCTGACTCATTTCTGCAACACCTAGAAAACAAGGACTCCTACACAAGACTCTTATTTATCGACTATAGCTTTGCCTTGAACACAATAATCCCATCCAAACTCATCTCTGAACTCTTGGACCTAGGAATCAGCACCCATTAGATCCTCGACTTTCTGACCCACCGACGTTAATCAGTGATGATAGGTGAGAGCATCTCCTCCATAATGATTCTCAACACTGGTGCCCCACAGGGATATGTTCTCAGTCCTCTACTATAAATCCCCTACTATACACTCACGACTGTACAGCCGTCGTGAGTATAGAGTGTAATTATCGACCAGGAAATGTGATCAATGTTCCAAAATGGAAATAGTTGAGTGCTTCAATTTCCTTGGCGTTAATATTATCAATGATCTGTCATGGACCAGCCACATTGATGCAACTGCAAGAAAGCACACCAACGCCTCTAATTCCTGTCGAGACTGGAGAGATTCGGCATGTCTACAAGAGCTAACAAACTGCTACAGATTCACCATAGAAAGCATACTGTTGGGAACAGCTCTTCCCAGAACCCCAAGAAATTGCAAAGAGTTATTTATATATAGCTCTGTCCATCACACGGACTCCCCACCATTGACTCCATCTCACTTCGAGCTTTCGTGGAAAAGCGATCAACATCATCATAGTCTTGGCACATCCCATTCATTCTTCTTCTCCCTGCCCCGTTGGGCAATAGGTACAGAAAATTGAAAGCACCTGCCATGAGACTCAGAAACAGCTTATTCGTCTCTGTTATCAGGCTTCTGAACAGTCATTCCATAAGCTTGGATATTGTGTGTTTCATCCCTATCACATTGCGAACATTGAACTTTGCCTATGGAAGTGATGTGCTATAGAGCTGAGAACTACATTCTGCACTCTGTTTCTTCCCCTTTGCCCTATCTATTGACTTGATCGTATTTAACTGATCTCATTGGATAACTTGCAAAATAAATCATTTAAAACAAGTGTACCTTGTTGTACCGGAAAATAATAAACCTAAATCTAAACCTAGCTGCTGCCTCATAGCACCAGAGACCCAGGTGCAATTCTGATCTCAGGTGCTGTCTGTGTGTAATTTGAATATTCCCCCTGCAAGTTAGTTGGCCACTTTAAATTGCCTCTTGTGTGTAGATGAGTAGCAGGTTTGGTGAGAAGTTAATGTGAATGTGGGGAGTATAAAAAATGGGATCAATGTCGGGTTAATATAAATGGGCGGTTGTTGATCAATGTGGACTCAGTGGGCAAAAGGACCTGTTTCCTTGCTGTATCTTTTGATGACTATAACCTTATCAACTTACGCTTCACAGAGAGCCACCTTCTTTATCAATGCTTCTCATAGTGCAATGACCAGGCAGATACCCTTCCAAGACATCCATCACTCAAATCTTTGGCATGAGATCGTCAAATAAAAACTCACACAGGTATCTGGACTGTTCTCAAGTCTAGGTCAATCTCACTTTGCCTGGCCCTCCCTGGTTGATGTTAAATGTATTTTTTTCAATAGCCCCAAGAATCCCTTATTTTTACAAGGCTCTTGGCATTTTGCCATGTAGAAGGCTACGAGGTTAAATTAAATTAAGTATCCTTTTCAGATAAGACTAAACCAATTTTGTTTAGGGCTGACTTTAAAAATTGATTGTGACTAATCCTGTTTTGATCATTTCCAAAAGTAAGTCTGGAAAATGTACTTTATGATACCAAGGACAATCAAACAGGATTTTGCAACACTAAGTAAGAAATCTAAAAGGAGTTGATGTTATGATTAGTAGTATTTGACCTGCATTTGAGAGATGAATTTACCAGATGTAATCCCCAAACAGATTAAAGGGAAGTTGGGCAAAATTTAGTTTCCAGAGCTCAAAGGAAGGCATGAGTCAAGAAGTTGGATTCCACCGCACAGAGAGCAGCCATTTCTCCAACATAAATTAATGTCATTAATTTCCTTGGGGGCCTGGTGCAGAGAGAACTGTATAAGGTGTCAGAATCAATCCTGCTGGGTAAGATGAACATTTATCCACATTATCCCAGGCCCAAGTTTGGTAAAACATACAATTATGGTGTGTTTCTTTCCTTGTCACATAAGACATTCTTAGGCAAAGATCAGGAAGGGGTCTGCAAAATGGATGTATCACATGGCTTCAGCACCCACGAGCCATCAACTAACTTATCTCTTCAATATGGGGCTAGATTTCCATCCTTTAAGTGAGGGTTGGCTTTCTATTCCATCAACTAACAAGGTGTTAAACCTATTGCATCACCCAGACCACAGGAACTGCAGATGCTGATATATACCAAAGGCAGACACAAAGTGCTGGAGTAACTCAGCAGGTCAGTCTGAAGAAGGCTCCCGATCCAAAATGGCACCCATCCATTTTCGCCAGAGATGCCGTCCAACACGCTGAGTTACTCCAACATTTATTTCAAGCATTTCTTCAAGCATACTCCAGCATTTATTTCAAGAGGGCTTGTATACAAAATCAGGGATGTAATGTTGAGGCTCTATAAGGCGCTGGTAAGGCCGCATGTGGAATATTCTAAGCAATTTTGGGTACCATATCTCAGGAAGGATGTGCTTGCTCTAGAGTGGGTCCAGAGGAGGTTTACAAGAAATATCCCAGGAATTATTAGGTTAACATATGATGAGTGTTTGTCGGCACTGGGCCTGTACTCGCTGGAGTTTAGAAGAATGGGGGGGGGGGTGGATCTCATTGAAACATACAGAATAGTGAAAGGCTTGGATAGAGTGGATGTGGAGATGATGTTTCCACTAGTGAGAGAGTCTAGGACTAGAGGTTATAGCCTCAGAATTAAAGGACGTTCTTTTCGGAAGGAGATGAGGAGGAATTACTTCAGTTAGAGGGTGGCGAAACTGTGAAATTCCTTGCCACAGAAGGCTGTGGAGGCCAAGTCTGTGGATATTTTTAAGGCAGAGATAGATGGATTCTTGATTAGTACAAGTGTCAGAGGTTATGGGGAGAAGGCAGGAGAATGGGGTTAGGAGGCAGAGATAGGTCAGCATGATTGAATAGTGGGTATGACTTGATGGGCAGAATGGCCTAATTCTACTCCTATTCCTTATGTCCTTATAACCTTACTCCAGCACTTTGTGTCTATCTTCATTCTGGACCTAAGATAGACACAATATGCTGGAGTAACTCAGTGGGATAGGCAACATATCTTGAGAGAAGGACAGATTTCTTCTTTCCAGAGATGCTGCCTGATCCGCTGAGTTACTCCAGCATTTTGTGTCTATCTTCGGGGAAAAACTAGCATCTGCAGTTCCTTCCTGCACATTCATCCTGGACCTGCTCTCCAACAGGAAGTAGAACAGCAGGTGTTAAATCCACTGCAATGGTAACATTAATATTGTTTGACAAGATGATCCATTAGTGGAAATGGCACCTTCTAATGATTGTGCGGCTGCGCTGTTGCTTCAGTTGCTTAATCCAGAAACACAATATGGGCATGAATTTTCTTACTGCTGTGAAGAGAGCTTTGCAAAGATCAATCTCACGAATGGCTTTGCAATTTATCATAAGTATGCAAGGAGAGAGGGCATGGGACAATGGGTATTTATTCTTCACACATTAGGCACTGTGCGGTGATGGATCATCAGAGGGGCAAATAGTTGGCACTCATTGCACCAGATTACTAGATTCTGCTCAAGGGAAACCACATTCAATGTGTGCCTCACTTCACTTGATGAAAGCAGAGCATTCTTGGCCATGATCTATAAATATTAGCATTAACATTGGATACTCTCTGATGAGCTTTACATGGGTTTATTTTCCAAGAAATATAAATTCAGAAGTTATGCGCTGAGGAGCTATCAGTACTCTGCAACGACTGCAAGAGTTTGAAGGATAGAAAGGAGTGCAAGGGATCGGTGGATTAAATAACCTCCTGCGAGATAGACTTGAAGCAAATCAAGGCCAGCTGTTGCAGACTGATCATACAGTTAAAAGCCTGCAGTTATAGACTTGCTGTTCACTTTGCACTAAGTTATGTAGTGGTTAGAGAGATGTGGTTTAATGCAGTCCATCAGTTGTGGTGTTTTCCTAGGATGGAAATGAATGTTCTATTTAAAGAACTATCTTCGTGTTTTTTTTTGTGTTGGAAGGGAAGCAAACCTGAAGATCATAATCCATGTTCATGAACTGCACGTCCTGGCTTTCTACCATGTGTTTGTTGGTAATACAAAGTTTTTTTGTGTGTCAAGAATAATTATTCCAACTCTGGAGTATGGTGTACAATTTTGGTCGCCTAGTTATAGGAAGGATGTCAACAAAATAGAGAGAGTACAGAGGAGATTTACTAGAATGTTGCCAGGGTTCCAGCAACTATGTTACAGAGAAAGGTTGAACAAGTTAGGTCTTTATTCTTTGGAGCGCAGAAGGTTAAGGGGGGACTTGATTGAGGTCTTTAAAATGATGAAAGGGATAGACAGAGTTGACGTGGATAAGCTTTTCCCATTGAGGGTAGGGAAGATTCAAACAAAAGGGCATGACATGAGAATTAAGGGACAGAAGTTTAGGGGTAACGTGAGGGGGAACGTCTTTACTCAGAGGGTGGTGGCTGTGTGGAGCTTCCGGCAGAGGTGGTAGAGGCAGGATCGATTTTAACATTTAAAAGTAAAGTGGATAGGTATATGGACGTGAAGGGAATGGAGGGGTATGGTCTGAGTGCAGGTAGATGGGACTAGGGGAAAACAAATGGTCGGCACGGACTGGAAGGGCCGAGAGGACCTGTCTCCGTGCTGTAATTGTTATATGGTTATATGATTATAAATAGTTTATCTGAAAAGCGAGTGCGGGAATGCAGATATTTTGTTTGCGGATATGACTGTGATTGATAAATAGTTTATATCAAAAGCTCAGTGGTGTCTTAGAAGAAAAGGTCAACACAGTGGAGCAGCTGGTGGAGCTGATGCCTCACAGCGCACAGAGACCTGGGTTCGATCCTGACCTCGGGTGCTATCTGTGTGGAGTTTGCACGTTTTCAGTGTGACCGCATGGGTTTCCTCTGGGTGCTCCGGTTTCCTCCCACATTCCAAAGTCATGTGAGTTTGTAGGTTCATTGACCTCTGCAAATTGCCCCTAGAATTTAGGGAGTGGTTGAGAAAGTAGTATAACATTGAGCTAATGTAATGGTTGGGGTGGACTCAGCAGGCCAAAGGAGCGGCTTCCATGCTGTATCTCTACACTAAATTAAACTAAAAAGTAACTGATGAAACCTTGCATTCCCCCATGGTCCAATGCTGAAGGCACTCTCCAGCATGAACAAGTCAATCTGTAAAAAACATGTAACCCTACAGTCAGACCACCCACAGCTAAAACTGAAGCTTTCGGTGTTTTAAAGTTCACAGTCTTTAAGTAATTTGTAACATCCATTTGATGTACCTTGATGTATTCAAGAGAGTGATAGATATAGCTCTCAGGGCTAATGGAATCAAGGGATATGGGGAGAAAGCAGGAACAGGGTATTGATTCTGGATGATCAGCCACGATCATATTGAATAGCGGTGCTGGCTCGAAGGGCCGAGTGGCCTACTCTTGCACCTATTTTCTATGTTTCTATGTTTCTATTTGTAATTTGGTCCCTGGAAAAATGGGCACTATAATTGTTAATGAAACAATGGGATATAGTTTGAGTCCGTTGATCCAGTGGAGTGCATTTGAATTCCCCAATGGCAGTGGGTGAAGTTAAATTCAAGTAAAACAAATAACTCTGCAATGAAAAACCAAAGCCAGTCTCATTAAACTACCACATTGCTGTAAAAATCCATCTGATTCACTGACAATTAAGTCTCCTAGCTTCATGTGGTCTGGACCATATGTGGCATCTGACCCATCAAAGTGACTGACTCTTACTTGCCCCTTGGCCAGGATATTAGAGGTGAGTCAGTAGGAATCCATTGGCAAACAGGGATTCTCAAAAGTTTTAAAAGTATTTTCAAAAACAAAACAAAAGACTGTTTTCTCCAGAAATTCCTGGATATTTTCAGATGTTTTCTCCAGCTCCATTTCTGGATGTGCGAGGTTCAGTGATGGTGGGTAGTTATTCTCCAGTATATTACCCAAGCAGCCAATATTCATGACACTTACTGCATAATATAGAAAACACAGACTACTACAACCTTGTCCACCTTTGAACTTGTGCTCTCATGTACTCCCACACTGGATAACAATCAGGAACCGGAATCTCCCTCCATTAATCAGTGGTCATGAGATGAGATGTAGTCATCATTCCCCAAATGAAACCAAGCGTGGTACCTGGTCAAGCCTGATATTTCCCTAGTTACACAAAACTATCCTATCTGACTTGGAAGAAAATGTGCACATTCCCATTGAAGTGTTGTTTCAAGGAGAACAGTCATAAATGGGTGGAAGTAGAGCCATGAGCAAAATTTTACAAACAGTTTCTTTAAGACCGAAATATCCCAGAGCAAATCTCCAGCCTTTGTTCAGAATTCAACCAGAGTTCCTGTTTAAGATTGTTCCCCAATGAGCCCTGTTTCAGTGAATGCTGGATTTGGAAGATATCGAGTCTGGCTGCTATGCACCATACAGTTCATTAATCTGCATCCACTCAACACTGGGATAGGTAACATAGGAGGCACAGCAACTAGTTTGGGTTAGCCCTTTCAATTAATAAAATAATTGGGAAGAACACAATAATGGAGATAAAACAAGTCCATTTTCTCCAGACATGTTGCCTGACCTGTGGTCACTGTTGAGACGCTTTGTGTCTTTTTTCCCAAACCAGCATTTGCAGTTCCTTGTGTTCAAGAGATTACAGATCAATTGAACATAAAAGAAGCAGGAGTCAGCTATTTGGCACCTTGCGTCTGCTCTGCTAATCTGTATCATTGTGGTTGATCTATCAGTTTTTTGCTTACGTATAGAACAGCTTGATTCTGAAAATTTAGTTTAAAAACTTTTTAAAATCAGCATGCTAGGCATTTTTATTTCAGATTTCTAGCAGTCACTTTCCTTCACTGAATTAAATTTGCAATCCGACCTTTAATGTCTTTATTTTTTCATTAACACTTTCTTTCACATTATTCTGCTACTCATGTTGTGATTTAATCTATTATCCTTCCATTCCTTGACAAACCTTCCTTTTGGTTCAAAATTAAAACTCTGCAGACATGGGAAAATCTGAAATATAAACAGAATGTGGCCAGATATTATCATCAGCCCAGACAGCACCTTAGTTGCACTGAAAAAAGAATGTTATCGGTGAATCAGTTAAAACAGCGGCAGTGAGGGGAAGGGTCGGAGAGGACGAAGGAAATGCCTGTGATGTGCGGCATGGTGGGGCAACGGGTAATGCTGTTGCCTCACAGCTCATAATGTCATAAGGAATAGGAGTAGAATTAGGCCATTCGGCCTGTCAAGTCTACTCGGCCATTCGATCATGGCTGATTTGTGCCTCCCTCCGAACCCCATTCTCCTGCCTTCTCCCCATAACCTCTGACACCTGTACTAATCAAGAATCTATCTATCTCTGCCTTTATAATATCCACTGACGGCCTCCACAGCCTTCTGTGGCAAAGAGTTCCACAGATTCACCACCCTCTGACTAAAGAAACCTCTCCACATCTCCTTCCTAAAAGAACGTCCTTTAATTCTAAGGCTATGACCTCTAGTCTGAAACTCTCCCACTAGTGGAAACATCCTCTCCACATCGACTCTATCCAAGCCTTTCACTATTCTGTATGTTTCAATGAGGTCCCCCCTCATTCTTCTAAACTCCAGCGAGTACAGGCCCATTGCCGACAAACGCTCATTATAGGTTAACCTACTCATTCCTGGGATCATTCTTGTAAACCTCCAAGGACTTGATTTTGATCCTGATCTCCAGTGGTGTGTGAAGTTCTCCTTGTGACCACATGGGTTTTCTCCGGGTGCTCAAGTTTCTGCAGGCATGCCAAAGGTGTGCTGGAAAGTTAATTGGTTGCTTTGTTTAGATCAGTTTAGTTCAAGATGAACAGGTCCCTTCAGCCCACCAGGACCCACCAGGACCACGGCAACATCAATCACCCGTTCACACTGGTTCGATGTTATCCCACTTTTTCATCCACTCCCTACACATTCGGGGGAATTTTACAAAGGCCAATTACAAAAGGCCAACCTACAAACCCGCACATCTTTGGGATGCAGGAAAAAAACCAGAGCACTCGGAGGACATCCACGTGGTGACAGGGAGAATGTGCAAACTCCACACAGACAGGACTTGAGGTCAGGATCCAAACCATTTGGCAGCAGCTCAACCAGCTGCACGACTGTGCTACTGTCTTGGAGTTGGAACTTGGAAAACTTGGAAAACTTTAGTGTCATTCAGACCTTGCGGTCTGAACGAAATTTCGTTGCCTGCAGTCATACATATAGTAAATAGCAAAAACACACAATAAACACATATTTAACATCCACCACAGTGAGTTCACCAGACACCTCCTCACTGTGGTGGAAGGCAAAAATCTTGTCTTTGTCTCTTCCCTTCTTCCTCTTCCTTTTCCACTGCGCTGAGGCGACCCGGGCCTCCGATGTTGTGACCGCACCGGGTAATGTAAATAAGTCCCGCGGGTGAACCGCGCTCCACGAGCGGGCCGGTTCAACTCCGCGGCCCGGGGCGGTGGAAGCTGCCGAAGCTGCCGCCCTCCAGTCCAGCGGACGCAGCTGTTGCCGCGGGAGCTCCGGAAAAACAGGTCACCAACCTGTGACCTGCAAGTTGCCGACGATGTCGTCCACTGGGCCCATGGCCGGGCCTCTGAAGTCGCTGCCGCCGCCACCACCACCAGAAAGCCGCCATAGCTCCGAGTCGGGCCGCAGGAACGCCTGAACCCGCCGCAGCCCCGAAGTCGGCCAGCCCCGCGCTGGTAAGTCCTGGCTGGCTCTACCTCCAGAGCCTCGAGGTCGGTCGCAGTTAAAGTTGGAGGCCGCCAGCTCCGCGATAGGCCTCAGCGCAGACGGAGATGGATTCGGGGGATACGACAAGAAAAGTCGCGTCCCCCCAAAAGGAAGAGACTAAGAACGTTTCTCCCACACCTCCCACACACATACATTACATAATAACTCAAACTAACGCTAAAAACAAGACAAGAAAACAACAAATAAAAAGAAAAACAGACGGACTGCAGGCGAGCCGCTGCTGCCAGGGCAGAGCCGCCACTCCCAAACTGTAAATCAGTACTGGTTTATTATCATCACATATACCAAGATATAGTGAAGAACTTTATTTTACGTGCTATCCAGGCAAATTATACCATGAATGAGTACGTCAGGCAGTGCAAAATCGAAAATAAACAGTGCAAAATATAGTGTTAGATTAAACGAGAACTTACCAGTTTGAAGTTTGATCTTTATTTTATGAGGAGTCGAGTTGAGGGACTACGTGAATAGAAGCCCGTACAGCCGTTGGTGCGTCAATCTTCAAAGCAGCGGAATGAATTCACAGCTAACAATGACCGAAGTATAACGGTAAGATGATAAAACTAGAACTACCAGATGAGATCTATGAGGGTGGGAGCGGAGGGCACGTAGTCCCTCAACTCGACTCCTCATAAAATAAAGATCAAACTTCAAACTGGTAAGTTCTCGTTTAATCTTACTATTTTACTTCGGAGTCACGTGAGTGACTACGTGAAGACTTCAAAGCACTGTGAATTCACGCCGCAGACTCAAATCCGACGTTCACACTGCCTGGATTGACTCAAAAGTCGTTAACAATCAATCATGCATCAGTAATACATTTGTTAAATGGAATAACAGTTTATTTACAAACAGATCATAACAAACCCCTCTAACTCAGGGGAAAAATGTAACAGTACTGACACCAGAATCAGCAAACACCCCGAGCCTTGAAATCGGCTTGTGACAAAACCTCTGAAAGTTAGCTCACTGGACCATCCTGCGGCCGCGAGGACCTTGAAATCGTTTGCACCGACACCTTACTGTGTGGTTTTTTGTGACTAATAAACAAAGCCAACTCTGTTCCTCTCAGAGGTTTAGTAATCTCAATGTAAAGAGATAAATGTGAGACTATACAGAAGCGATCATCTGCGGGGTATGCTGAAACACCATCTTACATCCTGTCATGCCTCTTTTATTATGTTCAAGCAAATCATAGACATAAAATATAATGGCATCAGCCGACACATGCATTCTATCTAGCCGTAGCTTTTGCAATGTTTGTACACGTTGGGCTGAAACCAACACCAGAAGCATGACCACCTTCATAATTACTTTGGCTACAGATAGGCTTGTAACCGGAGCCCACTGGCGAAGAAGCATAAAAACCTCACTCACATTGCAAATACCGGCATACCTGAGTTTAGGAGGATTAGAATTGAAACTCCCTTCATGAATCGTGAACTAACGGATGTGTCCCTACTGTATGCAATTCTGCATTCATAGGTAAATAAGAAGACAGAGCGCTTCTGGCTGAATTAATTGCACTGTAACTTAATTTTTTGGTCAAAATAAAGAGTTGACAAACTCCAATACATCCGTGATCCCTGACGTGTGGTATACAATATCCTGCTGTAGGCAGAATTGCTCCCACTTCCTTATATAGGTGATATATTGCTGCTATGTACTATCCCTGCAGGCCGACGTGAGAACATCCACCGTCCGATGAGACAGTCCTCTCCCCAGGTATGGCCTCCTTATAATCTGCAAATTAACAGATCAATACGATCCTATAAAGGATGTTGATCCCCAGTGACTGGATTTACCAGTAGATTTTTATTCTTGGGCATAAGCATGTAAGGCTCCCTAGCCATTTGTAATACAACGGGAAACCATGCTCGTGTAGGCCAATCTGGCACTACCAATACCCCTGAAGCGGAGTCCTCCTTGATCTTTTGCAAACATCTGCTGATGAGACAGAATGAAGGAAATACATACACAAACATTCCTCCCCCAATGCAGCGAAAATGCATCCACTGCTACTGCCCCAGTATCTGGTTACCATGAAACATATCTAGGTAACTGATGATTTAATCGAGATGCAAACAAGTCAATATCTGGCAATGCATACTGATCAATCATTTGGTTAAACACATCCTGATTTAACATCCATTCAATGTTGTCATTAACTGACGTGACCTCTTCCTGGCAAATAAAGTGCTGAAAGCCAGATATTTTGGTCAATACACCAGCTCCAAATCTGGTTAGCCAGTCTATCACAAGACTGTGACTTAACTCCACCCATGTGGTTTACATATGCCACTGCTGTGGTGTTGTGAATCTGAGCTGCACATGCAGATCCCTCCTTGTAGAACAATAAGCTTTGAGCCCATACCAGGTGCCCAACAACTCTAAATAATCAGTCCCTCTTAATTGAGGAAGCGATGTCTCATCCACATTCCATCTGCCTCCACAACTAGAAGACATATCTGTAGCACCCCAACCCAGTGCACTCACATCAGTCTGTAATATCAGTGATGGTGATTCCACGAAACCTTCCTTAAATTTTTTGAAACATGTACTATCCACCATTGTATGTCAGCAATCGCCCCAGCTGACAACTGCATAGGCCTATCAAAAATAGCCCCTTTGTATTCTCAGTGCCTGTTCCTTTGATGGTTGTAATTGTTGATAATGCAGAGGACAATACTGCACAGCTGGAAAAGCTGCAACAACTTCCCAATAAAACTGGCTACTTGTCTAATCAGAGGCCGTTGTTCTCCAACGAGATTAACACAGTCCTCAATTAACTGATTCAATTTATCCCTGGGCAAAGTTACCAACATGTGATTGGAATTAATGGTAAATCCCAGATAATCAATAATTTGGACTGGTGATAATTTAGATTTACCTGGGTGAATAACAAATCCCATTTGTTCAAAAGTGATTTTAACAACTGAAACTGATGATTGAGTTTCAGCGTGAGTCTTTCCAACAATCAGAAATCATCTAAATAGGCCATTACCACATGCCCCTGAGCTCTAAGCAATGCTAACACAGGTTTTACCAATTTAGTAAATAATCTAGGAGCTGAAGTTAATCCATTCGGCAATGTCCTGAATTGCCACAGCTCAGTCATCCAAATAAATTTCAAATATCTTCTATCATCACCATGAATAGACACTGCGTAATGTGCATTCTTTAAACCAATGGTTGCCATATAATACCCTTTGGACACTAGATGTTTGCCTGTGGTAAAGTTCTCCATTTTGAAATGCCTATAACAAACAAATTTGGTCAAATTCGATAAATCCAAAATAATTCTACATCCCCCAGTCTTTTTAGATCTGGGAAATATACTTGACAGAAATTGTTGACTTTGATAGACAGAAGGCTCAATTACCCCTTCTTATGTAACGACTGAATCTCTGCTTGAATAAGCACATTTTCCTCATCTGAAAATAAGTTTACTACTAGGAAAATGTTGACTAGGTAGACTGTCCTTATAGTAAAATCCAATTTTTCACCCTTCAATACACTAAGTATGAACAATCTGATGTCAACTGCTGCCATTCTTTTAGAAACAATTTTTACCTTCCCCAATTTGAACAGGAACATCAGTTAATTCATTGTCTGTCAATGGTATATTCCTTACCAGCATCTTTCCTTGCGGCCTTGTTGTCCTCAACTTCTTGTAGAGAACCTTTTTTGCCTTGCTTCCAGCTGGCTTAATGAGGGCCATGGTTATAACAACCTCATAACAGTCTTTGACCCTTTTTGCAAAGTTACCAAACAACAGGTTTCGTGGTGGTACACTGGTTTCAAAATGCATTACAAAGGAGTTCCAGTTCATCCTGCTGTGCTTCAACCATATCATTTGTATCAATAACTTTCAACACAGCTGTAATACCTGCTGACAACAGTTTAAGCACTTTTTAAAACTTCATCTCCTGGGCCCTAGCAGGCAAACCCATCTATGACCAAATTTGGTGATTAACCACCGGTACCTTCAGGAGATCACAATTAACAGGAGCTTTATAGTTTTTTGCTACTTCATCCATAGCTAGCTCCTGTAACTGGTGGGAGAGCATATACTGAATGGTTTCAGCCAATTCTACATCAATCGCCTTTCCTGCCTCTCTACACTCAGCAAACTTCCCAGCAATGTTCGGAATTAACTCCCACCGAACAGCTTTACTGCTCTCCCCCAGCAAACTGCCCTGATAGAACATCCTCCTCACAGGCAGGACAGTTCTGCAGCCCTGAAACAGGTGCTGCTAGCACAAGCTCTCCATCAGCCTGGCTTGGGCATCACTCCTCCTCACGGAGCTGGAACATCCTCCTCACAGGCAGGATAGTTCTGCAGCCCTAAAACAGGTGCTGCTAGCACAAGCTCTCCATCAGCCTGGCTTGGGCACCACTCCTCCCACGGAGCTGGTCCCTGTCGAGCATTCTTTTGAAATAGAATCTCAACGTGGGAGAGCCGTGAGCAAACGGACTCTCCTATGGAGGGTATAACCTCCAGGCCCGACTCATTTACGGGCCACAGAGACTTGCCAGTGGCCCCCTACTGACAAGCCTCCACTGCCCCCCGGCAGTGGGTCCGCAACCACTGGCTGTGTAGCCAGCACCGGACCAGGTGTACCAGACGGGCCTCCATCCTCAACACTCTCCTGCCACTTTACCTTTCTACCCCCGGAGCGCCTCGCCGACACCTTCTTCCCTTTCTGCAACATATCTACAAAAACTTCCAACCGTCGCAGAAAAGGACCTGTGGTAAAGTATTTCAACAAACCTTACCTCGTTTCTTCGTCAACAAACCTTACCTCCGTTTAAACTTGTTAACGAAACTGCAGATGCTGGAGAATGGAGGGTGAAGCCTGAAGACGGGTCTCGACCCGAAACGTCGCCCATCTCCTTCGCTCCTTAGATGCCGCTGCACCCGCTGAATTCTCCAGCTTTCCATGTAACCCGTGGTTTAAACTTACCGCTCGGAGGAGCGCTGCTGCTCCCCCCGCCCGACTGCACCAGCGTCTGACGTCATGACGCACCAACGGCTGTACGGGCTTCTATTCACGTAGTCACTCACGTGACTCCGAAGTAAAATATAGTGTTACATCTACAGAGAAAGTGCAGATAACCCTCAGTTAATGGCAAAAACAATCAAAGGAAGACACAGGAATCTGCAGATGCCTCAATCTTGAACAATACTCAAAGTACTGGAGGAACTCAACAGGTCAGACAGCATCTGGGGAGGTAAAGCACAGGCAACGTTTCGGGGTTGTGACCCTTCTACAGACTGATTCAAATGGATGTTGATATATATGTGTAAAAGAGAATAGGGTTAAACTAATGTTGGTCAGGCAATGCAATGCTTTTGGAGCCATTTAATTAATAGATGCTTGAAACGTGAAAAACGCTGAATGAGGTGCCGCAGTTTTGTTGGGAGAGTCTGGTCTCACCCATTCAAGCTTCAGCGTGTCTTGGAGAGCCAAGTGGGGGAATTCCAGGACCTCAGACGCCAAAGCACATGACCTCCCCACTACCACTGGACTCATATTGAGCCCAGAGGTGGAATACATTGCATCTGGTCCCCTAGCACTTGGCATGGCAGCATGATGCACAATCACTAGTCCCTTTCATCAAACCCCGCAAGAAATGTCAGTGTATGTAAGGGAATTATTTTACTTTGCTTTATTTTGTCTTAATTATGCAATGAATGGGTGTGAATTAATTATATACAATGATCTATGAATTTGAGTAATTAATTATATGTTAGTATTTGAAAGAGTTTTTATAAGTATTTTTCATTCGCTTTAGTATATTTGAATTACTTAATTCAGTAATGGTTTTAAAATAGTTTTAAGCATCTAAAATACAGTTGCAAAGCCATTGAACTTCTCAAGCTATGATAAGCTGGGATGTCCTACTGGTGAGCTTTAGCAATACCCCACCTGAGGCCCATTAGCCTCTCGGAGTCTTCCTCACCTTGCACGATGAAGAAGGTAAACTTGGTGACCCCTCCACACCCAGAGAAGGTAGGTGGGCATCACAGGCAGTAAGTCCAGGTGACAGACTGGATCCCAGACCATCAGATCCATTAGCTGCTGAGGATTTCCAATACTTTAGGGAATTATTTGGCCAACTCCAAATAGGAACATGGAGTTCATGTCACATGATTAATGGTAGGATCAAGGAACTGCAGATGCTGGTTAATACACAAAAGAACATAAAGCAACTCAGCAGGTCAGGCAGTATCACTGGAGAACATGGATAGGTGACGTTTCGTGTCAGGAACCTTCCTCGGATTCTAGTTCAGGCTGTGATTAATGGTGTTACTGTCAACTGTGATTCTGTAATTTGCTGTGGAACAGAAGGAAGTTCATCAAATCACAGTCCAGAAAACAAGGTCAAATTCACAGCAATCTCTGTAGTACATCACTGAGGGACTGTTGTATTGTTGGAAATGTCTTCCATTTGACTTTTGCAAGCAGTTGTGAATGGTTATGAAGAACTATTCTGGAAGTATTTTGTTTTTTGTTTTTCCCCAGCCTCTAAGCCAATATTTAATCTTGCAACCTTACAACTAAAAAATGTCAATACATGAGAATAACATGGTTATTTTTGGAGCTTGTGGGCAATTTACTGTCATATTTTTGACATTGCAAGAGTAACTACAATTCAAAATTTGTTTATTGGTAGATAAGGATTTTGGAACAGGCTGAAGTTGTGAAACATGCATATAATTGCAAGTCATTCTATGTTGTATTTTACATAATCGTGATCTGCAGCCTTGTGGGATGAAATCCGGTAACTGCACATGCCTGCAAGGTGCCCAATATCACGAGTAACTAAGACTACACAAAAGCAGCTTGTGTCCTCAAGCTAGTTATCAATTTGTAGTTAGCCATAAAATGAATATATTTGACCTCACCTGCAGACACTGCAGCTGTTTTAAACCAATTGACCGCAACTGATGACAGGCACACCCATAGCACTCTCAGCCTATAGTTAAAGGTGGTGTGTAACACACTAAGCATGGAATAAACAGGATGAGGTAAATGTGATTCATGTCTAAACCCCTGAGGTGGTAATAGTGCTGGAAATAATTATAAAGAACATTGCTGAGGCAATGGCTACCAGTGGAATCACACAGAAGGTTTAGATGGGCCTGTAATATATTTCAGAGTGGATCTTAGACCAAGATGAGAGTAAAGGTAATTTCAAAAGCAACAGCACCAGCACCTGGAGCTTCAAAACAAGGGTGCTTACTGTAGTCTGGTCAGTTAGCAACACTCACTACTCAATAAGAAACACTCGACACTCAATAAGAAATGTTGTGTCATATATACTCCTGATGGCATGACTGCATTGTATGACCACATGACTTATTTATATATTATAAATAAGCACATTATACTGCTTTCCTTCTTTAAAAACTATGCAGAAATGCTCTTCACACAGCCATGACAGATTTGGTCAATTGACTGGCTTCAGTAGTTGTTGGACCTTCTCATTGTGTGCATGTCAAGGATGTTCACCGTACCTGTTCATCACCGTACTTGTACGTATGACAATAACCTCCACATGTCTTGACATGTCTGATTTTGCATGAGTTTCCTGTGCTGAGGAACTTGCAACTTATTGCCTTAACACATGGTTATTCTGTGACTCTTCAACAGCTGTTGATTCTATGTCAACATTAGAATAATTTCAAATGGCTGGAGGACCTCAGCAGGTCAGGCAGTAATGAACAAATGACATACACCGCAAGTTGGAAGAACAGCACCTCATATTCCGCTTGGGGAGTCTGCATCCTTTGGGCTTGAACATTGAATTTTCTCAATTCTGTTAACCCTTGCTGTCCCCTCCCCTTCCCACCTCTCCCTCAGCCCTCGGGCCCTGGCATTCCCTCTCTCTCTATCTCTCCCCCACCCTAGTCGCACTAGCTTCTCATTTTCAAACCACAAACAGCTTACAATGGCTTGTTCCCTTTATCATCGATACTTTTTTGCATATCTTTCATTCATTGTTCTTTATCTCTCCACATCACCGTCTATATCTCTCGTTTCCCTGATCCCTGACCAGTCTGAAGAAGGGTCTCGACCCGAAACGAGGCCTATCTCCTTCGCTCCTTAGATGCTGCTGCACCCGCTGAGTTTCTCCAGTCTTTTTGGAACCCTCGATTCTCTAGCATCTGCAGTTCCTTCTTTAACACATTTCAGGTCCCATTTGGAATTGCGTGCTCACATTGAGTGTCATTTTCTACCAATAGGATGCCTTGTCAGCCTTAAAAGATGGATGTCAAAGAGCCCAGTTTCCTTTCCCTATCCCTGGCATATTTCACATTACATAATGATCAAATGAGCCACACCACAGTGCCCACTGATGCAGCATATTTGAAAATGAAGTGCCATGAGAAACTATTTGTTTTTGCATTCCTACATCACTCCAGTAATGGCATTGAAAAGTCACACTGCAGATCCTTTCATTGAGACCATTATAATGACCGAAAAGCAGAGTCCACAACATACAGTAAATGTAACCTGTTTTGAAATCGTTCTATTATTAGATTGGTCACCCAGCACTATGTCGATTGCTGCATTATAGAAAGTTCACTAAATTATTAACAATCCTTATAATAATAATTATTAAATAATTTTAACAACGGTGGCTTGTTTTAGCTTAATTTAGTTAGTTTCGAGTGAGAGACTGGCATAATCACACTTACCTACTCCTCTCTGAGTGACAAGATGTTTCTACTCGTGGGAGAGTCTCGGACTCGAGGTCATAGCCTCAGAATTAACGGACCTTTTAGAAAGGAGATGAGGAGGAAATTCTTTAGTCAGATGGTGGTTAATCTGTGGAATTCTTTGCCACTGAAGGCTATGGAGGCCAAGTCCGTGGATATATTTAAGGCCGAGATAGATAGATTCTTGATTAGTACGGGTGTCAGCGGCTACGGGGAGAAGGCAGGAGGGGTTAGGAGAGAGAGGTAGATTAGCTGTGATTGAAAGGCGGAGTAGACTTGATAAGTCAAATGGCCTAATTCTGCTCCTATTACATGATATGATCTTAAGACCAGCTTTGAACTGTTAACGCTGAAACAACAAATGGGGTTGGAAATAAAAGTCCAAAAGTACAGCCAGACAGGAAATGATTGTCTTCTTGTTAATTTAATTAGGCATGATATATCACTGTCTTGAACTGTTTATAATCCTGGAGCCAAATTCCTAACCAAAGACTATTATCTTTCCTTTGATTTGTCAAGACTCTCTGCCAAATAATTTCAAAGCTTCCCTATATTTTACTTTTCAATAATGAATAACACCAGAAGACACTTGGCTACACAATTAAGATAAGGATTTGATTTTATAATCAAGGATGTATTTTTCCATCAGACACCTCAAGTCTGGGCATCGACTGTTTTCATATTCCTGCTTCGCTTTTGGAATTCTTTTCCAGTATTGTTTTACGCGCAAGTATGCCCATTAGTCAGGTTTGCCAGAAATCTGTGCGCCAGCAAAACCTGAAAGGACGATATTCTTTACATTTTATTGTAGTAATCTGATAGTTTGTTTCTTAAATCTGCCAAAGTATGCATGGGAATAACTGTATGATTAACCTGAGCTGTATGAGGTTGACAGACTATTAGAAATGAGGTACTGCGCCTTCCACTCACAAAGGCTGTGTGTTCAACGGAATTTATATTTCACACCACTTACAGGAATTTGTTTCTGTAGAGAGAATTAATTTAAACATGCACTGCTTCTAGTTGGAAATAATCTTTGAATAAAGGTTTGTTAAAAATGAATGAGGCCCTTTTATCTGCGTCATTTACCCCTGGTAGAAAAATAGCGGAACGGTATTTCCTGGAATGGCTGGTACAGTATGTACATGAACACCATAAAATCAGTGAATGTAGCTGCTTATTACATTCCCTCGTAGGTTATGAAACAGTAGGAATTTGCTCATTATTTTAAAGATTCATCATAACCTAGTAATCTAGAATATATTTTAGGATTAATGTGGTAAAGGTTTGTCGAAATTCAAACTCATGACCTGACTGTACCTTTAGTAAATCATTCTCCTACCAACAAAGGGTGGCACAGCGGTGCAGCTGTTAGAGTTGCTGCCTCACAGGGCCAGAGATCCAGGTTCAATCCTGGTCTCAGGTGCTGTCTGTGTGGAGTTTGCATGTTCTCCTTGAGACCACAGGAGTTTCCTCCAGCTGCTCCGATTTCCTCCCACATCCCAAAGACGTGAGGGTTTGTAGGTTAATAGGCCTATGTAAACTACCCCTAATGTGTAGGGATGGATGAGAAAGTGGGAAGACATGGAACTAATGTGAACAGGTTATCGATGGTTCGCATGGACTCAATGGGCCAGTGGGCCTATTTCCATGCTGTATCTCTAAACTAAATGAAATGACCAGTACTACAATAATGACTTGATCAAAGACTCAGAAGAGCATTACAAATGGTACTTTCCACCTCAAGCTACCCATATGAGAAACTAATATAAGTGCTGGAAAGTCACATCCTGAAACAGAACAATTATATTTTTACTTGCAGCAGCACAACAGATATGTAAACATGTACTCTGGAAACACCATTATAAACAACAACAAAAAAGAAAAATGAATAAAAAGGAACTGCAGATGCTGGAGTAACCCAATGGGTCAGGCAGCATATCTTGAGAAAACAGATAGGACATTGAAGAAGGGTTTGAAGAAGAGTCTGAAGAAGAGTCTAGACCCAAAACGCCACTTATCCATTTTCTCTAGAGATGCTGCCTGACCCTGCAGTTACTCCAGCATTTTGTGTCGATCTTGATCAGAAATGCAGTTCCTTTTTATTCATTTAACAAAGAAAGAGTTCAGTACATACACATATATAAAAAAACTAACAGACAATAATAGTGCAAAGACAAAAACAATCCCGATAAGTCTATGTAGTTTGGAGCTTATCTGGAGGTTCTAGTATTTAATAGTAAGATTAAACGAGAACTTACCAGTTCGAAGTTTGATTGTTATTTTATGAGGACTAACGATGAGGGATTACGTGAAGAAGCCCCGCCTGGCGCTAGAACGGCATACTTCAAAGCAGCGGCATGAAAAACACAGAACACAATAGCCGGAGTAAGATAGTAAGGCTCATCATAGATTTAGAACTACCAGATGATCATTTGTTTTATGAGGGTGGGGAGTGGAGGGCATGTAATCCCTCATCGTTACTCCTCATAAAATAACGATCAAACTTCGAACCGGTAAGTTCTCGTTTAATCTTACTATTTTACTTCGGAGTCACGTGAGTGACTACGTGAAGATTTTGAAGCTTCTGTGTTTTTCATGTCGTAGAATCATTCCATACGACAGTCCGGCTAGGTCAACACATACATGAGTAAATAACCTTTTACCAGATCAGTTTTAGTTATTTTCATAAATCTTTTAATGATAAAAGAACATATAATAACCCCCTTTTTTACATCTGGGGAAACCATTACAAAGTGATAAAAAATATAAGTGATAACATAATCGATAATATAAATCAATAGTGAAACAAAGTAGGTGATTATAGTGAACCCAACACCGTGTGTCCAAAGCTTGTCATTGTGCGAACAGGTTTATTGTAGAACTTTGAAAAAGTTTCTTCTTAACACCACCCTGCGGTTTCTAAAATGTGTTCGAGTGGTACGTCCTGTAACTTCGCCGCGGACGTAGCTGCTGCCCTGGTGGAGTGAGATTTGAACACATCAGTGTCTACTCCTGCTAAAAGTAACACCTGTTTTAACCACCTTGAAATTGTTTGTACTGAAGCTTTTGTGTGTGGTTTCTTATGCGTAATCATTAACGCTTTTTCATCACCTCGAAGAGTTTTGGTAACTTTTATATATTGATTCAAATGTTTAACTACACACAATGTTGGGTCAATAGGGTAAGCTTGAAACATTACCTTCGCTCCAGTTCTCCCTGGTCTGCTTTGCTTGATCAGATCGTAAACGTAAAACACAATGTTATCTGCAGTCACATGCATACAATCTAAACGTAGCATTTGTAATGTTTGCAACCTTTGTTAAAGATTCCTTTCATAAATCTGGATATTAATGGGTGTGATCCAATTGATTTCTGGTCAGAAATTTGTCCTAAATAAGATGATAAAGCACTACGTGCACTATTAATGGCACTATAACTTAAGTGCTGCTCAAAATGCAACTCGGCAAGGAACTCCAATATATTTGCAATGTTCACAGTATGATAAGATATATTTGATTGTCTACAAAAACTTCCCATTTCTTTATATGTGTCATATATTGTCTCTGAGTGCTATCTCGCCAAGATGAGACTATAACATCCATAGTTCTATCCGACAATCCAAGCTCTTGTAGTGGTCTGGTCAAAACCTGCAGATTAACAAATTAATATAAGCATGTAATGGATGAATTTCTTTGGTTACTGGTTTTATTAACAAATCACTGCTGCTAGGAATTGACATATATGGTTCTTTAATCATGTTTAACATCAACGGGAACCATGGTTGTGTCGGCCAATTTGGAATCACCAATAATCCTGTGGCAGAATCTTGTTCTATTTTCTTCAGACATTGCTGAACCAGAGCAAATGGAGGGAAAGCATAAAAGAACATATTCCCCCAATGTAGTGAAAAAGCATCTACTGCTACTGCATCTGGATCTGGTTCCCAAGACACATACTTAGGCAATTGATGATTTTATCTTGATGCAAACAGATCAATGTCTGGTAACCCATATTGAATCACAATTTTACTGAAAACTACTGGGTTCAACATCCATTCTGTGTTGTCTTTAAACACCCTTGATCTGTTGTCTGCCACCACATTGTCTTTACCTGGGATATAATTTGCCAAAATCCAAATTTGGTGCTTAATACACCACTGCCATATCTGATTGACCAGACAATCACATGATACCGATCTGACTCCACCCATGTGATTAATATATGCAACAGCTGTTTTATTGTCTAATTGTATCAGTACATGAAGATTCTTTTTTGTAGAACAATAGGCTTTTAATCCATAAAACGCCCCCAATAACTCTAAATAGTTAATACCATATGTTTGGAGAAACATTTCCTCTTGGACAGTCCATCTGCCCCCCACAACTGGTAAATGTATCTGTCGCCCCCCCATCCGAGAGCACTTGCATCTGTTTGTAAAAATACTTCAAGCTGTTGTATTAAAATGTTATTAGCAGCTTGTGGGACATTTTCAATCCACCATTGCAATTCCAATAAAGCTTCTTTTGTTAATTGCATAGGCCTATCAAAATGGCCTGTTCTCTTTTTTAGAGCTCTTATTTTGTCCCTTTGAAGGTTTTGGTAATGTAATGGACCAAATTCTACTGCAGGGATAAGGTTTGAGAATGAGACCCCAACATACCGTTAAAATATCATCAATCTTATCTGTTGGCAAAGTTACTAACATAGTAACCGAGTTAATCACAAACCCTAAATAGTTAATTGACTGTGCTGCAGCTGGGACTTAATTGGATGAATCAAGAAACCTAACTTCTCAAATAAAGTTTTAGTTGCTGAAACTGATTTTCCAGCTGATTCCTGATTATTACTGATCATTAAAATGTCATCCAGATAAGCCATAATGATGTGCTTTTGTGCTCTTAATTGTGCTAAAGCTGGTTTCAACAGCTCTGTGACGAGCCTGGGAGCTGAACTTAACCCATTTGGTAAAGCTTTGAATTGCCACAGCTGTCCCAGCCAATTAAATTTTAAATACCTTCGAAAAAATTGATGTATTGGTACTGAATAGTATGCATCCTTTAAATCAATTGTAGCCATATAACAACCTGCTGATATCAAATGTCTTGTAGTGTTGAACGTTTCCATCTTAAAATGTTTATACTCGACAAATGTATTAAAGTTTGTAAGGTCCAGAATAATTCTGCAACCACCATCTTTTTTACTTCTTGGAAAGATATTTGACACAAATTGATGTTTATGTTCAACAGTTTTTTCAATAACACCTTTTTTAAACAATTTGTCAATTTCCACATTAATTTCTGCTTCTTCAATAGCAGAAAACATGAAACCATAAGCAGGTTTATTTTGCACCGGAGATTTAACACCTTCTTTAAATGTTATTGGAGCTCCTGAAACTGTTTGTAAAATAAACCGATCAGATGTGATGGCAAGCCATTCATCATAAAACATTTGTAATCTCCCTCCAACTGGAGATTTGTCCACAGTTTCTTTAAGAATAGAATAAAGTTTTTTGTACCTCTCCAAATGAACGTGGTGGTCTCCTTCTCCCCGTATACAGGTGAACATTAGGCTGTGTCGGATGGTAATATTTTCTTATCATATTCCTGCCTCTGTTTCCAAAATCAAATCCCCTCCTTGACGAAAAATACCTTTTTTGTCCAAAAACGAAAGGTCTCATGTGGCTAATAGATTTAGCCTCTTCATCCATTTCTCTTATTTGTTTCGGCAGGTTTTCTCCAAATAGATAACCAGGAGCTTGAACACCACTTGAACGACACAGACCTGCAAACCTTGGATGAAATATGGGCCGAATCGCAATTTTCCTCATACAATTAATTTCATAATAGGAATTGCACAATAAGCCCAAAGTATCTCTTTGGATTTTAACCATTTCCGACCCTTCCATTTGCCTTTCAAAAGCAGTAATGGCAGCTGAAATCAGTTTGAGGATTCTTTGAAATCTTATTTCTTGCCCTCTCATGCCTGGAGTCATAGGTGTCCATATAGACGGATTAACCGTAGGTACCTTCAATGAGGTGCAATTTTCCGGTGTTTTATATAATTCTGCTGTTTCAACCATCACAAAATCTTGAAGTTGGTGAGATACCATATAATTAATACTGGCAGCTAGGTTTTCTTCCACAGCCTCACCACTTCCTTCAGGTACAGCAAAATCTTTTGCCATATCAGGCACATATGGCCTCTTCTTCTTTATTTGTGGTGTGCACTCACAATCCACATCACCACTTGCAGGGTCTGACTTTTGCAGCCCTGATACACCTGGAATTTCATCCAATGAGACTTCCTCCACCCTTGTTCCTGGGTCTGGAGTTTCAAATTCCCAATTTGGCACATAGCCATATTCTGGATATTCAAACCCCTCAGGGTCATTTTGGGAAATTTCTGGGTACTTTGACCCTTGTCTCATAATATTTTGGAGCACTCTCTCCATATGTTCCATTTTAAGCCATATAGCTTTATTATCCAGAGGACTTTCATTATCAGAGTCATCATCAGAAACCACGGGCCTCACGGATTTCTTTTTACTTTTTCTAGGAACATTTTCCTCCGTGGTTTGTATTTCTGGAGAAATTATAGTCTCAAACTAACGGGTGAATCAGCGGCCACCGGTATCGGAACCGGATCCGCACTAAACTCTTGTCCCGACTCTTTAGCTTCTCCCCGGGACGATCTTTTTACCCGTGAAATTTTTCTTTGAGACTTCTCCATTTTTCATTTTTTATTATCTGGCTAAATCAGTACGCCAGCGTGACTCTGATTTTTTGAATTTTTACTTTCACTTTTGCTGGTTCTATCAGCGTAACGTCTTTTTTAGAACGTCCCCTATTTTTTCCTTGCACTTACCTGCGGGTCCGTTCCGGCCGCTGCGAGGAGCTGCGCTCTGCAGCCCTTGCTTCTGCCGTCAGCGTCGACGGAATTGCGTTCTAGCGCCAGGCGGGGCTTCTTCACGTCGTCACTCACGTGACTCCGAAGTAAAATAGCCTGATGGTTGTTGGGATGAAGCTGCTCCTGAACCTGGAGGTTACAGTTTTCAAGCTTCTATTGCTTCTTCCCGGTGGCTGTGGTGAAATGAGATTGTGGCCAGGTTGGTGTGGGTCTCCGATGATGCTGGCTGAGGGGCATGCTGGTTTTGTCGGTTTGTGAGGTCGAGATGAACGGCGGCATGCAGATTGTGTCAGTGGTGGAGTTTAGCTGTGGAACAGGACACAGACATGTCAACATCTGACACCAGCTTGTGCCTGACTTCTGTTTTTCAATCTGCAGGTATTGAAGTCAGAGATAAGCTGACCTGCATCGAAGAGGTAGCTGGTTATTTAATAGCCTGAATGTTGATTACCTGATTTTGGATGATCAGCCACGATCATATTGTATGGCAGTGCCGGATCGCAGGACCGAATCGCCAATTCCTGCACCAATTTTCTATGTTTCTATGTTATTCCCTGTAGAAGCATCAGCCACAAGTAAGAATGATCAGATGCAAAAGTGCCAAAGACAATTTATCTTTTCCTTCGTGGTATCTGCCGAAAACAGTATCTGAAGCAGTGATAAATGCTGGGAATAATCAACTTCACAACAGGAAGGAAGGTAGGTTGTAGCCAGCCCAAAATAGAGCGCTGGGCTGGGGGGCTTACAATAACTAATGAATTAATCTGTGGCCAGATATTGTCTACTCTTCTTTGTTACAGGATTAGAAATCCAGATACGCTACAGAATGTACTGTCTAAGCAAAGAACAAAAAACCCAGGTCATTGCGTCTCAATCTGCTCCTTGCTGAATTTCACACTTACAACTTGTGCAGTGTTCATGTTAATGACATTGGTTTCCTATTAGCACACAATAACAGGAATTATTTTCAGGAATGCATCATCTTGGGGCTTAGTGTGGCAATACATTGGGTCCTTCTCCATTTATATATACGTGCATTTCCTGGCTGCTGCAATTCACCCAAAGGATACAAAGGAGGAAAGCACCTTGCTATATTGATAGCTGCAGCCACCAGCTCAGAAACTGTTCCCTAAGCAGTAAGAGTTATTTAGAGTTGAAATCTACCTTGTTTGGTCAGTCATAGAGTGGAAAAGGGCCCTTTGGCTCAACTTGCCGACAGTGGCCAACATATCCCATCTACACGAATCCTACATTCCTGCATTTGGCCCATATCCCTCTAAACCTGTCCTATTCATGTATCTCATGGGGTCATGGGTTGTGAAGCAGTCAAAGAGCAAGACTTTTCCTTTGCTGGCTCCTGGATAGTGGGTTCATTCAGATGTTCTGTTCCAGATTGACAAGCCATCTGTTGCTCTGGATAGAGTTTATACTCTCTCAGATGGACAGGCTAGATGCAGGAAGATTGTTCCCGATGTTGGGGAAGTCCAGGACAAGGGGTCACAGCTTAAGGATATCCTTTAAGACCGAGATGAGAAAAGATACAGAGGGTAGTTGAGGCTTTCATTGGCTATATTTAAGAGTGTGTTGGATGTGGCCCTTGTCTAAGGGGTTGGGATACTGAGTTGGATGATCTGCCATGATCATTTGAATGGCGGTGCAGGCTCAGTTTCTATGTTTCTATGATCTTCCTTCGCAGCCAGCAGCAGCCTCTTCCAGTGCCATGCGTAGAAGTTGTATGGCAAAGGCAGTTCGTAAGTGAATAAATGATGGGTTAATAGTCAATGATTGCATGGTTTTGGCATTCACTGGATGTGTCATATTGTTTGGTATGTTGATTTGGACATTCCTTGTGTTCATAATTTTACTTAACTGCATACTGATATAAGCAGCAAGAGGGAAATGATGTCATCAAGACTGTGCACTGCGGACACTCATGTTCTTCTTTAGTTGTAATCAATCATGGAAGGCAGACACTACTGTGAGATCAACGTGTATTAATCATTCCCAACTCTTACTCAGTGGTGAAGTGCTGCTTCTTAACCCTCCGTGGTGCATTTTATGCTTGTAGCAAAGAATTGGTTCAGTGGACTGCTTCAGTATTGTAGCAATAAGATCTATTTTGTAGCAATAAGAATATAGTCATGGATTTAGATAGCACAGAAACAGACCCTTTACTCCTCCAAGTCCATGCTACACCAGATTCTATTGCTAAACTAAGGGCAATCACAGCAGTTAATTAATCTACAATTTCTTTGGGATGTGGGAGGAAATTAGAGCAACTCTTTCAACGTTACTCACAGTATCAAGTCCTTATCAGATTGAGTTTCAGTTTGAATGTCCAAACAGCTGAAACAAAGTACTCTCCTGACTCTGTCACAAACCTATCCACATTCATGACTTTGCCTTCCCCTTTATCACTCCAAACACCCCAGGTCACACTCCAATTAAAGAGTGAACAGATTCCAAAATCCTTTAGTTTTAGGTTAGTTTATCCTTTTTTTGTTGAGATTTTTAGATCTTAGATTATTAATTCTTAATGGCTTATCAGGTCAAAGTAAAATGTTTCCTCAGCATTCAGGCTATCAGTCACGTGAGTCTTCGTAGACCCCGCCAGCAGCATGCGCGGCATATCGTATTGCTAACCTCCTCACTTATGAGGGCTATACTCCACAGGATTCGACCAGCCAACCGGCCTTGTTACCGGCATCTAACAACCTGCATTTCTTGCAACGGATGGGAGCCCTCCTTGTGGGAGGAAAGGCTTACAGTCCAAAATGCCGTAGTGCAGCTCCACTGCTGCGTCGAGTAGGCCTGCTGGAGCAGATACCGCCGACAAAACACCCCGTCAGGCTGCGGTCAAGGGCGGAGGTGGCAGCAGGAAGCGGTCGGTCAGCTCAGCTCTGGGAGCGGCCGACCATGCGCCTCCACGCCAAAAGATGGGCAAGTGTGGAGGTAAGCCTGCACGGACTCCGGGGAGCCAGGTTCCGGGGGCCGGCGCCGATTCAACTCCCCTGCCTTCATATCAGACAGGTGGGCCGCCACAGTCTGGGAGAAGACAGACTAGCGGGGAGTCCATGCGGGAGTCGTATGATCCTACTTAGGCTGTAGGTCACGGCAACCTGCCATTAGACCCTAGGCAGCACCTTACGGAGGTGTGGTCCGATGGTGGAAGCCCCAGTGAGTTCGCAGGGCCTGGGGAAGTCGGCTTGTCCGCTGCACATAGCAAGGACGGTCGCATAGAGCGGTTGGAGCTCTTAGTGGAGCAACTCCTCCAGCGGGACCGGGAACGAGAAGAGCTGGACTCACGGGTATCCACTAGCCGTGGATGCCTGTGAGTCCAGCCAGAAGCGTTAGCGATTGCCCAGCTGCTGTGTTTGAAGACGACCCGGGACAGCCAGAGCATGAGGAGGATACGCTGGATGTGGTGGGTAAGTTTGCCGCTACCACACAGACAGGTGAACCTCTGCACCACAAATTGGTGGGCACCATTGATTACCTGACTACGTACCAACTTCAGAGTCAGGTTCTCAATGATACCTTGGAGAAAATAAAACCACCCGAGAACTGCATCAGCCTCAGTGTGCCCTTGGTTAATGCCCAGATCTGGGGGCACTTGAGTACGGCCACCAGGATGCAGGATGTCTGCCTCCAGCGTATCTTAAAGGTTCTCTCCACGGGCATAACGGCATTTGCTAAGACCCTGGACGGGGATAATGTGTCCAGTGAACAGCAAGATGCACTGGCACTCCTATGCAACGCCCAGTATGAGATAAACTGCCTGCGTAAGAGCTCCATAAAGCCCACACTCAACCCCAAATTCGCGGGGTTGTGCCAACCATCAACCGCTCCACCGCCGCATCAGTTGTTTGGAGACCTGTCCAAACAGGTGAAGGAACTGGACGAGGAGGCCAAAACAGCTGGCCTCATGAAACCTCCGACGGCCAGACTTCACCCATATCACCGGCAACAGCCAAACACAACCTGGAATCCACGGCTGCCGGACAGGACACAAAGGTCCTACCTACCTCCATTTCAACAAACACAACAAACTTTTTTAGGGCAAGGCCAACAGCGGCCTGCATGGAAGATGTGGCCGCCGCCCCGTCAACCTCCACAACGTCCACCCAAAACACCGTACGTACGGAACCGATCGTTAACCATGGAGGTAAGGGGGTCTGGTTCCTCTCATGCCGTAGCATCCCCTCCTGCACGAATAGGTGGCGATTGCGGGCTTTCTTGGACATATGGAAAACTGTCACCACAGATGAGTTTATTTTACAAAGTGTTCAAGGGTATGTTATAGAATTTATTGGAGGTATAAATCCCCCTAACCAGCATTCGCCTCATAGGAATTTTACTCTATCCCAAAATGAGGTGGAGGCAGGACATGCTGAAATTATACGGCTAGCAGCAAAAGGGGTAATTGGCAAAACCAAGCATGAACCTATTGAGTTTGTGTCCAACATCTTCACCAGAATTAAAAAAGATGGGGGATGTCGGATTATAATAGACTTAACTGAGCTGAACACTTTTGTACAATATACCCATTTCAAAATGGATACTTTTGAAACAGCCAAGCAGATGCTTTACCCAGGGTACTTTATGGCATGCATCGATTTGAAAGATGCATACTATACGGTGCCCATCGCTGAGGCTCACAGGAAATTCCTGAAGTTTGTCTGGAAGGGTCAATTATGGGAATACAAGGCATTACCCAATGGAATCACCACAGCCCCTAGGCTGTTTACCAAATTGGTAAAACCTATATTGGCTCTTCTCCGACAACAAAATTATATAGTAATGGCATATTTGGATGATATCCTTATAGTGGGTCAGACCCTCCAATTGGCAATTCAAGGAGTGGCGGCAACTAAGGCTCTTTTCTAGAAGCTGGGGTTTGTAATCCATCCAGACAAATCAAAATTGCACCTGGTACGGGTTATGGATTATTTGGGGTTCACCCTAGACACCAATTTAATGAAGATTACCATCCCAACCAATAAAGCTACTGCTATAATAGAAGAGTGCCACAGTCTTACTTGCGCCAGGGTACCGACCATTCGGCAAACAGCAAAAGTTATAGGGAAATTGGTAGCTACATTCCCAGATGCACGATTCGGACCACTACACTACCGAAATTTACAAAGAACAAAGATCACAGCATTAAAAACAAATGCTGGGCACTTTGATCGGCCAATTCGGTTACCACCGAAAGCTAGAAACGAGCTACAATGGTGGGTTGACAATATTAGAAAGTGTCATAGACCCATCATAGTAAGCAACCCTGACGTTGTGCTACAAACTGACGCAAGCGCACAAGGCTGGGGAGCAACTGATACGATCCAGTTGTGGTGGCAGATGGAACTCTCATGAGTCTACATTCCTGGAGTCACACGGGATAAACTATATAGAAATGCAGGGGGCATTTCATGGACTGTGGGCTTACTGCACTAATTCACAGGATTTACATGTCCGCCTTCAAATAGATAATACTACAGTGGTGGCTTACATCAATCATCTGGGTGGTATCATGTCGCTATCTTGTGATGAATTGGCAAATACAATTTGGCACTGGTGCATTGAAAGGAATATTTGGATTACTGTGACCTATTTGCCTGGGAAGCTTAATACAGTGGCGGACACCAGGTCACGAGTATTCAATGACAACATCGAGTGGATGTTGAACCCCCAAATTTTTGAAGATATTATAGCTCACTATGGGACACCAGATATTGACCTATTTGCGCCCAGGCTGAACCATCAGATACCAATGTATGTGTCGTGGGAACCAGACCCTGGGGCAATAGCAATGGATGCGTTTTCTATCCATTGGGGGAAATGGATTTGCTACGCATTTCCCCCATTCCAGCCTCATCAGTTGGGTATTGCAGAAAGTTAAACTAGAATCTGCAACTGGCATATTGATCATTCCCGACTGGCCTACACAACCATGGTACCCGATGGTCGTTAAAATTTTAAAACAACCATGGATGGCGATTGGGAAACATCCCAAATTGATTACTCACCCTATTACGGGGGTTAGTCATCCTTGCCATGGTCACTTAAACTTGTTGGCCTGCAGGTTCTGAAAAGACCACTCATCCAGGCAGGCATCTCATCACGAGCCATAGAACTTATCGCCGCATCATGCCGAGAATCAACTCGGAAACAGTACCTCACCCAAATCAGGAAGTGGGAGGCATTCTATGCCCGGACTAACAAGACTTCCAACTCGGCAACGATACCTGATGTCCTGCAGTTTCTAGCTGGCCTCCATTTCGATGCTGGCCTCAGCTACAGTGCCATCAACAGCGCCAGGAGTGCACTGTCCTCATACCTGGATATAGGTATCAGCTCCAACCACCTGGTGTCTAAACTAATGAGGGGAGTGTTCAACACCAACCCTCCGCGACCCAGATATTCTGTAACGTGGGATGTGGGGATCGTGCTGACCCTACTGAGGAGCTGGGCTCCAATGAATGAGCTACCATTGAAACAGCTCACCCTCAAGGTGGTGATGCTGATGGCACTGACTACAGCCCAACGAGTCCAGACGTTACAAAAACTGCGACTGGACAGCATGGTGGCCACCCCTGGTCAAATAAATTTAATTGTCAAAGAATTATTGAAGCAGCACAGGCCAGGGGCGCATGGGCTGCAGTTGGAATTTCGGGCGTACCCTGTAGATGCCACTCTCTGCATAGTCACCCATCTCCACCACTACATCCAAGTTACAAGAGTTATCAGGATGAAGGAACAGGGGCTCCTCATCAGCCACAAACCTCCGCATCATCGGGTGACTGTACAGACTATCGCCAGGTGGCTCAGGGTGGTGCTGGATGCAGCAGGAGTTGCTACTAACATTTATAAGTCTCATTCCACCAGGGCTGCATCCACATCAGCGGCGAGGGCCATGGAGGTGCCCATGGACCACATCCTCGCCACCGCGGGCTGGGCCAGTGAAGAAACCTTTCAACGATTCTACAACAAGCCACTGGTCGCCCCTGCGACATTCGCAGAAGCTATCCTGGGAACCGCTCAGTGAATGTCTGTCCCCGAATTAGGGGTTATTTGTTGTTTATTTGATTAATAAATTGTGTTGATTTTTCAGCCAGTTTCGACTGAACTGCATTAACAGCCTTCCTCCATCAGACTGGCGGCAGTGTGATAAGCATGGACGTTGTCCAGGGCGTGAAATCACAGAGCTTTGAAATCTTCACAAAGTCACTCACGTGACTCCGAAGTAAAATAGTAAGATTAAACGAGAACTTACCAAGTTTGAAGGTTGATCTGTATTTTACGAGGAGTCGCGGTGAGGGATTTCGTGCCCACCGCTCCCACCCTCTATCATAAGGTCAACTAGGAAGTTCTACGTTCTTCATCTTACTATTTTTAGTCATGATGTGTTTCTGTGATTCCACACCGCTGCTTTGAAGGATGTCGCGCATGCGTGCTGGCGGGGTCTTCACGAAATCCCTCACCGCGACTCCGTAAAATACAGATCAACCTTCAAACTTGGTAAGTTCTCGTTTAATCTTACTATTAAAAGTGATTACTTGCCTTTGTATAATACAGCCAAGGTGACAAAAGAATCTTATTTTTAAAGAATGTATGATAGGTTATTATTTTTCATGCTGTTAAACAAGTCTATAAATCTTTGCCTTCAGTGATGTCACCCCAGTGGTCTCCAATATGTTGGACCTTCACCTTTCACCATGTTCTCTCAATTTTACAAAATAACTACATTTAGAGACTTCACGTTGGAGCTTAGCCTCTTGAAATGTCGCAGTTTCTGGCTGATTATTTGTCCTCTGTCTTTATAAGGAGACTTGGAATGTGACCCGTATTCATTCAAGGTTTTACTGTTTGCACAGGTCCATTAAGATCGCCAGAAAACATAACAAAAAATTGCTTTGATAAACCAGACACTTATTGCTAATGTCTGGAATGTTCCTACCATGTTGTTCTGGCACTGAGCCTCAGAACCACAGTAAAATTACTGGTCCTGTTCCTTTCAATGTGGTGTCTAGTACAATGTGTTATTTCACAGTTGAGGTTTTTGTGCAGTGTAACATTCCTGGTTCAATAAATGCAATCCGACTAATAATTTACTGATAAAAAAAAATCCAATAAAACCAAAGTGATAAACACACATTCTAGGAAGCAGACATTGGTAGGGAAATGAAAGGTGGAGGTTTACACTAATAAAATTTATAAATACAACTTAGGTGGAAACCATGGTTAATAATTCACTAAAATATGCAATTTGAGCTAAAGCAAATGGTAAATCACTTGCAGCAGAATGTCTTATGTCTTCACAAAGGCAGGTTAGAATTAGCAGACGCATTGTTGTATAAATGTTGTTTTTAGTTCCATAAATAACCTGGGCTGCATTTAGTTTCCCTCCATTGATAGTAGACTTGAGTGCAGTTAATTCTACCAATAGCCTGGTGTGGTGAAATGATGAGCGACTCAACACAAGTGAAAATACTCCATGGTGATAATTAGAAGTATTAAAGCAGCTACAATTACATGCAAGGACTGAAGGCAGCTGCTACTAGTATGAGCACATTGCAAATATTGCTCCCCTGTTCCAATATTTTGTACTATTTTATTGAGGTTATAAAAACCCAGTCCATTAAGTCAGGTAAATTAGAAGAACTTACACTGTGGTGACAGGTTATTCATACCACATGCAACTCGTTTGAATCCCTTGTAGCTAATAATACAATGCAAATAGCACAACAGTTCTTTTCATCCATGCAAACATTAGTGCAGACATATTATAATACTGTGCATAGTAGTGTCAGCTTGCGTAAACAGACCTACCTGCAAATTATTCTAGATCATGTATACTTTCCTACAACCTTGTGCTCATTCTTATAATGAATCTAGTCCACAAAGCCTTAAATTTATGTCTTATTCTCATGTTAAAATTGTTTCATACCCTTCTCTTACCTACCTCTATAAACATATACAGGACTCTCCAAGGATTCTGTTTAGTTGCAGCCTTTGTGTAAACCCAATTCCTTCATTCTGTACTGAAATTCCCTCTCTAAACCTTTATGCTTTCCTCTAAAGCTTAATCCTTTGCCCAGGTTTTGGGAAAGCCCTCTTCATTGTTTCCTTTATCGTTTTCATATGTCCATGAAGTACATTGGGATGCATAATCACCTTAAAGACCTTCTATTTTAGCACCATTGGCCTATAAATGACTGCTTTAATAGTGTACTAGACCAAGTGGCACCCGTTGGTTCCCTGTCATACGAGAGGTCTAGTCCCCCAACACAATTACCTCGTCACCCCTCCTCCTACCGCTATCCTCCTCCATTCCCCCTCATCCCGTAGAACTCCCCTCCTGTTCTTTATTCTCCCTCTTCTTTCCCCTCTCCACCTCCTCTCCCCCACTGCCTTCCTCACCTCTCCATCCCTCTCCTTTCCCCTACCCTCTGTCAATGAAAACCGCAATGTTTTTTTAAATAAACCTCCCCACAATGAAAATAGTGGGGGGGGGGGTTTAAAACAGATTTATGTAAATGGCAACCACCACTTATCCCACCCCCCCAATGAAAATCACGATTTTTATTTTCAAATGAAACCTCCCCCCTATCCCACCCCCACAATGAAAATCGCAATATTTATTTTAAAAGGGAGATTTTTCCTGTGATATTTTATGTAAATAGAAACCTCCCCCCTATCCCACCCCCACCCCCACAATGAAAATCACAATTTTTTTTTTTAAGGTTTATTTTCTGCAATTGTTTATGTAAATAGAAACCTCCCCCTATCCCAACCCCCATAATGAAAATCGCGATGATTTTATTTTAAAGGGAATTTTTTTCTGCCATTCTTCATGTAAATGTTTTTCAGTAAATGAGATTCGCGATCCCATTGTGATGTCATTGTGAATGAAAACGGAAGAGTTTGAATAAAACGGAAATGTTTTGAAAAGAGCACATTTTTATGTAAATGAGATTCAGGATCCCATTGTAATGTCATACTCTGCTAACAGGCAGTGCAGATGGAAGTGATTTTTTGCAAAGGTGTTTTTGCAAAGTTTAAAATGTGAATGTCTTGTAAAATATACCATCAATCTGAATGAAACTTGCCACAGTACACCACAGGACAATGGTGAGTAAGGTGGGCCAAAAACTGTAGCGGTATCGTGTACCATTTTGGTGTAGTTTCAGGATCACACATACTCACACACATCCTCACAAGCATACAAACAAACAAGATGAGAGTTTTAGTAATATATAGATACATAGATACACCCCTTTATGCTTTTCATATATCCTTGAATTACATTGGGATGCGTAGTCATCTTAAAGACCTTGCATTTTAGCACCATTGGCCTGTAAATGACAGCTTTAATAGAGTATACATACAATAATGACAAATATGACAATCCATACAATGTTCAAATTAACACAATGGTACAATATTGTAATGGAGGCCAAGTATTGCACAAAAAAAATTATAGTACAAAAACAGAATAACTGATTGAGAATCCACATTATGTTGTGACTTCACCTTGCACTTGCTTAGGGGACCTTTTGTATTCAGTTGCGTTCCATAGGAGGTCTGTGCTGAAACCTTTGTTGTTTGCTATGTATATATAAATGGCTTGGATATAAATGTAGATTGGTTGGTTAGTTGATTTGCAGAAATCAGTGCAGTTGCAGACAATGTGAAAAGTTGTCAAAGTTTATAATGGGATGTAGACCAGCTGCAGAAATGGGCAGAGAAATGGCAAAAAGAGTTTAATCCAAGTGGCAGGTGTTGCACTTTGGTGGGGTCAAATATATATGGAAAGTACAGTTAATGGCAATATCCTCAGCAGCATTGATGTACAAGGGGTCTTGTGGTCTCAGTCCATTGTCCCCGAAAGTGACAACAGAAGTTGGTACTGTATGGGCGCTGTATCTCTAATCTAAACAAACTAAAGCAGTAGATGGAGTGTTAAAGAAGGTTAATAGTATGCTTGATTTCATCGATCGGGCCATTGAGTACAAGAGTCCAGAAGTCATTTTGCAGCATAATAAGGGTTTGGTTAAGCTGCATTTGGAGTATTATGTACAGTTCTGGTTGTACCACTTCAGGAGGGATTTGGAGACTTTGCAAAGGTTGCAGAAGAGGTTAACCAGAATGCTGACTGGATTAAAGGGTATATCTATGAGAAGAGTTGGAAAACCTGGAATGTTTTTTTTTGGAGCATCAGAGACTGAAGGGAGACTTGATAAAAATATATACAATTATAAAAGGGATAGGGTAGACAGTGAGAACCCTTTTCCCAGGATGGAAATGTCAAGGGCTCGATGGAACAAGTTTAGGATGAGGGGCAAAGCATAGAGGAGATGTGCAGGCAGGTTGTGCACAGAGAGTGGTGGGTGTCTGGAATGCGCTGCCAGGGCTGGTGGTGAAGGCAGATGCAACAGTGGCAGTTAAGAAACCTTTGTATCAGCACATGAATATGCAAGGAATGGAGCGATATAGATCATGTGTAGGCACAGGAGATTAGTGTAGCTTGGCATCATGTCCAGCATGGACATTGTGGGCCAAAGGGCGTGTTCCTGTGCTGTACAAATGTTGATGGTAGATTACTACTCCTGTCCCAGCTTGTACTGCATGCGGTTTAAAGTAAAAAACTAACTTTTCTTCTGCAATAATATTTCAGGGATGTTTAACGGCTCTGGACCTGGAGGGAAAACAATGAGAGAGAGAACCAGTTTCTGATTTAGAGAGTTGTAAAGCTCCTGTTCTGATTGGTCTAAGTATTGTAAATCAATCCCTGCCCTTCTCTAAAGATAAATTACTTCCACTCAATGTGCTTTAAGAAGAAGTGGCCACGTAACCAATACACATAGTTATTGTCCAGTAAAATTCTCAATCTATTTGTGCCTGATTGTAATATTCCCGGGAGTGAGTCCTCATAGTACTGCTAAAGAGCTAGGAGATCAGGCCACCAACAACCCTGTCATGAATATTTGCAACCACCAGTTCTCTGATTATAATGTCTGAATCATGAACATTGTAATGTAACAGAATCGAAAGCCTACACACTGAAGTACATATAGGAGCACAGCTCACATTAACTTAATGAGTGTATAATAGTAAGATTAAACAAGAACTTACCTGTTTGAAGTTTGATCTTTATTTTATGAGGAGTTACGATGAGGGATTACGTGAAGAAGCCCGGCCAGGCGCATGCTCGGCATACTTCATAGCAGCGGCGTGAAAAACACAGAACCAATAGCCGAAGTAAGATAGTAAGGCTCACACAAGACTAGAACTACCAGCTGATCATTTAGATTATGAGGGTCGGGAGCGGAGGGCACGTAAACCCTCATCATAACTCCTCATAAAATAAAGATCAAACTTCGAACAGGTAAGTTCTCGTTTAATTTTACTATTTTACTTCGGAGTCACGTGAGTGACTACGTGAAGATTTTGAAGCTCTGTGATTTTCATGCCGTAGATTCATTTCATATGACACACTGCTTCAATTGACACAGTAGTGAGTAAATAATATTATTGAACATTGCTTGAATAATGCAATAAGTATACCCCTTTATAATAGGGGAAATTACAACAAAAGGTATGAATCATTACATAAAAGAAAGCAAATATCAAACAGAACCCAACACTGCATATCCAAATTCTGGCACCGTGATTACAGATTTATTGTAAAACTTAGAAAAAGTTTATTCTTTACACCATCCTGCGGCCTCTAAAATTTTGTCGAGCGGCACATCCTGTGCCATTGCCGCGGACGTGGACGCTGCCCTGGTGGAATGAGATTTAAACACACCAGTGTCTACTCCAGCTAAATCCAAAATCTGTATGAACCATCTAGAATAGTTTGTACTGACACTTTTTTGTATTTTTTTAAATTTTATTATTATTTTTTTTTATGAGCAATAAACATTGTTGTCTCACAACCTCGGAGACTCTTGGTTACTTCAATATTTTGAGTCAGATGCTTAACCACACACAATGTTTGGTCGACAGGATATGCTCTAAAGATTACCTTGGTTCCAGACTTCCCCCGTCTGCTTTGTTTGATTAGATCATAAACATAAAAAGTAATGTTATCTGCAGACAAATGCACACAATCTAAACGTAACATTTGCAATGTTTGTACTCTTTGAGCCGACACTAATGCCATAAGCATTACCAGCTTAAATGTTAACTTCTGAAAAGACAGTGTCGTAATTGGAGCCCATTGCCGAAGTAATGTGAGGACTATACAAACATCCCAGATTTCTGTATATCTGGGTTTGGGAGGATTTTTATTAAAAATCTCTCTCATAAATCGGGATATTAATGGATGAGACCCAATAGATAGGTGTTCTGAAAATTGTCCTAAATAGGAAGACAAAGCACTACGAGCACCATTAATAGCACTACAACAAAGGTGCTGATCAAAATGCAACATGGCAAGGAACTCCAATACATCCGATATGTTTGCAGAATGATAAGATATCTCTGACTGAATACAAAAAGCTTCCCATTTCTTTATGTGAGATATATATTGTTTCTTAGTGCTATCTCTCCAATCTGACGTTATGACATCCATGGTCCTATCCGACAGTCCAAGCCCTTGTAATGGTCTGGTCAGAACCTGCAGATTAACAAATTAATATGATCATGCAATGGATTAACTTGTTCTGTCACTGGTTATACCAACAAATCCCTGGAGCTGGGAATCGTCATAAAAGGTTCAATTATCATTCTAAGCATCAATGGGAACCATGCCTGTGTAAGCCAGTTTGGAACCACAAAAACACACTTAGCAGAGCTTGCTCTATTTTACTGAGACATTGCCTTATCAGGCAAAATGGGGGAAAAGCAAAGAAAAACATATTTCCCCAATGTAGCGAGAATGCATCCAAAGCTACAGCTCCTGGGCCAGGCTCCCATGACACGTATTTAGGCAATTGGTGGTTTAATCTGGAAGCAAACAGATAAATGTCTGGTACACCATACTGATTGACATTTTTTTGGAAAATTTGTGGATTTAACATCCATTCTGTATTGTCTTTAAACTCCTGTGATCTGTTGTCTGCCACAACATTGTCTTTCCCTGGGAGATAAATAGCTGAAAGCCAGATATTCCTAGATATACACCAATTCCACATCTGGGTGACCAGATGATCACATGATACTGATCTTACTCCACCCACGTGATTGATATATGCTACAGCTGTGGTATTGTCTACTTGTAATTGAACATGCAAGTCCTCCATAATAGGACAATAGCTTTTAATCCAAAAAATGCCCCCAATAACTCCAAATAATTACTACCATATGTTTGGAGAATTAATTCCTCTTGGACAGTCCATCTACCACCACAGCTGTTGTGATTGTCTGTAGCCCCCCATCCGACAGCACTACCATCAGTTTGTAATACTACTGTAGGTTGCTAAATATCAATGTTTTTAGTAGCTTGTGCAACATTCCCAATCCACCACTGTAATTCAGCCAAAGCTTCTGTTGGCAACTGCATGGGTCTGTCAAAATGACCTGCACACTTTTTCAGTGCTTGTGCTTTTGCCCTTTGAAGATTTTGATAATGCAAAGGGCCAAACTCAACAGCGGGAACGCTGCTACTATCTTACCAATAACCCTAGCTACTTCTCAGATGGAGGGATAAGGTTTATCAGCAAGGAAAGTATACTCACTTGTAATATCCACAATTTTATCTGTTGGTAAAGTTACTGACATAGCAACTGAATTAATGACAAACCCCAAATACTCAATTGTCTGTAACGGTACTAGCTTAGATTTTGTTGGATGGATCAGAAACCCTAGCCTTTTCAACAGGCTTATTGTTGCTGAAACTGAATCTTCAGCTGATTCCTGAGTGGCATTAACAATGCAAATATCATCAAGATAAGCCATGACAATGTGATTTTGAGCCCTTAACAATGCCAATGCAGGTTTCAATAATTTTGTGAACAGCCTGGGAGCTGAACTTAACCCATTAGGTAATGCTTTATATTGGACCCATCCAATTAAAGTTCAAGTACCTACAATAATGGTGATGAATTGGCACTGAATAATACGCATCTTTTAAATCTATAGTAGCCATGTAACATCCTATGGACAACAACTCCTTTGCAGTGTTGAAGGTGTCCATTTTGAAATGTCTATACTGGACATATGAATTTAATTTTGTGAGTTCCAGAATTACTCTACAATCCCCATCTTTCTTTGGCCTGGGGAAAATATTTCACACAAATTGTTGCGGATGATACCCCGTACTTTCAATTACCCCTTTTTTAAGTACATTTTTTACTTCCTCCTTTACCTGAAAATTTTCAGGTGCAGAAAACACCAAATCCCGATTAGGTTTATCCTGTACAGGTGGATCAACTCCTTCCACCATTTCAATAGTAGCACCTGACACAGTATCTAATATAAACCGATCAGATGTTATACAGTATCATTCATCATAAAACAATTGCAATCTACCACCAATCGGAGGTTCTACAACAGTTTCCTCTGTGATAGAATAAAGTTTTTGTACCTCAGCAAATGACCGTGACGGTCTCCTTCTCCCAATATATGGATTGACATTGGGCTGTGATGGGTAATAAACCTTCTCACCATACCCCTGCCTCTGCTTGTTCCTGCTCCTGAATCAAACCCCCATCTCATCCAGCCAGATTGTCCTTTGGCCAAATATAAAACGTTTCATGAGGCTGATCGTTTTTATCTCCTCATCGATATCTTTAATTTGTTTAGGCAGGTTTCTCCAAATAAATAATCTGGAGCTTGAACATTGCTTGATTTACACAAACCAGCAAATCTTGAGTGCAGGATGGGCCGAATGGCAAATTTTTCTCATACAATTAATCTCAAAGTAAGAATTACAAAACAATGCCAACATGTCTTTTTTGAATTTTGGACATAGCATGCCCTTCCAACTGCCTCCCAAAAGCAGTAATGCCAGCTGCAATGAGCTTGAGCTCATGGGTGTCCAAATACTTGGATTCACCGTTGGCACCCTCAGTGATGCACAATTAATAGGTGTTTCATAGAGGTCTGCAGTCTCCACCATGACAGTCTCCTGAAGCTGGTGAGAAACCAAATAATTAATGTTGGCCGCCAGGTTTTCTTCCATGACCTCACCACTTCCCTCTGGTATTGCAAAATATTGTGCTACATCCGGTACACCTGTAGTTTGACTCTGTGGTGAGTACATAACACCAGAAACACAACCTTCAGGGTCAGTCTCTTGCTGCCCTGGTACTCCTGAGACTTGATCAAAGGAGACTTTCTCCAGACCTAAGCAAGGCTCTGGAGGTTCACATTCCCATGTTGTAAAGGCACCATAATCATAATATTTAAAACCCTCGGGGGCTGCCTGGGAATATTCTGGGTCTTTTGACCCTTGGTTTATAACTGTTTGGAGCATTTTCTCATCAGATTGGCTCATCTGCCTCGTCCTGCCACTTCTTCATCAGAATCATATGATATTTCAGGCCTAGCAGGCTTCCTTTTCCTCTCCACTGGAGTTCCCTCAGTAGCACGTGGCTGTGGAGCGTCTAAAGTCTGAACTACAGCAGTTTCAACGGCTACCGGCATCGGAACCGGCTCCGTACTAATCTGTGGTCCCGATCTTAACTGAGTTTCCACCCGGGACGTGCGCTTCCCCCGCGCCGATTTTTTCACCGTGCCCATTTTAAAACTTCCCAAACTCCTCCTGGTATTCCAGCCAGCATCACGGAATTTCTACCCAGGAAGTAATTTCAACTCACTTACCTGCGGGTCTGTTACTTACCGCTGGTGGAGCTGCGATCTGCAGCCCTTCCCTACCGACATGCATCGACGTAATGCCGAGCATGTGCCTGGTGGGGCTTCTTCACGTAGTCACTCACGTGACTCCGAAGTAAAATCAGACATAGCTGGTGTTAATAATGCTGAGATACATCTCATAATACAATTAGTGTGGAGAGCAGGCAAAACTGATCAATAAGAGATTTGCTAGTATGCTCAATTAACACCCGGGCACCAAATAGATCTCCAACATAACATATGGTAAGTGTCATCTTGCATCCATGACACAATGGCTGGTATCATAATAGTCAAATCCTCAGTGGACCCAAAGAGTCAAAAAGTCAAAAGAGTTTATTGTAATGTGTCCCTGACAGGACAATGAAATTCTTTCTTTGCATAGCACAACAGAACATAGTAGGCATTGACTACAATTATATACTTAAATACACACATTAATTAATTAATTAATAAAGTGCAAATAACAGATGGAGGGGTATTAATGTTCAGAGTTTTCTCCGAGCCAGGTTTAATAGCCTGATGGCTGTGGGGAAGTAGCTATTCCTGAACCGGGTCGTTGCAGTTCTCAGGCTCCTGTACCTTCTACCCGAAGGTAGCAGGGAGATGAGTGTGTGGCCAGGGTGGTGTGGGTCCTTGATGATGCTGCCAACGACTGTGGTAGATCCCCTCGATGGAAGGAAGGTCAGAGCCGATGATGGACTGGGCAGTGTTTACTACTTTTTGTAGTCTTTTCCTCTCCAGGCCACTCATGTTGTAGAACCAAGCCACGATGCAACCGGTCAGCAAGCTCTCTACTGTGCAGCTGTAGAAGTTAGAGAGAGTCCTCCTTGACAGACCGACTCTCTGTAATCTTCTCAGGAAGTAGAGGCGCTGATGAGCTTTCTTAATAATAGCATCTGTGTTCTCGCACCAGGAAAGATCTTTCTCGGACCATGAATTTGAAGCTCTTGACCCTTTCAACCATCGATATAAACAGGACTGTGGGTCCCCATCCTACTCCTTCCCAAGTTCACAATCAGTTCCTTGGTTTTGCTTGTGTTGACGGCCAGGTTATTGTGCTGGCACCATATGGACAGTCGCTCGATCTCTCTTCTGTACTCCGACTCATCCCCATCAGTGATACATCCCACTACAGTTGTGTCGTCAGCGAACTTGATGATGGAGTTCGCACTGTGACCGGCTACGCAGTCATGAGTATAGAGTGAGTACAGCAGGGGGCTGAGCACGCAGCCTTGAGGTGCTCCCGTGCTGATTATTATCGAGTCTGACACATTTCCACCAATACGAACAGACTGTGGTCTGTGAATGAGGAAGTCGAGGATCCAATTGCAGAGGGACGCGCAGAGACCCAGTTCTGCGAGTTTGGTAACCAGCTTGGAGGGGATGATTGTGTTAAATGCCGAGCTGTAGTCAATGAATAACAGCCTGGCATATGAGTTTTTTCTTGCATGTTGCTGTAACATCTTTGGACTGCATTGCCTTTCCATGACTTTGCTGGCTGATTCCCAAGGCAAAAGCTGAGACACTGGGGAAACGGCAGAGTTGGGTGCAGGAGATACGAATGCAAACTCAAGCTCGATGAAGTTAATGCCTCAAATCTGTGATATAATAGTTTGTTGGAAGATCCAGGACATTTTCAAAGTCCCTTTGAACACGAATATCAAAAGATATAAAGGTAGCAGCCTCATCTTACAGGTTAGCAAGTCAAGTTGAATTGAGTTTATTGTCATATGCATGTATGGTGATGTGCAGGTACATTGGAACTCTTGCTTGCAGCAGCATTGCAGACATCATCTCAGGTAACACAGAACATAAATTGTACAGAAATTATACATCAATTCTACAAGACAGTGTAAAAGATTACAGAAACACAAGATATTAGAGCAAAAATGCACAATTAGAAAACAAAAGTCTATGGTAGTACAAGAGGTGATCTGTAGTGTTGAATCACTAAGGTAGAATTAGGGTAGTGAAGGTCGGTTCAAGAATATGATATTTACAGCACCAGAGACAGGTTCAATCCTGACTACGGGCACTGTCTTTTCAGCGTTTGCATGTTCTCTCTCTCTGATCACATGGGTTTTCACTGGTTTCCTCCCACATTCCAAGAAAGTGTAGGTTTGTAGGTTATTTAGCTTCTGCAAATTGCTCCTAGTGTGTAGGTTGAGAAGCTGGGATAATATAGAACTAATGTATGGGTGATCATTGGGTGCTGAGAACTTGGTGGGCTGAAAGGCCTATTTCCACACTGTATCTCTAAAATAAAATAAACTAAACTGAATTCATTACTTCATATAAGTAGCAGGAAAATTATTAAACACTGTGATTTCCAAACTGTGCTAACTAGAATTAAAACACCACTTTGATTTCAGATGTAAAAATGTTTGTTTTCTTTTACTTCATACAAGTCTCACTCAATTTGATTCTTGTCCTGTGGGCACTGATATCATATTGGAGAATTTTTGTAAGGATTAAAGTTTTGGGATGATATTCCCTTTTTGAGCAAAACAACGAAGATAATAGTAATGACTTCGAAAGGATACCTTGTAATAATTGCTCATCAGTGAAGAATTTAACCCCAAATCGATGTTAATCACTGCCAGCACTGCGCCACACTGGAGTGCAGACCAACATCATTTGAAATGCTTCACAGTATTCCAATGTAGTCAACCGCTGCTATCCACTATCTGGGATTCAGGGGCATTACAGTTCAGGAAGGCTGTTTTACAGGAGGCGTTGCCTCAAAAAAGGCAGCCTGTATCATCAAGGACCCACACCACCCTGGCTCTGCTCTCATTTTACTCCTGCCTTCAGGAAGAAGGTATAGGAGCCTGAAACTGTCCAGGTTTAGGAGCTGCTTCTTCCCAACAACCATCAGGCTATAAAACAATACAAACTCCAATTAAACTCCGAACTACAAACAGCCTTGATTGTACTTGAGACTTTGCATATATTTTTTTCATTTTGAACTTTTGTTTTCGTTCATTACGGGGTCTGAGAACAACGTTTATATATCTGCTGTGCTGGCACAAGCAAGAATGTCATTGTTCCATTTCGGACATATGACAATAAAACACTCTTGACTCTTGCTGCCATTGGCCGCGTAGCCATGCCAAGAATGAAGACCAACCTCTTTGAGTTGCACTTTCCCAAACTTTTTAAATCCTAGCAATCCAAATAATAATAACTTATGGTTATGCTGTTGTTTACAGGGCAGTCTTATTGTTAGCCCTCAATCCCAAAGGCTTTGTTCAATAACTTTATAAAAGTTAATAACTATCACATTAGATGGTTAGCAGATGCAAGGGTAAGGCATTCAACTCCTCTCACCTGCCTCGGTATTCAAAAAGACCGGGTGATCTTTGATTATAGTGCCTCTTAGTTTAGTTTATTGTCACATATACCAGGGTACCTTGAAAAGATGTTTTATTGCGTGCATTTCATTATGCGGCAAGACGATACGTTATTACAATGCAATCTGTACAGATGCAGGATAAAGGGCATAACATTTAGTGCAAGAAAAGTCCAGTGAAGTCCAATTAAAAATATTCTGAGGGTACCTGTTACCTTGCTTTGCAATTGGGGTTTTATACCAAGTTATTTTTTAACCTAATGGCTTATGCCCTAGAATGCAGTGGCTGAAAGGGAAAAACGATTTCAAAGTTTGTTAGCTATAATAAAAACAGGTGACAGTTTTAGGACTAAGGGAAATTGCAAGGCTTTGGGACTAGTTAAAGGCTCCAAACCGAATCTCAACTTGACTCCAATTTGTCTCCACGTCACTCTTTTACTATTTTAATAGACTTCTCCAGGACAGAACTGGTACATTTTGCAGCGAACCAGAACCCATGAAATGCGCCACCAATTTATCAGGGTTAAATTTCATCTGCATTGCCCTGCCTAACTTACCAACTGATCGAACCAGGGGTCACAGTTTAAGAATAAGGGTTAGGCCATTTAGGACTGAGATGAGGAAAATCTTTTTCACCCAGAGAGTTGTGAATCTGTGGAATTTTCTGCCACAGTAGGCAGTGGAGGCCAATACACTGGTTGTTTTCAAGAGAGAGTTTGATTTAGCTCTTCGGGCTAAGGGAATCAAGGAATATGGGGAAAATGCCAGAATGGGGTACTGATTTTGGAATGATCAGCCATGATCATATTTAATAGCAGTACTGTCTCGAAGGGCCGAATGGCCTACTCCTGCACCTATTTTCTACGTTTCTATGATATCATTCTGATCCTCACTATCAACAACAACATTTTTTGTGTTATCTGCAAATTTACTGATCATACCTCCTACATTCTTATTTAACTAATTGATGTGCATAACAAACAGCTAGAGTCCCAACAACAATCACTTTTGGAACTGATGATTGGGTGGGGAGAAGAGGGCAGTTTTACTGATGAAGGTGGTTTGGAGTGGCGAAAGTCAGCTAATACCTGATGGGTATCAACTCATTTAAATAGGTTGTAATAAGGCCAAGTAGAAACAAAGAACTGCATATGCTGATTTTACTTCGGAGTCACGTGAGTGACTACGTGAAGAACCCCGCCTGGCGCTGGAACGGCATTACGTCGACGCTGACGGCAGAAGGAAGAGCTGCAGAGGCTAGCTCGTCGACAGCGGTAGGTACGGAACCGGCAGGTAAGTGCAGTTGAAAAACTTTTAGGGTCTGGAAAACTCCGTGCCTGGTGTATTGAACCAGGATTTGAAATGAATTTAAAAACAAAAATAAAATAAAAGAGTAAAATAGAACAAAAATACTCTGTATAATACAACGGAGTTTAAAAAAGAACGTCCCGGGGGAATACCCAGCGATCGGGACGGGAGATTAATTACGGAGCCGGTTCCGATACTGGTGACCGTTAAAAATACGTTAGGGAGGTTTAGATGCTCCACAAACTTTTGGCAGGGGGGGGGAATTTTAAATGTCAGAAAGGCCATAATTTAAAAAGTTAATAAAGGCCTTCAGACGGAAAATAATGGAAATATTCCCTAACCTACCCTAAGGGGGTTTCACATATAAAAAGGAAAAAAATATGATGAAATATGGTGGGAATATCTACCTCAGATATTTCTGAAGGTAGTCTCCTTGAGGGGGAAAAAACTCAGGAGAAACAAGGGCAGTGAAAAATAAAATGGAAAAAACTGACCCTAAAAATGCACTGATAGTGGTGGCTGGTCATGAAGTACCCACCACAGCACCAAAATATATATATATATATATATATATACACACACAGGTGTATGCACAACACCTGAATAAGAAGTGAGGCCATGGAAAATTACCATGGAAACCAAAATTAGTTGGTCTCTCACTAAAAAGCTGTTATAGTTAAAACAGCAGAACTAATGATGAGTGAGGCCATGAAAAGTAAACATGGAAACTAAAAACTCACCAAAGCTGTAATGATTGAAACAGCAGAATATGATAAAACTTTTATGTTTTATAAAGATATCAACGGTGAATCCGTTTATGATATCCATGTCTCAAATTATATGAGATATAAAGAAATACAATTTCAAAGTATTTCAAACTGGTGCATGGCATTACTATTCAAAAAGAAAAATAAAATAAAATAAAACGTTGTGCAAATAACTAATACTTTTAAAATAAAATAAATTGCCATCAGTTTGTGGAGCTCAATGGGAAGAAATATATATAATTTACCAAATCTGCACTCTAGATTCGCAGATCAATATAAATCAGGTTATGTTAAACTCCTGATTATTATGGAATAAACCTGCCTTATGATAAATCAAAGATATTGATTACAAAAGAACAGACTACTGATCTTTAAACTTTGGGGGGAAAAGCTATGATCCAATGAAAGATTTGATAATGGATCAAAACAAAGGCAAAGACCTTTAAACTTGGGGGGAAAAACTATGATCCAATGAAAGATTTGATAATGGATCAAAACAAAGGCAGAAGTGGTATAATCCAACATAGCCTTATCCAAACCCATATAATTGGGAAAAGAAGGCTTGAAGTACGTTGAAGAGGTGCAAACATCTTGTTACAAAATAAGTTCATGAAATCTCCAATTGTGGGGGATTACAGGTGTATTATGATCGTTAATTTAATATAACTAAGGAAGGATTGGTTCACCTGTATAAGAAAACCTTAAACATTGATTTTAGGTTTGCACTCAAAAGTAACTCCAATAAAGAAGGGGTACGTACATATATATTATAAAATTACCTCAGTGTAAAGATTTGATGGTATAAACCATAACAAAACATCATTTTATATACACTTTCACAGTGTAAGAACATTTATTAAAATGGAAACATCTAGAACATGGAAATACAGTTGCTATTAACAAATTGTTAATCAATATTACAGGTGCTTGAAATTAATTAAAATGGGTCAAGCTGTGCAAGTTAAAACATTGTCCAAAGGATTAAACCAGTTCAAGGCTGTTAAACAGAATACTGGAGGAACAATTATGCTGATAAAAGATCAGCACTTGCACTAATGAGGTCATGGTCATGGGTTATCTTGATTACATTTAAATTGGAAGGTTATAAGAGTCGGCTGCAAATTAGTGCTGCAATTACAAACCTGGTGGTAGGTAAGGACCTGACCCATTATATAAAGCGTATGCTTAGGCATTAATAAAATATTCACAAATTACTATTCTGAATTTAGAAGTAATTCAGCACCATAAGAGGGGGAAAATTGTTCCATGATACAAATATGTCTCATTGTTGTTGACATACTTTGTCCCTCCATTAGGTTAGGTAAAGGGTAAATAAAGCTCTAAAAGAAGGAATACAGAAGCTTATAAGAAAATGTATGCCTTTGTGAGAGGCTTATGCAAATATCAAATGATACATTATCATTATTAAAGTAATGTAAAAAAGGTTCACAAGCTGCTTCAACTATAAGCTTAACAGCTGTTGCAAACTGAAGCAAGTGTTACAGATGATGTACAGCTTCTGTGAATGTTTGGGTAAAGATAAGAATATTATCTATTCTTATAAGAATAATTGATACGTCTCTTGTTGGGACTGCGGACAATAATACCAGGTGAGCATAAATGGATTGTCCTAAGAAATTTTCCAAACATTTGTATTAATTATTGAAGTATAAGGAGTTATGGATTAAAAATATCGATTGTTTTATTATGGAAGTGTCCATGTCGTATCAAGGTGAACAATACCATGGCTGTGGCATATGTTAAAACACACAAGATAAGTCAAATAACAATCATGGGATTATCTGAGTAAACAGATGTGGCATATTCTAAAAAATTTAATCCTGACTTCCGGTGGCGCTATGGAGTCTTAAAGCATAGCGCCAGCCAGCTCCGTAAAAATTTTGGAAAAACGGGGACTTAAAAAGACTTACCGACTGCCTGCTTTACACTGTCTGCTGCCTCAACATCGACGGTACCGAGTGACGTCATCAGCCCTGCGACAAACCATGACGGCACGGAGCCCTACCGACAAGACAAAAGGTCGAAAAACCCGGGCGAGAGCGGGAGAAGGCCTGGGAGAAGCCTCGGACTCGAGTAGGGCCAGCTCCCTGGAAGATTTCTCCAGGAAAGCAGACACAGGAGATGAGGATTTGAGAGCTTTTATTTCTCATCAGATGGCTGATTTAAAGCGAGAGTTCAAGGCAGAAATGAAAGATATAAAGCAAGAAATGAAAGAAATAAAGGGAGATATAAAGGAAGAAATTTGTCAAATTAATAATCAGATGGACTTGATGAAAAATCAATGGAGTGAATTTCAAAAAGATACAAAGATACAAATTGATAATAAGTTTCAAGAAAGAATCAGAAAAATTGAAGAATGAATTTATTGATATGATCAATAATATGGAACGCAAGATGGAGGTTAAACTTGAAAATGTTAAAACAGACTTTCAAAATAAGATTGATCCTATTGCAAATGTGGTGGAACAACAAGCTGATGGCATGAAAAACCTTGAAAAGATAGCGGAGGCTAGTACTGTGTCTACAGCAAAGCTGATAACAGAACAAGAACGTCTACTGGAGTTGTTATCTAAAGTAACAGATAAATGCACTCAGCTAGAAGGCTATCAGAGAAGGCAGAACTTGAGGATTGCAGGGATTCCTGAAGGTCTAGAGAAATACGAAGACACTCGAGAATTCACTACTAAATTACTGCAAGCTGTTTTATCTTTGGATGATATGCCTATATTAGCTCGTGCACATCGAGTCGGCAGAAGACAGACCAGTACAAATGCCCCCCAAGACAAATGATTGTAAAGTTACAATATGATTTTATCCTGGAGGATATTATGCGGAGAGCCTCGGGAACAAAGAATCTGATGTTTCAAGGACAAAGAATCAGTATCTATCGAAACTATCCCCCAGAGGTTGCCAGAAAACGAAAAGCATTTAACGAAGCCAAAAACCTTATGAGGGGTGTAGAAAACTTGAGATACGGTTTGAATTACCCAGCCATCCTAAGAGTTACTTATAACAACGTGGAACATTTCTTCAAGACTCCAACAGAAGCAATGGAATTTGCAAAGCAGTTTCACACTTGAAAACCATCTACAAGCAAACATACTGTCTTTTACTATTTTTAAAGACCTAGTACGGTCTCTTAACATTCTATGAGACTTCATACGATAATATGGAATTAGAAGAAATTAGAAGGAACGGACAATGTCGTATGGAACGAAATGTTTTCCCGGATTGGAAGATGCTCGCTGAACATTGACAATTAGTCATAGTATATAACTAACACAAACAAATAACACACATACTAAAATCATAACGCGGTTTTATTATCACTATGATTATTATTAACCAAGACTGTTCACTATTACTAATTAATATTACTAATAATTAATATCTTATGTCTTGTTAAATTTGGAGATACCCTCCCCTTATTTTTTTTCTTTTTTAATAATGATTTTTTATTTTTGTACTTTAAAAACTCTTTACCTGTGGTTTTATAATTAGATTTTTAAATTAATTTTAGATATACATACTTTTATGATGATTAATACCACTCCTTTCATTTCTTTAATATTATATCCCTGTTAAAATATTATCATGGAATAATAATTCCTTAAATCTAGGAGCTGGCTAAATTAATAACATCAATGCCGGAAGTCTCTAGATGGATAGCCAATATAGTATGGCTTACACAAACTACAAAATATTTCATTTGTAGTTTTTTCATTCTTTATGCACTCTATTAATCTCTTTATCTACTCTTCACTATCCTTTTATGCTTATTATACCTTTCAGTTTGAATGGAGCTATACACTGGAACAATGGAGATATATTCGTGAAGTACATAAAAGAGATTTAAAATTCATCTATTCGGTGTTCGGGTGTAAGGTTAGGTCTACTGCACGGACCCTTGGACTCTATTCTAGATTCCCACAAATCTAAAATGCAGGATTTAAAAAGAAATATGGGGAATGAGGGGTTAACCTTTTGCAGTTGGAATGTTAAAGGTATCAATGAACCAATAAAAAGAGGAAAAATATTGACACACTTAAAGGCAATTAAAGCTGATGTAATTTATATTCAAGAAACTCACCTAAAGAAAGACGCTGAAAATAGGCTGAAAGCCAAATGGATAGACAAAATATATCACTCTTCCTTTACGCATAAATCAAGAGGCGTAGCAATATTATTTCGTAAAGGTACTTTATTTAAGCATACATCTACAATATCTGATAAAGATGGCAGATACATTATTGTGAAGGAGAAATAAATAGGGAAAAAATGATTTTCGTTAATATCTATGGACCAAATTTTGATAGTCCTTTATTTTTTAAGAAAGTACTCAATAATATTCCGGAATTAACACATTACAATTTGATAATTGGAGGAGATTTTAATTGTACATTAGACCCTTATTTAGATAGATCTTCAAAACAAAGAAAAATTAAATCGCATACTAGTGATTTATTAAACGCATACATCCAAACGACTAACATTAAGATGTCTGGAGAACAGAAAATCCTACTGGTCGAGAATATTCCTTTTACTCGCCAGCACATAAAACTTATTCAAGAATAGATTACTTTCTGGTAGATGCAAAGCTTATTTCACTTACTTACGAATCTAAATATCATAATATTATAATTTCAGATCATGCGCCATTAACATTTAAAATTAAAATAAATGGTAAAACAGAAAATCTAGGACAATGGAAACTTAACCCACAAATTTTAAAAAATAAAGCCACTCAGGAAATATATTATAACTCAGATTAAGATGTTTTTTGAAATAAATGATCAACCAGAAATATCTCGCTCTTTATTATGGAAACATTTAAAGCATATCTTCGAGGAATTATGATTTCTTCACAAGCATTCCATAATAAAAAGATTCGGAAGGAACAACAGGACTTAGAAAGGGAGATTAAACAATTAGATATACAGAATGCAACAAAATCAGATATAATAATACATAATAAAATTGTAGCATTGCAGTATAAATTAAACAAAATATACACTGATCAAGTTTTAAAATATTATCAACATACTAAACAATTGCTGTTTGAATTTGGAGACAAACCCCAAAAATTATTGGCTCGACAATTAAGGAAAATTGAAGCTGAAAAAATTATACATAGGATTAAATCACAAAACGGTGAATTATTAATACAACCCAAAGATATTAATGAAAGATTTATGCAATATTATAAAAATCTGTATACTGGTAAAGCGACAGTAAATAAAACAGAAATAGATGCCTTTTTAAATGTATGTAACTTAAAAGAATTAGATTTACAAAATAGAGAACTATTAAATGCTGATATTTCAATAAAAGAAATCCAAGAATCTATTAAATCATTAAAAAATGGTAAAACTCCAGGACCAGATGGTATAGGCTCGGAATTTTATAAAATTTTTCATGACCAAATGGTCCCATATTTAAAATCATTATATGAACAGATATATACACAAGAGAAATTACCAGATACATTGAACGAATCTATTATAACACTTATACCCAAAATAAATAAAGATTTGGATGACCCAGGATCATATAGAGCAATTGCTTTATTAAATACGGATCAAAAAAATGTTAACAAAGATACTTGCACAAAGATTAAGCAAAGTTGTTAACGAATTAATTCATCCTGATCAAACAGGATTTATACCTAAAAGATATTCTTCATATAATCTAAGACGGTTATTTAATATCATATATTCGAAAAGAAGTGATAAAAAAGACCTTAGTAGTTATCTCGTTGGATGCAGAAAAAGCTTTTGACCAGGTGGAATGGCCTTATTTATTCTCGTGATGGAAGCTTTTAAGCTTGGTGATAAGTTTTACTACTTGGATTAAATTATTATATGCAAACCCAACAGCTAGAATAACAACAAACCATATGTTATCAACTAAGTTTAGTTTATCTCGAGGTTGTAGACAAGGCTGTCCTTTATCACCATTACTGTTTGCGTTAGCAATCGAACCGCTTGCTCAAAGGTAAGATTGCACCGGAAATATATGGATATGATACTAAAGATACTAAGAAATAAAATCTCGTTTATACGCGGACGATGTATTACTTTATATTACTAAACCGGAAATAAGTATCCGTAATTTGTTAAAACTAATAACGGAATTTGGTTTAATTTCAGGATACAGTATCAATTGGAATAAAAGTGAACTTATGCCAATAACCATGAATAACTTACAGATATTACAACAATTTCCTTTTAAGATAACAAATGAAAATATTAAATATCTTGGTATTTTTGTTACAAAAAGATTTGACTCTCTATTTAAGTCTAATTTCCGTTATTACTGAATAAATTAAATAAAAATATCTTATACTGGAAAAGTTTTACCTATCTCAATGTTAGGTAAAATAAACGCAATAAAAATGATTTTCCTCCCACAATTATTATATTTATTTCAATCAATCCCGATATATCTCTCTAAAAAAATGTTTTTAAAAAAGTAGACTCTATAGTCACTAACTTTATCTGGGATTATAAGAACCATAGAATAAATAAAAAACACTTATGTAAAGCTAAAATAAACGGGGGTTTAGCATTACCAAATTTTATGTTTTATTATTGGGCAGTTAATATTAAAAATATGAATTTCTGGTTAGAAGAAACAGATAATAAACCAAACTGGTTAAAAATGGAAAGAGAAGACTGTTTTCCATTTGAAATTAGCTCTATAATATTTGCTAATATTAATGTACCTAAGAAAATTTATAGTGAAAACTTGATAATAGAAAGTGGAATACGTATTTGGAAACAAATAAAGAAAACATTAAAACTAAAATTTATACCGCTAGGTCTTACTATTGCCAACAATTTTAACGTTTTAAACCCTCAACGATGGATAAGGCTTTTATACAATGGAAAAATAAAGAATTTTTAAATATAGGGGATCTTTATAAGGAAAATTCTTTTCTCTCATTTCAAGAATTACAACAAGCTTTACGGGCTTCATAATAATGAATATTTCAGATACTTACAAATCAGAAACTATATCTCTGCAAATACACAAGAATTCAGAAATAGAAAGAGTGAAATTTTAGATGAATGCTTGAATAAACATCCAAATACAGAAAAAATGATATCATACATTTTACAATATTTTGTTGGAAAGTGATATTCCATCATCGGAAATACACAGACAGCGTTGGGAAAATGAATTAGGTCAAATAATAAACCCAGAAATATGGGAAGAAAGCTTACAACACATACATTACTGTTCGTTAAATGCTAAACATGCTCTTATACAGTTTAAAATTTTACATAGATTACATTATTCCAAATCTAAATTACATAATATATTTCCAAAATTATCACCTATATGTGATAAATGTCAAATCTTAGAAGCAAATTTGTCACATTCATTTACTAATTGTACGAAGATTGTAGAATATTGGAATGAAATATTTAAGATAATCTCGAATGTTGTTAATATTACTATGATTCCTGATCCAAAGTTAATAATACTTGGAATACCGGAAACGGAACAAATAATTACAAGGAATCAAAGAACTTTTATCGACTATTCTCTAATAATTGGGAAAAAATTAATACTAAAATTTTGGAAAGGCCCTGCATCCCCAACAATTAAAATGTGGAATACAGAAATGTCGGAGACACTTCACTTGGAGAGATTGAGACTTGTCCTTATGGATAGGTTTAGATCTCTTCAAAGGGATTTGGTCTCCATACATTAAATATTTACAGGGTCATAATGGTTCGGCGCGGGGACTTGACTGAGGCCCTGAATATCTGAATGGATGAAGAAATACATATAATAAATCATGAATGTATCTCCAAGAACGGATTATTTAGTAATTATTTTAATCTCCACCAAACTTTTTCACATTTTCTTTTCTATTTTCTACTTTCTATCTCTATCTTTCTATCTTTAAGTAGGAAAAAAAGTATAGAAACATATTATATATATTCTTAATATTAGTATGAATAACACCTATTATTAGTTGTATGAAAATATTATAGATGTCTTAAATTTTGTAATTATATAAAATTGTGCATTTTCAACTATATAATAATTTTGAAATATAAAGTTAATAATAATACAAACACTCTTAATATTATGAAAATATCATGAATATCATAGAAGTTTGGTTAAGATTGGGTATTATGTAGTTATATTAGGGGGGATTTGTATTTGGTAATTAGAAGAAATATGTGTGGTATGAGAAGTGTGAGTATATTGCTTATTTTAGGAATATACTACATACACTCCCAATTATACAAAATAAATAACCAGGAAATGTATAATGGATAACATTACAAATAACACAAACAGTATCAATTGATAATCATATATATATATATATTTTGTATATTATATAATTTTTAATGCCGTATAAGAGTGTAACTCTGTATATATTGTTTCTATAATAAAAAAAAATTAAAAAAAAAAAAGAAAAAAAAAATAAGAGTGCAAACATTGCAAATGTTACGTTATAATTGCATGTGGATACAGATTGCATTATCATATATGTTTATGAATTTACCAAACAAAGCACACCAAGAGGAGCTGAAACCAAGGTAAACCTATAAGCATATCCTGTCCGCCTTAAGTTGTGTTGTGTGTGTGTGTGTGTGAACATTGATGAAATATGTTGAAGTAGGTAAGAGTCTCTGTGGTAATGAGACAGCACTACTTATTACACACAAAAAACCACATTAGGTTCAGTAAAAACTGATGGTTCTAGAGGAATGTATTCTAGATGGTTAGAAATTGGATACACTCAGTGGAACTAGACACTGAAAGGTGGAAAATCACTCTGTTAATGAGGTAGATACATTCACAGGAATGGCACGGGATGAGCCGCTCGAGCAAAGATGCAAGGCCGCAGGAGGGTGTAAATTAATGTTAAAGTAAAAAGGAACCAGTCATGGTGTCAGGTTTGGACACGGAGTGTTGGGTTCTCTATAATTGTTGCTTTGTCATACCATCAAAAATATATATCAATTGATATTTTGTGATAAACTTGCCTTTCAATGGAAAGGGCATTACTTTTATTCTTTATAATGTGAAATAATTTATCACATAACTTGAGGCAATGTTTGGGGAAAAATGTGTTATTCGCTCGTCACTGTGTTGAATGAGCCGGACTGTCGTATGGAATAAATTCTACGACATGAAAAACACAGAAAGCTTCAAAATCTTCACGTAGTCACTCACGTGACTCCGAAGTAAAAATAGTAAGATTAAACGAGAACTTACCAGTTTGAAGTTTGATCTTTATTTTATGAGGAGTAACGATGAGGGATTACGTGCCCTCCACTCCCCACCCTCATAAAATAAATGATCATCTGGTAGTTCTAAATCTATGAGAAGCCTTACTATCTTACTCCGGCTATTATGTTCTGTGTTTTTCATGCCGCTGCTTTGAAGTATGCCGTTCCAGCGCCAGGCGGGGTTCTTCACGTAATCCCTCATCGTTACTCCTCATAAAATAAAGATCAAACTTCAAACTGGTAAGTTCTCCTTTAATCTTACTATTTTCAGAAAAAAAGGAGTGCTGGATTAACTCTGGAGGAAACATGGAAAATAGGAATATAGGTGCACGAGGAGGCCATTTGGCCTTTCAAGCCTGCAATGAATTGAATGAATGAATTATCCATTATTGTCATTGTGATCATGGCAGACATTTTGGCTCGGGACCCTTTTGGATACAATTTTCGCATTTAATGTCTTCCTCAGTAATCCTGACATAATTATGCTCCTCATTCCTGTAGCTAAAGCTAATTTGTAGAAAACGTTAACTGCCTTTACGGTACTTATTATGAACCATTAAAGTTAATTATAAACATTCTACTTGCCAGAAGGAATACAGCTTCCTCTAGATTTTTCGACAAATGATGAGGACCAAGTCTGTTAATCAAGATGGTTTCCAGTTAATAATGATGACATAATCCAGGACAAAGCAGTGCTTGATTGGCACCCCATCCCCACCACACTAAACAATCATTCCCCCTGGCACTGGTGCATAATGACTGCAGTGTGAACGTTTTGCAAAATGCACTGTGGTTACTCACTCAGCCAACCACGACAGCACATCCCAAAGCCCGTGAACTTCTATCATCAAGCAGGGCAAAGACAGCAGGCACAGGAGAATACCACCACCTGCAAATTCCCCTCCAAGTCACACATCAAATATATTGCCATTTCTGCTGGGACTCCCTCCCCAACAGTGTTGCAGAAATTTCTTCACTGCTGTGGTTCATGAGGAGGTTCACCACCACCTCCTCAGGGGCAATTATGGATAAACAATAAATGCTGGCATTGCCACTGAAAGCCACATCTGGAAAATTGAATAAATAAAAGGTAACATGGAACATAGAGCAGCACAGCACAAGAACAGGTGCTATGGCCCAAAATATTTGTGCCCAGCATGATGCCTAGCTGAACTGTTCTCATCTGCCATCACATGATCCATATCCTTCTACTCCCTGCATGTCTATGTGCCTATCCAAAAGCCTCCTAAATGCCACTACCGTACGTGCCTCCACCACCCATGGCAATGCATTCCAGATCCCCCGCCATCTTCTGTGCAAAGAAACTTGCCAGGCACATTTGCATGAAACTTTTCCCCTCTCACCTTATAGCTATGCCCTCTAGTGTTGTACATTTCCACCCTGGGGGAAAAGGTTCTGTCTGTCTATTCCCCTCATAGTTTTATCAAGGGGGTGATGCCGGGTCCATTTGAATAAGATTCAGATCAGTAATAGCCCTGTCCCACTGTACGAGTTCAATCCAAGAGCTCGCCCGAGTTTAAAAAAAAATCAAACTCGTGGTAAGCACGGAAAATGAACGTAGCGGGTAAATGAACGTTGGAGCTCGGGGACGTCACTTAGCGGCTCGTAACACTAACGGTAGGTACTCGGGAAGACTCGCTAATGGCAGGTAGGCACGGGAAGACCCGTGAAGATTTTTCAACGTTGAAAAATGTCCATAAGAGCCCCGCGTACCGACGAGTGGCCATTACCGTAAATCTCCGTGTTCGAATCAGGGCAAACTCGGGAGAGCTCTTGGAATGAACTCATACTGTTGGACAGGGCTTTAACAAAGCAATAAAGGATGGTCATCAACAGTTTTAGTGTTGCAGTGCAGTGGGATTCCACAAGGTTCAATACTAAGCATCCTTTATAGCAATACTTGTTTTTGTAATGTTTGTTAACGGCTTGAACTCAATAGCATAGTGATTATCACTGGTGTGAAGGAATGGGTCTCATTTTGGGTCGAGACCGTTCTTCAGTCTGAAGAAGGGTCTTGACCCTGAAATGGCTCCAGAGATGCTGCCTGTCCCGCGTCGATCTTCGGGTTAAGCCAGCATCTGCAGTTCCTTCATACAGCATAGTGATTGCATTACCAGGCTAATATCAAAAGGATTTACACTAGTGACCTGCGGACATAAATACAAAGCCCACCTTGGTGTTATGGAACTCAAATTTAAACAATTAAATTGTGGAGCAAACAGGGGGCAATAGGCATGGTAAACATGAAATTATAAAATCCTCTGGCATCCTTACTGGGCACATGAGATAGCTGCTGCTGTCTCAAAGCTCTAATGACCCCAGTCCTCCTGTGTGAAGTTTGTACTGCGAAGCAGTGCACTGGGCTGATTTATCTTATATGCCGAAATGGCCACTGTACTGGGGCAGCATGGTGGCGCAGCTGTAGAGTTGCTGCCTTACAGCGCCAGACACTCGGGTTAAATCCTGAGATTGGGTGCTGTCTGTACGGAGTTAGTACATTCTTCCCGTGACCGTGTAGATGAAACTCAGGGAGTAATTTACTCATCAGAAGAATATTAAGAAGTATCTTGCAGTTGAATGTTGTCCTATGTTTAAAGTACCTTCAGCAACAGGCTGGTTCCACCAAGATGCAGTACAAAATGCCACAGGAGATCCTTCTTTCCTGTGGCTATCAAACTGTACAACTCTGTCATGGGGTAGACTGACTCCCCTCACCCCCAAAGAAAATCTTTGCACACCCCCAATCCTTTCCACTCATCACTTTAATTTTATGTTTCATGTATCTTGTGTCTTATGACCGTTGGCAGATCAATTTCCCTCCTGGGATAAATAAAGTTCTATCAAATCGTATCGTATCATATCGTTACATCGTGCTTAATATTAATGTTATAATTTAGAACACTCCAAAGATGTACAGGTTTGTTGGTTAATTGGCTTTGGCAAAGATTGTATATTGTCCCCAGTGTGCAGGATGGTGCTAGTGCATGGGGATCGCTGGTCGACACAGACTTGGTGGGTCGAAGGACATATTTCTGTGCTGTATCTCTAAACTGAACTAAACATTGTCGATAGATGATCGGTGAATCAGGGTGCAGATTGGCATGTGAAAGAGAGAATAGGTTATATGATATAAGTGAGTGAATGGGATTGATAGGATTGCTCGGAGAGCTGGCAAAAACTCAACGGGTTGAACAGTCTTCTTTTATGTTGCATGCAAAGTTGAAGATATGAAATTTAACATCAAAGTCTGAATGCAACTCCAGATCAACTTCACTGCTGTCGAAAATGGAAAATAAACACTGGGCCAGCCAATGATGTGTATATGCCAATAATTAATTTAAAACAAAACTGAATTGCCAGGGGCTTGATTTCAATGTTTACTAACTATAAAACAAAAATAAAATTGTGTTTGATGCAGATAAAGTGCTGGTCTGAAAGTTATCAAAGGACTAATTAGGTCAACCCATATCTGGCATGGGGTTTCTGTTCAGTGACATGTGAGATAATGTATTGGAGATAGGAATAAACAAGGCAGGGAACTACATGGGCAATGATATTTTATTAAGAAGGGATCTTGGACAGAATAGTTACAGTAATCTGCAGTTAATGAGACAGGTGGTTAAAATGGCTTATAGGATACTAGTCTTTACCGGCTGTGGCATAGATTATAATAGCAGATAACTTATGTCAGAACTAAATAAAACACTGGTTGGAACACAGCTCTGAGTACTATTTGCATTGCTGAAAGGATGTGATGTGGACAAGGTGCAAAAGAGATTGATGAGAATGTTGGCAGAGCAAAATAATTATGGTTATGAAGGTTATGATTAAGTTTGTTTTACATATAATGAACAAGATTCAGAGGTTGAAAATCATGAGAAAGCTAGATGTGAACAGCAATGAGGTCAATAATTAGGAGCATTGATTTGAGTTAAGAATTAGAGAGGACATAATGAAAATAATTCACTCAAAAGCTATTAGGTTTCTGAAAGTCACACCATAAATGGATGGGATAGGCAAAGATGAAATCAGATTTATAAGGTATCAAGAATACCTTATATATCAATTGAAGAATTAAAACTATGAGGGGGGAAGTGTGATTTGCCTAAAACGCTCAATTTTGGCTGACTTGATCATGCCAAGTCAAATGGGCTCCATAGAACATGGTTACTTTGCTACTTTTTACCATCTTACATGTAAAACAGCAGACAAATTCTGTTTTGTTCTGAGCATTCCATAAGAAAGAATCGCAGGGAAACAATTTTATAAAGTCATCAAATTCATTGTCAGATGCATAAGTACGGTGAGGTACAGGTACAATGAAAGTCTTACTTGCATTGAAAACACACAAAAATATAAATAATACATAAATTCACGACTGCTTGGACAATTATCTCGCAGAGAGAAATGCCCTCACAAATGCCCTCACTTTATTCTACTTGTTTAAATGTAATTTCTGTAAAATTGACATCATTTATTAGACACCTGCACTTTAATGTTACTGCTTCCCATCATGTTCAAAACAATTTTCAAAATCTTTCAGGTTCCTTCAGTTCCACAGTGCTAAGGTTTAAGGATAGCCCACCTCTTTTTCTACCAGATGCTGGTAAATAATTTATCTGTTGTTTACAGTATATAGTGTAAAAGCCGTGGCCATTTGTAACTGGAATTATCCCCTCAAAAGCAGTTTTTAAAGACTAATGGCCTTGTCTCACGGTGCGAGTTGACCCACGAGTGACCCCGAGTGACAGACTCGTGGTTGTGCACGAGATCCCAAGTTGATGTTCAAGTGTTTGAACGGAGTTCCCACGGGTACGGTATTTTGCCGCTTACTGCGACGTTCCAAGTTCATCTCCAGAGTTAACCAAGTTCGTCTACCAAGCTGACAACGAGTCCTGAAGTGCTCTTGAGCTGACAACTTCTCCTGAAAAGTGACACAGTGTTTCTAACGGGCCCTCCGGCCCACCAAGTCCGCGCCGACCAGCGACACTAGCACCATCCTACACACGAGGGTCAATTTACATTTTTAGTTACATTTACATTTACTAAAAATTTAATTTTAGTTACATTTTTAGACAAGTTACAACCAAAGCCAATTAGCCTTCTTCAGAAAAAAATCAGAGATTTGAAGAATTGTCTGAAACGTATCCTGCCCATATTCTAGCCAAGCCCACTGACCTCCTCCAACATTTTGGGTTTTGAGTGAAATTGGTAGGATTGCTCTGATAGCCACCATCAGGGCCGGTCCTAGGCCGATTGGACCGATTTTTCCAAATTGGGCCCCGCGCCCAAGGGGAGCCCTGCATTAATTTTCAGTATTTCATATGGAAATACCAATTCGCTTTGTCAAATAAAGATTTTTTTTTAAACATTGCCCATACGGATTTTTTTACATGGAATACAAGCGCTGTACGGTCATCAGACACAAACGACGTGTTAACCACTGTTTTTGGTGAAGTTCTTGGTGTGCAGCAGGTTAGTCATTCAATTTACCTACTGATCCACGTTGTGTCTCTCCGTCTTTCGCTCGCTCCCTCCCTCTCTCGCGCCCGCTCTCTCTCGCCCGTTCCCCACCTCTCTCTCTAGCTCTCTCGGCATTCCCGGATTCATTGACGTTTTGCCGTAGACAAAAATGCTGGAGAAACTTAGCGCGTGAGGCAGCATCTATGGAGGGAAGGAAATATGCAACGTTTCGGGTAAAACCCTTCTTCAGACCCGGCTATTTCCTTCGCTCCACAGATGCTGCCTAAAGCCCTGCCCCACCGTGTGACTTCACCCAAGAGCTTAAAATCTCTGTGTAGCATCTCTGTTCCTATCTTCAAATTCCCATTTTGAAATAAAATACAGTTTTCGACTTAAACATTTCGCAGCAGGATCGCGATTCGTCGATTCCCACGCATTTTCAATCATCGTTTGATTCGGTGTCATTTTCACACCTGGTTGATGTAGTTTTTTTTTAAAGATACAGTACATTACAATTGCGAATTTTTTGTCGAAAGTTTTATTTTGTTTCAAAGTGGGAATTGGAAGATAGGGACAGAAATGCTACAGTGATGGCTGCATCTGCGCTTCCTTTCAGTTGGGGGGAAGAGTCCTGGCCCGTGGCGGCTCCTGATAAGTGATATGTTCCCCCCTCGGGTGCTGCCTTGCCCGCTGAGTTCCTCCAGCACTCTGTGTTTTTTGTTTGGCTCTGAAGTTGAAGGTGGATCCCCCTGTGTCTACGTTCAACTCCCTGTCTGTGGTGGCTCAGCGGGAAGGCAGGGGCTCTGGGCAGAGGGTCATCCAGCTCAAGAACGGGTCAGCGGGCGATGGATAACAGGACAGCGGGCAGTGGAGCTTACTCCATATGTCAGTGCAAGTAACCTCAATTGATCCCTTGATCGCGCTGACACAGGAGTAAGCTCCACCGCCCGCTGTGATGTTATCCATCACCCGCTGACCCACTCCGCTCTATGATCTTTGCTCTTGAGCTGGTCCCCTCACTGTTCAGATGGAGAGCACTGCCAGAGGTGGGCGGGCCGGCAGAAGCCGCTGAGATGGCAGTCGGTTCCGCTGTCCGGTGATGGAGGCCGCTCGCAGCCACGCGAGCTGCTTCCCTCCCCGGCCACAATGCAGTAGCTCCATGCCCGGAGCGCCGCGGCAGCAGTGAGTGAGTTACAGGCATGAACCCGACCCTCTCCTTCTCAACGCTCCTTCCCTCCTCGCAACGTTACCCCTGGCTAGACTCCCCACACGCTGTGAAAGGAACTCTCCCCCCAATTGTCATGTTACTCACGACACGTGACTCATTTATAATTATTTATTTATATATCTCAGAATTTATTTTCCCAATCGGGCCCCGCACCTCCTAAGGCCGGCCCAGGCCACCATAGACTCAATGGGCCGACCAGGTCCCGTGTCAGAAGGAAATATGAAGCATTCTGCGGTTCGGCCGATTTTTACTCTGTCCAGCTGCCGAGTTAAGAGTGACCACGGGTTAACACGTTAGACTCACGAGACACTAAGGTCAACGCACGGGCCCTACGTTATTGCAACGAGTTAAAATGTTTCAATTTTTATCTTGAACAGTGAATTTGACTCGTGGAAAAAATCAAACACGTTTGATTTTTTTTCACGAGTTATCAAGTTTCACGGGTACCTGTCGTTAGCGCCACAAGTGGACAAGTTGATCGCGCGAGTTCCGATGTTGCCGCTACGTTCCTGGTACGTGAGCACCACGAGTGAAAACTCGGGGTCACTCTTGTGCCAACTCGCCCCGTGAGACAGGGGTTTTAATATGTAACTATTCTGTGGTAGCTTATCTAAAATGCCAAGGTGTCAGTGTCCTGAAATGTCAAAAGAAAATATTCTATCATATGTTGTGACTGAATCGTGTTTTTTTCCAGTTGAAAAAACATTGTCCTTTTTCTGAAACGATTGTTTCTGTGAGATAAAACAGAAGATATTGGAAACTCTCAGCAGGTCAGGCAGCACATGCAGAATAGCAGGTAGAGTTAATGATGTGGGTCAATGACCCTTCATCAGAACTGAGAGATAATGGAAATAAGTTTGTTTTAAGTTGCGAAGAGGATGGGGGAGGTTTCAGTTTAACTGAGTTGATAGTTCTTTGATCCAAGTCAAAATGTTGGAGGTCAAATTCCAAGCAGTTGACCCCAAAAACTGGACTTACACTTCAGTGTAATGCTGAGGAAATTACAAATATTCCTAGGTACCATCTTTCTAGCGACAGTTTAAACCAGTCCCTTCAGGTAGGTCTAAAATATCCTACACTTTTTCAAATTAAAACTGTTCCATGATGAACTAACCAATGTTCTTTCCTCAATTAGTATCAATAAAACAGTTTAATTAGACAAAGCATATTTAATGTTGATGTGTCGTTGTTTCGTACACACTTTGCTGTTGTATTTGCATACAAATCAACCATAGCTACACTTCATGAAATAATTAATTGGCTGTAAACATGCTAGTGCATCCTAAAAATGTGAAAGAAGATGACATAAATTCAAGGCATTCTTATAAATAACCACAGCAAGGTCTATTTAATAAGCATTGCAACTGTTCAAAAGTGATAGCAATGCATAGATTTTACTTCGGAGTCACGTGAGTGACTACGTGAAGAAGCCCCGCCTGGCGCTGGAACGGCATTACGTTGACGCTGACGGCAGAAGCAAGAGTTGCAGAGCGCAGCTCCTCGCAGCGGTCGGAACGGACCCGCAGGTAAGTGTAAGGAAAAGTGGGGACGTTCTAAAAAAGACGTTACGCTGGTAAAACCAGCAAAAGAGAAAGTAAAAGTAAAAATCAGAGTCACGCTGGCGTACTGATTTAGCCAGATAAATGGAAAAGAAAATGGAGAAGTCTCAAAGGAAAATTTTGCGGGTAAAAAGATCGTCCCGGGGTGAAGCTAAAAATACGGGACAAGAGTTTAGTGCGGATCCGGTTCCAATACCGGTGGCCGCTGATTCACCCGTTAATGAGACTATAATTTCTCCAGAAATACAAACCACGGAGGGAAATGTTCCTAGAAAATGTAAAAAGAAATCCGTGAGGCCCGTGGTTTCTGATAATGACTCTGATAATGAAAGTCCTCCGGATAATAAAGCTATATGGCTAAAAATGGAACATATGGAGAAAGTGTGCCAAAATATAATGAGACCAGGGTCACAGTACCCAGAAGTTTCCCAAAATGACCCTGAGGGGCTTGAATATACAGAATATGGCTATGTGCCAAATTGGGAATTTGAAACTCCGGACCCAGGATTAAGGGCGGAGCAAGTCTCATTGGATATAATTCCAAGTGTATCAGGGCTGCAAAAGACAGACCCTGCAAGTGGTGATGTGGATTATGAGTGCACACCACGAATAAAAAAGAGAAGGCCAGATGTGCCTGAGATGGCAAAAGATTTTGCTATACCTGAAGGAAGTGGTGAGGCTATGGAAGAAAACCTAGCTGCCAGTATTAATTATATGGTATCTCAACAACTTCAAGATTCTGTGATGATTGAAACAGCAGAATTATATAAAACACCGGATAATTGCACCTCATTGAAGGTACCTACGGTTAATCCGTCTATATGGACGCCTATGACTCCAGGCATGAGAGGACAAGAAATAAGATTTCAAAGAATCCTCAAATTGATTTCTGCTGCCATTACTGCTTTTGGAAGGCAAATGGAGGGGTTGGAGATGGATAAAATTCAAAAAGATACTTTGGGCTTATTATGCAATTCCTTCTATGAAATTAATTGTATGAGGAAAATTGCGATTCAGCCCATATTTCATCCAAGGTTTGCAGGTCTGTGTCGATCAAGTGGTGTTCAAGCTCCTGGTTATCTATTTGGAGAAAACCTGCCTAAACAAATAAGAGAAATGGATGAAGAGGCTAAATCTATTAGCCACATGAGACCTTTCGCCTTTGGACAAAGAAGGTATTTTTCGTCAAGAAGGGGATTTGATTTTGGAAACAGAGGCAGGAGTATGATAATAAAATATTATCATCCGACACAGCCAAATGTTCACCCGTATACGGGGAGAAGGAGACCACCACGTTCATATGGAGAGGTACAAAAAATGTATTCTATGCTTAAAGAAACTGTGGACAAATCTCCAGTTGGAGGAGATTTACAATTGTTTTATGATGAATGGCTTGCCATCACATCTGATCGGTTTATTTTACAAACAGTTTCAGGAGCTACTATTACAATTAAAGAAGGTGTTAATTCTCCGGTACAAAATAAACCTGCTTATGGTTTCATGTTTTCTGCAATTGAAGAGGCAGAAATAAATGGGGAAATTGACAAATTGTTTAAAAAAGGTGTTATTGAAAAAAACTGTTGAACATGAGCATCAATTTGTGTCAAATATATTTCCAAGAAATAAAAAAGATGGTGGTTGCAGAATTATTCTGGACCTTACAAATCTTAATAAATTTGTCGAATATAAACATTTTAAAATGGAAACATTTAATACTGCAAGACATTTGATATCAGCAGGTTGTTATATGGCTACAATTGATTTAAAGGATGCTTACTATTCTGTACCAATACATCAGTTCTTTCGAAGGTATTTAAAATTTAATTGGCTGGGACAGCTGTGGCAATTCAGAGCTTTACCAAATGGGTTAAGTTCAGCTCCCAGGCTCTTTACAAAGCTGTTGAAACCAGCTTTAGCACAATTAAGAGCACAAAAGCACATTGTTATGGCTTATCTGGATGACATTTTAATCATCAATAATAATCAGGAATCAGCTGGAAAATCAGTTTCAGCAACTAAAACTTTATTTGAAAAGTTAGGGTTCTTGATTCATCCAATTAAGTCCCAGCTGCAGCCAGCACAGTCAATTAACTATTTGGGGTTTGTAATTAACTCAGTTACTATGTTAGTAACTTTGCCAACAGATAAGATTGATGATATTTTGGTGACCTGTAGGGGTCTCATTCACAAACCTTATCCCTCCATCCGAGAAGTAGGAAAGGTTATTGGTAAACTAGTAGCAGCATTTCCTTCAGTAGAATTTGGTCCATTACACTACCAAAACCTTCAAAGGGACAAAATAAGAGCTCTAAAAAATAGAGCAGGCCATTTTGATAGGCCTATGCAATTAACAAAAGAAGCTTTATTGGAATTACAATGGTGGATTGAAAATGTCCCACAAGCTGCTAAAAACATTCTGATACAACAGCCTGAAGTAATTTTACAAACAGATGCTAGTGCTCTCGGATGGGGGGCAACAGATTCATTCTCCAGCTGTGGGGACAGATGGACTGTCCAAGAGGAAATGTTTCTCCAAACATATGGTATTAACTATTTAGAATTATTGGGTGCTTTTTATGGGTTGAAGGCATATTGTTCTACAAAAAAGAATCTACATGTACTGATACAATTAGACAATAAAACAGCTGTTGCATATATTAATCACATGGGTGGAGTCAGATCGGTATCATGTGATTGTTTGGTCAATCAGATATGGCAATGGTGTATTAACCACCAAATTTGGATTTCGGCAAATTACATCCCAGGTAAAGACAATGTGGTGGCAGACAATAGATCAAGGATGTTTAAAGATAACACAGAATGGATGTTGAACCCAGTAATTTTCAGTAAAATTGTGACTCAATATGGGTTACCAGACATTGATCTGTTTGCATCAAGACTAAATCATCAATTGCCTAAATATGTGTCTTGGGAACCAGATCCAGACGCAGTAGCAGTAGATGCTTTTTCACTAAACTGGGGGAATATGTTCTTTTATGCTTTTCCACCATTTGCTCTGGTTCAGCAATGTCTGAAGAAAATAGAACAAGATTCTGCCACAGGATTATTGGTAATTCCAAATTGGCCGACACAACCATGGTTCCCATTGATGTTAAACATGATTAAAGAACCATATATGTCAATTCCTAACAGCAGTGATTTATTGATAAAACCAGTAACCAAAGAAATTCATCCATTACATGCTTATATGAATTTGTTAATCTGCAGGTTTTGACCAGACCACTACAGGAGCTTGGATTGTCGGATAGAACTATGGATATTATAGTCGCATCATGGCGAGATGGGAAAAATTTTGCAGACAGTCAAATATATCCTATCATACTGTGAACATTGCAAACATATTGGAGTTTGTTGCCGAGTTGCATTTTGAACAACACTTAAGTTACAGTGCTATTAATAGTGCACGTAGTGCCTTATCATCTTATTTAGGACAAATCTCTGACCAGAAATCAATTGGATCACATCCATTAATATCCAGATTTATGAAAGGAATCTTTAACAAAAATCCACCCAAACCAAGATATACAGAAATTTGGGATGTTAGCATTGTACTTACCTTACTTAGGCAATGGACTCCAATCGAAGGTTTGTCATTGGAAAGGTTAACATTTAAAATTAGTAATATTAATGGCATTGGTTTCAGCTCAAAGGGTGCAAACATTACAAATGTTACGTTTAGACTGTATGCATGTGACTGCAGATAACATTGTGTTCTATGTTTATGATCTGATCAAACAAAGCAGACCAGGGAGAACTGGAGCGAAGGTAATGTTTCAAGCTTATCCCATTGATCCAACGTTGTGTGTAGTTAAACATTTGAATCATTATGTAAAAGTTACTAAAACTCTTCGAGGAGATGAAAAAACATTAATGATTACGCATAAGAAACCACACACAAAAGCTTCAGTGCAAACAATTTCAAGGTGGTTAAAACAGGTGTTACTTTTAGCAGGAGTAGACACTGATGTGTTCAAATCTCACTCCACCAGGGCAGCAGCTACATCCGCGGCGAAGTTACAGGACGTACCACTCGAACATATTTTAGAAACCGCAGGGTGGTGTAAAGAAGAAACTTTTTCAAAGTTCTACAATAAACCTGTTCACACAATGACAGGCTTTGGACACGCGGTGTTGGGTTCACTATAATCACCTGCTTTGTTTCACTATTGATTGATATTATCAATTATGTTATCACTTATATCTTTTATCACTTTGTAATGGTTCCCTCGGGTATAAACGAGGGTTATTATATGTTCTTTTATCATTAAAAGATTTATGGAAAGAACTAAAACTAGTCTGGTTTTCTCATGTATGTGTTGACCTAGCCGGACTGTCGTATGGAAGAATTCTACGACATGAAAAACACAGAAAGCTTCAAACTCTTCACGTAGTCACTCACGTGACTCCGAAGTAAAATAGTAAGATTAAACGAGAACTTACCAGTTCGAAGTTTGATCTTTATTTTATGAGGAGTAACGATGAGGGATTACGTGCCCTCCACTCCACACCCTCATAAAATAAATGATCATCTGGTAGTTCTAAATCTATGATGAGCCTTACTATCTTACTCCGGCTATTGTGTTCTGTGTTTTTCATGCCGCTGCTTTGAAGTATGCCATTCCAGCGCCAGGCGGGGCTTCTTCACGTAATCCCTCATCGTTACTCCTCATAAAATAAAGATCAAACTTCGAACTGGTAAGTTCTCGTTTAATCTTACTATTATTAATGATGGACTGGCTTATAGTTCAGTTCAATAAAATGTTTCAAACCATGCTGACCTGGAATAAACCTACTGACATGGACATTAGTTCTCAGCCAGAATAAGCATAATAATGACATCATGTGAAATCCAGAGATGTAAGTAGTTATTTAATGGGTACTGGCCAAAGAGGACATCCATACCACATTGTATTTATCTACAAACATTGCTAAAGACTCTTTTCTTTGGCAAAGACTCTCTATTTCCAGACTTCCCCTACTTCCAATATACACTCTAACCAAGCTTTAAACGGAGACTGCAAGTCACCCATAAACTAAATAGACATCTGTGAAGGCACCCAGCTGTGACCAAACCTGCTGCAAAATGGTGCATTGGGAATGGTGGACTGAACAGGTGGCAGGAATTTCAGACCACATTTTAAAAAAACATGAATGAGTGAATGTTCAAAAACATCAATAAACGATGCCACTCTAAATCAAAAATGATTTTCAAAAGTCTGAAAACATTCTATATTTTATTCAGCAGCTGCACAGTCAATATGAAGAGTAAATATTTTACTTCAGTTTGATATGCTGGGCTAAACAAGTATAAAAATATCAAGGTATCAACACAGATGCATGAGCCTAGTAGTAAAGGTGGGGGGTATAGGATATTGCTCAGTATTGGCAAAGGGAAGTATACATATGAAAGACTTCATGGTTTGTTTAAAATATGCACCTCAAAGGGAGGTATTTAGCAGAAATATTTCTGGATCTCCATCAGAATTAATCCACACTGGCATTATAAGCGCATGTGGCGTTTCAGGTCAGGGTCCTTCTTCAGGCCCAAAACGTCAACTCTGCATGTTCTCCAGTGATGCTGCCTGACCTGCTGAGTTACTCCGCCACTATAATATTGGTTAAATGGCTTACTTGCCTATGGTATATTAAAAGACCATTGGTTTGAATGTTTTCTATTCTGCAATGAAATCCATTCTTCAGAAGTGAACATTGCATTTCATTTTGTAAATTGTATGGTAAATGTATATTTTCAAAAATAATTGCTCACTTTGAAGGCCCATGTTAGTTGGTTAGTCTATCCAAATTTATAATCTCTTCTAAACATTGCCGTTCTGGATAAAAATAAGAGCAATAGATCGGGTAGAGCCCTGTCTCTTCCCCAGAGGTGGGGTATCGAGAACCAGATTGCATAGGTTTAAGGTGAAGGGGGAAAGATGTAATCGGAATCTGAGGGATAACTTTTTCACACAGAGGTTAGTGGGTGTATGCAACGAGCTGCCAGTGGAAGTAGTTAAGGCAGGGACTATTGCAACATTTAAGAAGTAGTTAGACAGGTACATGGGCATGACAGGTTTAGAGGACTTTGGGCCAAACAAAGGCAGATGGAACTAGTGTAGATGGGATATGTTGGATGGTGTGGGCAGGTTATGCTGAAGGGCCTGTTTCCATGCTGTATGACTCTAAGACTAACATTCCAGCACTATCGCCCAATGTTGGGTGAGTCCAGAACCAGGGACCACAATCTTAGAATAAAGGGGAGGCTATTTAAGACTGAGGTGAGAAAAAGAAATGTCACCCAGGGAGTTGTGAATTTGTGGAATTATTTGCCACAGAGGGCAGTGGAGGCCAAATCACTGGATGGATTTAAGAGAGAGTTAGATAGAGCTCTGGGGGCTTGTGGAATCAAGGGATATGGGGAGAAGGCAGGCACAGGTTATTGATTGGGGATGATCAGCCATGATCACAATGAATGGCGGTGCTGGCTCAAAGGGCCGAATGGCCTCCTCCTGCAACTATTTTCGATGTTTCTATGTATATCATCAGAAATAGCATCAGGATACTGTATGACTCCTCTGCTTGCTCTGCCATTCAGCAGAGACCTTGGCCTAAGATCCATGGTTCATCATGTAACCCATAACCTTTGACTCTCTAATCAATCAGAACTCTATCTGACACAACCTGGAATGTATTCAATGATTAGACCCTGACATTTTCTCGGATAGCAAATTCCAATAACTCAGTCAGTGATGCAGGAGGTTAGGAAGGCTGCCAAACAAGATGTCACTAAATGGTACCTGAACTGAGTGATTGAGACGAAATGTGAAGATGCAGAGTGTGAGGTTGCACCGATCTTGTCTGAGAGGTAAACTGAATCCTCTTTGTGATCTCATCTTCAGACGCAAACGTGCAGTTCTGCACAAGCTGTGAAGGAATGAAGAGACCATGCATATTTACGCTTCAAATACGGGTGCCAATAGTAATTTTAAGGTATCAACACAGATGCATGAGCCTGGTAGTGATGGTGGGAGGGATAGGATATTGCTCAGTAATGGCCAAGGGGAGTGCACATATGAAATACTTCATAGTTTGTTCAAAATATGTACAACTCGAAGGGACATATTTAACAGAACTAGTTCTGGATATCTGTCAGAATGAAACCACACCGGCACGATAAGCATAGGCAGTGTATCGTCAGGTTATTTTGGTTGGTTATTTTTCAAATTTCTGGGATATTCAAGATTTTTTTTTTGTTTCTAAAGGTTGGGAAGGCTGCCAAACAAGATTCACAACATGACATCTGTGAGTTAGGTGTGTGGCGTGTGAGGAATAAGGTTGTTCTTTTAACATATCCTCCAGTGATGTGAGCCTCTGGTTTAGCTTGAGAGGAGATGGGGAACAGGAAGAAGGCTACAACATATGATCTGATATTCCATGATGCTTCAGAGGTACTTGTGTGCCAGTTAGTAGATCAACATGAGATTATCACAATTTTGAGTTTCACTAGCTTAAAAATCCAAATTCACGGTCAATAAAACTCTCCTAATATCTGTGCTCATTTAGTTTAGTTTTTTAGTTTAGTGATACAGCGTGCAAACAGGCCCTTTGGCCCACCGAGTCTGTGTCGACCAGCCAATTTATACCAAGCCAATTAACCTACAAAGCTGTACATCTTTGGAGTGTGGGAAGAAACTGAAGATCTCAGAGAAAACACACACGGTCTCAGGGAGAAGGTGCAAACTCCGTACAGACAAGCACCTGAAGTCAGGATCGAACCCGGGTCTCTGGCACTGTAAGCGCTGCAAGGCAGCAACTCTACCACTGTGCCCTAATTTCATATATTTCATTGAATATGAAAGAGGATTTCATATTCATTAAAAAATTGTTCATATTAATTTCATATGCATAAAAGAGGATACATTTTCTGGAGAATTCCCAAAATATAATTGGAGTCCTTTTTTTCGTATTTTTTGCTGAAAAATGGATGGCATGATCTTCATTGTATCATTGCATCACGATGAGGAAGACTCCCTTGGAGATAATCCGGTCATTCCTGTTTCATAATACACCCAAAGCAGAAGGAAGCAATGAGCAGGTGGTAAATGCATCAAAGTAAAATCTTTTTCAATCAACAGATTGTCAATAAAATTAAAATAAATTAGAACAATATTGCTAGAGTTGCTAAAGTTTTTCTTTTGATCGGGGTACCTCAATATTAATCTTGCTGCAAAATAATATTCAGTAGAGTTTTACAAATTGCAGGAAACTGAACAAGATTGACAGACTGATGTTTAAGCACACAACAGCCCTTCCCTGTTGTGTCCTGATAAGGATTATAATATTTAATAATATCTGGTTTATGTTCATGAATTCAGAAGTTATAGGAGTAAAATTAGATCAGTCGGCTCTTCAGGTCTACTCCGCCATTCAATCGTGGCTGAGCGATCTATCCTTTTCAACCCCATTCTCCTGCCTACTCCTCATAACCCTGGTTCCCTGCACTTCCATGTGCTTATGAATCCCTGGTTCAAATTGTATCAGCCCACTTCCTCAGCCATGATTTGTTTTTACATTTTCAATCTGTTAATTCTCAGTCAGAAGAGCAGAAAGATTGAGTTCACATATATTACAGTAAAACAACCAGTCTCTACTATGTTTGCACTTAACATTTCTTAAGTTAATGTCAGATTTGGTTATATCTTCAGACTGAGCAATGTCATATTTTATGCCAATTAGTAGAAGATTTTTAACTACAGATTATCTCAGCAAAATACCAGGCCTCTGATGTAATCTAACGGAATCTTTCCCTTTATCCGGGCTAGAAAAACTTTAAAAGCAGGACATCTAAACAAATGAGCCTAGTTGTATCAATGCTAATCCATAGCAATTAGCCATTTATAGCATTTGGATGCTACTAGAATTTAATAACTACTGGCTGAACTTTTGATTGATTGACTTTTACCAGAATGTTGCCTGGACTGGCAGGTTTCAGCTGCAGAGAGAGGATTATTTTCACTAGAACATCGGAGGTTGAGGGGACTTGATTTAAGTATATAAAACAGTGGGAGGCATAGATAGGGTAAACAGCCAGATCCTTTTTCCCAGGGTAGAAATGTCCAACACTAAAGGACATAGCTATAATGTGAGAGGGGGAAAGTTTAATGGAGTTGTGTGGGGTAGGTTTTTTTACCAAGGGAGTAGTGGGCGACTGGAATGCTTTGGCCGGGGGTGGTGGTAGATCCTAATAACTTCGAGATTCAGATATGATACGGTATATTGTCTGCAATGTCATGGTGCATTGAACCTTCTCAATGGTATTATCAGTATAGCATTCCATCTAACTTAAACTTCCATGGGCTGAGGAGTTTTAAATTAAATTTCAGCTTTGAAGTCTTGCTGTTGGCTGATTTGTATTGTGTAAGGGATTTGCACAAAATAGATCTGTCTGTTCGAGCGAGGAAAGCCTTGCCTTAGTAAGATTTAAAAGGCTTTTAAAGGCATTGGCTTTCTACATTTCATTTGAAAGGCTCAACAAAAAAACGTCAAATAATAAACTAGAAGGAATATTTCTCTTAAAGTACTTGCCAATCGGAGCATGGGTCGACCTACCAATTTAGTTGAATGAGATCTTGGAAAGGATTCCATGTAGCTTTATCAGTCCTACGAACCAGGGATCAATAACAGGTAATGAAGGAAATACTCAGCAAATCAGCCTGCATCTGTGGGAAGAGAAAAACAGTCAACATTTCTGTTTGGAGACACCCCATCAGAACTTTCTAACAGATGTGGCAAGACCTGCTGAGTATTTCCAGCATCTTCAGATTCAATGTCAGATTTGGTTATATCTTCAGACTGAGCAATGTCATTTTTGCTTTAGAGTTCTAGCATCAATCTATTGCAAAACACAAAATGTTGGAGTAATTATTCACCCTGAAGAAGGGTCCCATACCGAAACATCATTTATTCCTGTCCGTCAGAAGAAGGATCTCAACCCAAATCAATGCCTAGCCATACCAGTCTGAAAAAGTGTCCTGGCCTGACACGCCACCTATCCATGTCCTTCAGAGATGTTGCCTGACCTGTTGAGTTACTCTAGCACTACAGGAAATCTCAGCAGACCAGGCAGTGCTAGTGGAGAGAAACCAAGTTAATATTACACATGGATAACCTACAGAAAAAGCAGGTAGTTTTGATGCAGAGATTGAATTTAATATTTTGTCACATATTTGGCAATATGCTCAGACAAAAGATCATAAGGTCATGTGATAGGAGCAGAATTAGGCCATTCTGGCCCTTCGTCTGCTCCACCATTCAGTTATGTCTGATCTATCTCTCTCATAACCCCATTCTCCAGCCTTTGCACTATAACCCCTGACAACCATACTAATCGAGAATCTATCTATCTCTACCCTAAAAATATCCATTAACTTGGCCTCCACAGCCTTCTGTAGCGAAGAATTCGACAGATTCCCCAACCTCTGACTACAGAAATTCCTCCTCATCTCCTTCCTAAAGGAACATCCTTTAATTCTGAGGCTATGACCTCTAGTCCTAGACTCTCTCACTAGCACTCCCATCTCTCCTCATTAACAATCAGTACGGGAGTACCTCAAGATTGCGTGCTCAGTCCTCGGCTCTACTCACTCTACACATGAATGTATAGCCGGCCACAATCTATATTCAAGTTCGCCGACAGTTGTTGGACGAATTACAGATGGTGGTGAATCAGAGTTTAGAAGTGGGATCGACCCATTGACCAAATGGTGCCAGCACAACAACCTGGCTCTCAATATCAGTAAAATCAATGAACTAATTGTGGACTTTGGAAAAGGAGGAATGAGGACCCACAATCCTGTTTATATCAACGGGACAATGACGGAGAGAGTCAAAAACCTCAAATTCATGGGCACGCATATTTCCGAAGATCTTTCCTGGACCTAACACACTGATGCAATTATAAATAAAGCACATCAATGCCTCTACTTCCTGAGAAGATTACAGAGATTGGGAATGTCAAAGAGGATTCTCTTGAACTTGTACAGGTATACAGTAGAGAGCTTATTGACTGGTTGCATCATGGTCTGGTTCAGCAACTTAAACGTCCAGGAGCGAAATAGACTGCAAAAAATTGTGAACACTGCCCAGTCCATCACCGGCTCAGACCTCCCCACCATCGAAGGGATTTATCGGAATCGCTGCCTCAAAAAGGCAGCAAGCATCATCAGAGACCCACACCATCATGGCCATACATCCCTGCCATCGGGAAGGTGGTACAGGAGCCTGAAAACTGTAACGTCCAGGTTCACGAACAGCTACATCCCCACAGTCATCAGGCTATTAAACACTGCAACCTCAAATAAGCCCAAATAGACTACAGTATTATTATTATTATTATTATTATTATTATTATTATTATTATTGCACTACTATTGTTTGTTTTTTGTGTGTACGTATGTGTGTATGTGTATATGTGTGATTTATATACGTGTGTGTATGTGTGTACTTGTGAGTATGTGTATATATACACACACACACTGAACTCTTTTTCTCTCTCATTTATTATATTGTTTGAAATATTCTTGACTCTTGACTAGTGGAAACATCCTCTCCTCATCCACTCTATCCAAGCCTTTCACTTCAGACCCAAAGATGAGGTGCAAGCGTACATTGGGCATCGTTAGTACACTGGAAATGCCGCAGACAGATCAGACAAGGGATGAAGTAAATTGAAGTAAAATGTTATAGAGAGGTTGAAATATAAAGCAGTACTTGGTCTCACTGTCTGACTCATGTTTAACCTTGGAATGGTAAACAAGGAAAGTACTCCCTGAGCCTGTTTGATTAACTTAATGGCTTGGGAATGGAGAGTGATTCTTCATTTCCCCCATCATTCTGTCGGTTACACATTGTTTCAATTAGAAGTTTATGTGTGCAGGAAGGAACTGCAGAAGCTGGTTTATACCGAAGAGAGACACAAAATGTTGGAGTAACTCAGTGGATCAGGCAGCATCCCTGGAGAAAAGGAATAGGTGATGTTTTCGGTCTAAAGAAGGGTCTCGATCCGAAACATCACCTATTCATTTTCTCCAGAGATGCTGCCTGACCCGCTGAGTTACCCCAGCGTATTGTGCAACAACATAACACTGGAGGATATATGGAACAGATTCCTTGCAACAGTTTGCAAATTTAAATTGGGAAAGTGCAAGTTGTAGTCATGGTAATCAAATATGTGTTAAACTGTGCCAAAGTGAAGTCCACATGATTGCATACATTATAAGTCACTGTTGTGCTTATTATGATCTAAATGCAATCGAGTAATATTAATTATCTCCATATTTTTACTGTATTTTCCCATACTGAGTATTATGATACCAATCATTCTGTGTCAGATCATCTCCTTGATTTCAGGATGCCTTTTCCAAGCAAAGTACATTTGTTAAACTGTCTTTCAACTTCAATATCAGGTTTCTCCACGTTGCTTTCTTGTTTTCAGCAGTTTCAACTAGATATGACAGGCTATAAACAAATAAAGTTATTTAGCATTCATCATTTAAATACATTTTACTTGGTTCAAATAATGTCTTTATTGGGGCTGCAGCTTTACAATATACTGTACCTATAAATGTCAAAACAGCAAGAAAGCTTTTCCTGCACTTTTAAAGAAAGTTAATCTTTGAACCAATTTGTCCAAACTCATATAATAACGTGCTGTTCTGAATATTACTGATAAATTCTGTCTCTCTGCTTGTTTTAGAATGAGCAATATCCAATATAGGGAAGACTTTCAGGATTCTTTGAAGTTACATTAGAATCCCATTTACCCATGACGTTCAGATAAGCATTGGCAGCAGTTAAGTTTTCTCAGCTGGTACAGAGCCTATCAGAAATATGGCTCTTATCATTTAAAACTATGCTAGCCATATAAATTGAGGAATTAAATTGAAAGTTTGTTATTGATCTATATCAGATTAATTATGTCTTCTGGTTGTGTCAGATGTATCTCTTCCTCATTCTCATCGGAGTCTACACTGGAACACTTTGTGTGCAGTTTGACCAATTCATAGGGTTTTTTTAAAGAGTGTATCTGAGTGGATAGATAAAAGGCAAACAGTAGATATAATATATTCAACTTTTCAAAGGGCTTTTGATAATGAACCATGTAAATTATGAGGATTTGAGGCATTGGGATAATGTATTGGCATACAGGGTTTATTAACAAACAGGATAGAGAGGGCAGAAATAAGTTGGGTATTTTCAAGTTGGAGTCTGTCGGGTTGCAACAACAATCAATGCCCAGTTTTGTTATTATTTACCTTTGTTGCTATTAAAATCATCCCAAACTGACTTACATTCTTTCATTAAAATGTTCTATTTTAATCTAATTCCAAAGACATGGATAATATACATTTTTTAGACATGGATAGATCATTTAGGAGATTATATGATTTAGGAGAATCAATGGAGATTACATTTCCTAATATAATTTTAAATAATTTTTTAATCCCTTTAAATCTGTACCATTGTTCTTCAACGCCTATCTTTAATTGTCCAGTCTGTTCTTCAACGACCTATCTTTAATTGTCCAGTCTGTCTTTGACTACGTGCATTCCATACCTCTATTATTGGCATTCTTTTAATGTTTTCCAGCAAAGAATTTCACCACCAACTCAATGTGAAGTTCTATCACATTATCATCAATCTTCCGCAGATCATTTACTTTGATAATACTAATTAACCCCATCTTATCAAAAATATGTAAATTAATCTGCTCCCTCGTGAATTCAACTATAATGTCTATAAAGCTGTCAGAAAATGTATTCAATCAATTCTACTCCTTTACTGCCTTTATGTGTCTAGGTTATTTGAACATTAAATTGCTCCACAATTGTTGTATTACCTTTGTAACAATACTTGCTACTTTTGATTAATACCCTGTCCAATGGTAAAGAAGCCTCACATTTTCTCTCATCAGTGATACCTGAGACTTGTAATTTGTAATCTCCACACATACCAATTCTACTTCCTGATGTTCCAGCTCTTTCCTGACCATGGACCTGTTGCCATTTTAATTGGGACTACGTAAATGTCTTTTTTTTCATTCGTCTTGTCTTCTTGAAACAATAGACAATAGACAATAGGTGCAGGAGTAGGCCATTCGGCACTTCAAGCCAGCACCGCCGTTCATTGTGATCATGGCTGATCTTCCACAATCAGCATCCAGTTCCTGCCTTTTCCCCATATCCCCTGACTCTGCTATCTTTAAGAGCTCTATTCAACTCTCTCCTGAAAGCATACAGAGAATTGGCCTCCACTGCCATCTGAGGCCGAGAATTCCACAGTTTACCAATCCTCTGTGTGAAAATGTTTTTCCTCATCTCCATTCTAAATTGCTTGCCCCTTCTTCGTAAACTGTGGCCCCTGGTTCTGAATTCCCCCAACATCAGGAACATGTTGCCTGCGTCTAGCGTGTCCAAACCCTTAATAATCTTATATGTTTCAATAAGATGCCCTCTCATCCTTCTAAATTCCAGAGTATACAAGCGCAGCCGCTCCATTCTATCAACATATGATAGTCCTGCCATCCCGGGAATTAACCTCGTGAACCTATGCTGCACTCCCTCAATAGTAAGAATGTCCTTCCTTAAATTTGGAGACCAAAACTGCACATAATACTCCAGGTGTAGTCTCACTAGGGGCCTGTACAACTGCAGAAGGACCTCTTTGCTCTTTTACTCAACTCCTCTTGTTATGAAGGCCAGCATGCCATCGCTTTCTATACTGCTTTCTGTACCATGCTTACTTTCAGTGACTGATGAACAAGGACCCCCAGATTTTGTTGTACTTCCCCCTTTTCCCAACTTGACACCATTCAGATAATAATCTGTCTTCCTGTTTTTGCCACCAAAGTGGATAACCTCACATTTATCCACATTAAACTGCATCTTCCCACTCACCCGACATGTCCAAGTCGCCCTGCATCCTCATAGCATCCTCCTCACAGTTCATACTGCCACCCAGCTTTGTGTCATCTGCAAATTTGCTAATGTTACTTTTAATCCCTTAATCTAAATCATGAATGTATATTGTAAATAGCTGCGGCCCCAGCACCGAGCATTGTGGTACCCCACTAGTCACTGCCTGCCATTCTGAAAGGGACCCGTTAATTCCCTAAAAGAGTAGGGTTTCCTGTCTGCCAACCAATTTTCTGTCCATGTCAATACCGTACCCCCAATACCATGTGCTCTAATTTTGCCCACTAATCTCCAACACCATTTCCTGCCTAATGTGAATTTCCTTCAATTCCCTAGATCCTCTGGCCACTAGTACATCAGGGAGATTATTTGTGTCTTCCTTAGTGAAGACAGATCCAAAGTACGTGTTCAACTCGTCTGCCATTTCCTTCTTCCCCATAATAAAACATCTTGCACTTGGAATATTTAGTTATCAAATGTTATCACACTGCAAATATACTTCTGCAATATTATCAATTTCAATCTACTTTTCTCTACCATTAAGTTGTCTATATTCTTAGGAATGAACGTTCCATTACATAATAAGTGAAGGAGGCCATTTGTATTCTTTTGCCCACTCACCTATTCAATAAGATTGTGGCTGACCTTTTAGTGTTACTTTACTGTATATTGTTTTGCTATCCTTGCGAGCAAAGCACCTAGGCAAATTCCATATGACACAAAATGCTGGAATAACTCAGCATATCAAGCAGCATCTCTGGAAAACATAGATAGGTGATGTTTCGGGTTGGGACCAATCTTCAGACCTGAAACTGAAACCGGAAACATCGTCGCCTTTCCATGTTCTCCAGAGATGCTGCCTGACCTGCTGAATTACTCATGCATTTTGTGTCATATGGAACTCTTTCTTGAGTATATCCAGTAACTTAACCTCCATTAGCCTCTCACAGAAAATTCCAAGGATTCACAACCTTCTAGTGAAGAATCCTCTCCTCATCTCTGTCCAGAATTTGTGACCTCATACTTTGAAATTGTGACCTCTGGTTGTTTGCACCTGAGGCAGAGGAAACATCATTCTTGTATTTATCCTATTAAGCCATTTAAGAATATGTTTTTACATTTCAATGTGGTCATTCTCCTGGACAATATAGATTCAGCCTGGAATAATTACTTCAGCTGGAAGAACAACTATCGACCTCATTGGTGACCATCTGACTATCCTTGATCGGACATTGCTGGCTTTACCTTGCACTAAACATTATTGCTTTATCATGTATCTATACACTGTAAATGGCTTGATTGGAATCATGTATTGTCTTGTGCTGACTGCATAGCATGCAACAAAAGCTTTTCACTGTACTTTGGTACATGTGACAATAAACTAAACTGAACATTTAGCAGACCAGTCAGCACCAATGATTGGAAAGGGAGCAAAGTAAACATGACACGGTGAACCCAAAGCCCTGCAGGAAGAATGGTGACAGTGCACTGGTCAAATTACTAGGCTAGTAATCTGGAGGCCTACTCTCTATTGATACACGTGAATTCAGATTCCAGCATGGCAAATAGGGCATTAATAATCTGGAATTCATTATAGGCTGTGGAGTTATGGTTATATTCAAGACAAAGGTACTTAGTTATTAAAGGAATGGGATTAGTGCAGGGATGCGATGCGGAGGTAAAACTTCAACAATGAGCGCATTCAATGTGGTTCAGGCACATGGGGTTGAAAGGCCTGCTCCGGTTTTCGGTTATTTTATTATTTCCACTACCAGAGGTCTTGTCAGTGAAGTAGGTGCAGACCTTCCACAAGACAGTATCGAGGATCATGCTGCAAACTGGAACGCTCAGTGGATCTGTCTGTCATGGAATCGGAGCAGCAGACAGCATGAAAACAAGCCGGGGCCATTGCCAACCATCAAGCATTAGACAACGTTACATTGATTCTGTATTGCATTCCAATTAACTCCTCCCAGTACTATCATTCATCTATTTATCATAACCCTAATTCTTCTTTACTTTTTAGACTTTAGACTTTAGAGATACAGCGTGGAAATGGGTCCTTCAGCCCATGACGACCAACGATCGCCCTGTACACTAACACTATCCTACACACTTGAAACAATTTACAATTTACAGAAGCCAATTGTACAAAGAAACAAACCTGTACATCTTTGGAATGTGGGAGGAAACCGGATCACCCGGAGAAATCCCATCCCGTCACAGTCAGAACATAAAAACACCATACAGTCAGTACCCATGGTCAGGATCGAACCCGTGTCTCTGGCGCTGTAAGGCAGCAACTCTACCACTGCGCAACTGTGCTGCCATTTTCTTATTCACATTTTGACTGCAGTTGTTCTTATATCATCAATTCCCCAAAACTACACTCATGTCCGGTTTTCTGTTCTTTTGGCTTTTATTAATCTGCTACTGCTTTTAATGATTTGTGTTTACATTCCCTGAGACTCCAGGTGCTTGCCCCATTTCATTGCTGCCTGGAAGATTAACAAAGTACGGTTGATTCCTGTATCCAGAATCGTTCATACAGAGATAGGCAAGGTTCAAGCACAAGCCCATGCATTATTGCAATAGCCCTCTGCCTTCACAACCCAGGGTCACCCTTTAAGCTTTTAACTGACAAGAATTTTCAGTTTCCTCTGTTTCGTTATCCACATTCCGATCGTCCCGTGTTTTACATAAAATCCCCCTGTTTTCCCACGAGACTTGGTCCAAAGCAAATGCAATGTACAAATGTATGACATTAGTGGGCCCCTCAGCAGAAAGCAACTTATCCACACAACCCCATCTACAGGGCAACATGATCCTGTCATGTTAATGCAGCAATTAGTCTGCAGACTCTAGCCATGGCTCCTGGCTCCTCTTTTGCCAAAACTAAACCATTTTTAAAATTTGCTAATAAATCTTTCCAAGAGGTCAAACAATTCAATCTTGAACCATAAAGCAGAAATAAACAGATTCAAATCACATGGGGCCTTCAAATGTTATTTAATCTCAAATGCTGCAGTAATCATGATACAAACTCTGGTTTGTAACCATAAGTTTGTTTTAGTGAAGAAATTGAACTTTTAAATGCAATCCTATCACATCTCTTCAGTGCTTTTTTTTGTACATAAAGGTACTGATACACACAATTTACAAATATATGTGCCAAAAGGGCTGGAAAACGAAATAATGATGTTTAACTTTTTAAAGGTGCTTGTTATCCATACTGGTGCATAACATCACAAAAAAAAGCACTACCTTCAAGTAAGAAAGATATACATTCCCATTTCAGAGACTTCACTTAATCTAGGTTGACATCTTCAGGCACATGTTTGGAAATGCGCTTCTACAGACAAGAATAGCATCAGGCCTGGAGATCAGTGAAAATACACTTGCTTTGCCAGTGTGAGACCCCTAGTTAAATCTCCAGCGTCTCCATGTTGTTGGCCATGAATTTGTGGGCTGAAGAGCGTGTTTCTGTGCCGTGCAACTCTATGAGATGCTAATCATAGGATTGTCCTGGCTTCATTAAAGATCCCTTGAATCTGTTCCAAAATAGAGCCTGCAAGTTCTCCCTGTGTCCAACACTTAACACCCAAATAGCACCAGTAAGCAGATTATCCAATCATTATCACATTGCCATTTGAAAGAATTGGCTATGTGCATATGGGTTGCTGTTTACTGTGTCACAAGGAGGTTCTGATGAACTTCAAATGTACGTACTTGACTATGAAGAACTGTGCAAAATCCGTACAATCTCCAAACAGACAGGCACACGTAGTCAGGATCGAACCAGAGTCTCTGGCGCTAAGGCACAACTCCACCGATGTGGCACTGTGCCGCCCTCTTAACGAGTTAACACTTAATGCTCAGCACATCATGAAAGATATGACAAACATATAATCCATCTGATTAGAAGGTGTGATCCCTTGGGGTTGCAGCTTAATGCTGTAAATATCGGTTTCTGAAACCGAAAATGATCAGTTAAATCCTTAACTGCTTGTTGATTTGTTCTGATAGTTAAGCATGATAGATGAGCCCAAGTCAACCAAAAAACAATCAGTCTCTATACCCCAAGGAAAAAGCTAATTCCATCAGCTGACATTCAAGTCACACACATGTCTCACATTATCAAATAGCAATCGGCTGGATTTATTTCATTATCCCCAGGGAATTTGACAACACTGCCAAGCAATCATACTTCTCACAGTAATCATGAGACAAAGCAGGTGCTGTGGATGCTCAATAGTTGAGTTCATACAAAACAAAAAATGATAGTATCTAGATATTAATGCAACCAACTAAAATGGCTACAGCACAGGAAAATGGGTTAGAGGTAGAGGATCAGCCATAACCATGATGAATGCTTTTAAGAAAGTTGAGAGAATGATATCATGTCAAGAACCTACCAGAGTTTACAATAACTCAGCACCTTGGAAAATGTCAGTCATTCACAGAATATCATCATTGCCACCTATGAAAAACGAATTGAATGTTCCAAGGAGGTAACAAAAGCCATGGACAGACAAATCTTAATTATTTCATTCTTTACATTGAATGTGAACATCATCTTTGAGGCCAATATTTACTAGTTATTTCAAATTGCCCTCTGACTGATTTACTTGATCAGAACAACTCGTCCTTCTTGATCAAGATGCTGGTCTCATTTGCCTGCATTTGGCCCATATCCCTGTGAGGAAGGTTTTTTTTACAATACCCCAGTACTCATTGTTACTGCTTTTAGCTCTAATTTTAATTTTAATTATTGAAACAAGTGTACTTAAATTCCCAATCTAGGCTCCCAAATATTTAAATTTCAATCTGAGCTCCCAAATATTTAATTCAGGACTTTGAACTACTATTCCAAAGTCATAACCATTGTGCCAACAGACCCTTGCTCTAGTATAATGCCCCTGTCCCACTTAGGAAACCTGAACGGAAACCTCTGGAGACTTTGCGCCCCACCCAAGGTTTCCGTGTGGTTCCGGAGGTTTTGTCAGTTTCCCTAATGGTCGAAAGTGGTTTCCGTTTTAAAAATCGGTAATTTTTTAGTCAAAGCCGGTTGCGATGCTAGTTGAAGATGGTTGCCGGAAGACAAAAACCTCTGGGAACCTCCAGGAACCGCACGGAAACCTTGGGTGGGGCGCAAAGTCTCCCGAGGTTTCCGTTCAAGTTTCCTAAGTGAGACAGGGGCATTAGGGTCTTTTTTGCTAAGGTTGAAGCTCATAGAACTGAAATTAAAGGACCAAATTATTGATTTAGATAGAAAGTTAGCGGAGAGGTTAGATATAAAGCATTGGGATAATAGGCAGGAACTCAAATTGATAGGTTATTATTATTGTCATGCTACAAATATCTTTGTTGGTCCTGCAAATATTCACCATGTTTGCAAATTTTCATATGAGTTGGATGGTGGGAGAGAATACCCATATCTGTATTATTCAACATGATGAATATAGTTGACATCATAAGCGATGTAGAGTGAAGCATGAAATTACAAAAAGATTTTAATAAATTGAACAACTGTCAAACTTTTGACAAATGTATTTTAAAAGTGTGATAACTACTTGAATGGGAGAGGATTGAAAACATGTAATTGGCTTGTTTCTTGATTTTAAATGCTGTTTAATTTATTTGGATTCCTCTTACATGGAAAGCTTCTGACTGTGCTTAAGTAGGGAATATAGAAACATAGAAACATAGAAATTAGGTGCAGGAGTAGGCCATTCAGCCCTTCGAGCCTGCACCGCCATTCAATATGATCATGGCTGATCCCTTTACAATCAAATATACACTCAGAGTACACTGGGAAATTGCACAACTTTGCAAAGACTGAAATGATTGGATGAAAGGTATAGCATTCTGGCTAGAAATAGTTATCAGATCGGGTACCTGACTGAAGTCAGAAGGAGTTTATGGTCACAAAATATCATCAGCTTGATTTTGAAATTCAGAAGGTATTGGCTTTGGTTTGGAAGAAGGACAAATATTGAAATCTATTGTCGGCCTGTTATGTTACCATGACAACAAGGCCAACGAATAAAACTTCTGATAATGTCATTGATAATAAACTAAATCATATAAACATACTGTGCTGATCTTCAAATCTTTGAAACATCTTGTACATCTATAATTTAACGATTTGAGATTAAAAGTAGAAAATGCAAATGAAATTCCCAGACAAAATATGAAGTTGTCAAATCTCTTTCCAAATGCTGGTAAAAATAGGGCTTAGTTCAGTTGAAACCTCGGATAGTCTCTGGTTATTTCAGTGCAGTTAACTCATCTCCTACATGTCAGGCTTTCCTTATTAACCTTGACAACTCCAGAGAGAAAAATTACAACAAGATTCTACAGATGTCAGTAAACTGAAATATAGAATATAGAACAGTACAGCACAAGAATAGGCCCTTCAGCCCACAATGTCTGTGCTGACATGATATCAAGGCAAATCCTTATCTGCCTGCATATAATCCATAGTTCTCAATTCCATACATATCCATGTGCTTATCGAAAAGTCTCTTAAATGCTGTCTCCACCACCACCTCCAGCAGAATGTTTCAGGCATCCGCCACCGTCTGTGTAAACAATTTGCCCGGCATATCTTATTTACACTTTGCTCCTTTCATCTTAAAGATATGCTCTCTTGTATTTGATCTTTCTACCCTGGGGACAAGATTCTGGCTGTCTACCCTATCTCAGCCTCTCATCATTTTACATATTTCTAACAGGTCTCCCCGCACCCTTCAGTGTTCCAGAGAAAACAATTCCAGTTTGTCCAACCTCATCCTGTAGCTATTGCCCCCTAATACTGGCAATATTCTAGTACAAAATGAAGAGAAGTAAATGTAAAGGACTCAGAGTAAAATTAGGTCATTCAGCCCATCAAGTCTACTCTTCCATTCAATCTTGGATAATTTATCTTTCTCTCTTAACCCCATTCTCATGCCTTCTCCCTATAACTGCTGACACCCTTACGAATCAAGAATTTGTTAAAATCTGCCTTAAAAATCTCCTATGACTTGGCCTCCACAGCTGTCTGCGACAATGAATTCTACAGATTCACCGCCCCCTGACAAAAAAAAAATACCGATGTTACTATCTTTGAAGCAATACTGCAGCAGAGAAAAGTTAAGGTGGAGGAAAGACTGAAGGGAAGGCTGGTGTCAGGGTGAAGGACTAGAGGGATTAAATGATTAAAGGGAAGAAAGTGGAAGACACAACAGGATGGAAATGGAAGAAATAAAAGCTGGGAACGGAGACAAGCATCACAGAAGAAAATTGACAACAAAGACCTCAGCTGACAGCAGAGAAGCAGAAAATCACTCATGCTCCTGGTCTCTAACATCTTTCATAAATGGTTGCCATCCAGAGGGATGTGGTGGACACTTCACAGTTAAACAGTCTGCCAATGCATGTTGTTTGAAGTTCTCATATGAAGAAGAACTAAATGTGCACACATCAGGGGACACTACTGATGTGCAAGTCAATCCCTTGAGGAAGTCTTTGAGGGAGAGGTGACTGCAAGAGAGACAGGCACACAAAAATAGACAAGGTCAGAACAAAATCATTTCATAGACATACAGTTTCTCGTGTCTCCTTTTACGACTCCATTGCACATCTTCTTCAAGACATATCAACTTTGAAGTAGTTCTCCTCCTCTCTTTGATGGGAGTTCTGTGAGTTCCTCTCCCAGTCTCTTCTGCCTATTGTTTTTACTGCTCTGCCGTTTGACTGTGCCGATGATCATTTCAATGTGAAATTCACGGAGGCAGTTCTGCATGCAAGTCACTTTATTGTGTCTGAAGACTGTCTGGCATTGGTCAAGCATCCAATGAAGTGACAAGTTGCACAGTGGTTGCTTCAACCATTACCAGCATAAGTTGTGATTCGACCTATGAATGTCATTGAATATTGGCAAGCAGGCAGCACACGATACTGACATCTCCAGTCAGACTGTCAGGGTCAGCTTTTACTACTCAGAATATTTTATTCTTATCACTGGCTGCTCCGTCATTAATTGTCATTTTGTACCATGCCCAGCAGTGCTCCATGCTGTAATCACAGCCTCATTAATCAATCTTGATAGTCCTGGCTATATCAGAGTTGTTTATTTATCTTGCAATAATATGGCAATAATAATGTACAACTTTACAACTTGTATTGTTTGTACAAATGAAGGATGCAGGTCAAGTCAAGTCAAAGCAAATCAAGTCAAGACAAGTCGAGTTTATTGTTTTTCTGGACAAGTGCAGTGATATACAGTTACGAATAAAATCTTGCTCAAACATTTTGAGTCTATATTCAAAACAGATACACACAGACACATTATATATAAACTAGACTAAGTGCTGCTCCCCCAACGCAATATTCCACCACTCAGGAGAGAAGACCAATCTGCGTATGCGCGGTTTTAAAGATTTTTAAACCTTAATAACTTTTTAAATATACCATTGATCAGAACAAAACTTGTTGCCCTCGTAGCACAGGCGGATGGTGAGTACGGTGGCGAACATAATCGTAGCACTATTGCATACCTTTTTTGCGTAAATAATAAAAAACGCAACACAAGAAGAGCACAAGGTCAGAGTTTTACTTATGTATATATATATATATATACATATATATACCCTATATATATATAAATAATGGTAATAATGATAATAATATGTTTAACGTGCCAGTATGCTACACTACATGTGTGTGTGTGCGTGTGTGTGCGTGTGTGTGTGTGTGTGTGTGTGTGTGTGTGTGTGTGTGTGTGTGTGTGTGTGTGTGTGTGTGTGTGTGTGTGTGTGTGTGTGTGTGTGTATGCATATATATAATTTTGTTTTCTGGCCATTTGATACATATGTTCATTAAACATTGTATCGGCAGAAATTTGTTTACAAAACAATGCACCATCTATAACTCACCTTTACTTGTGCATACAATAATAAAAATGCCTAGACAGTAAATCCGCTGACCTAGGTTCTCACTGGCTGGATGAACAGGACAGATTTTTATCTGGTATGTTCATCTAACAGGAAGGTGTTTTATAATTACAACAGACCAATGGTTTACTGCAGTAAGTCTTTACAAGTATAAATAAACTTTCAAATTGGACTTTAATACATATATAGAGTGCTGGAGCTGCTCAGTGGGTCAGCAGAATCTCAGAAGAACATGGATAGGTGACATTTCAGGTCAGGACTCTTGTTCAGACTCTGATCTGAAACATCGTCTATCCATGTTCTCCTGAGATGCTGCCTGATCTGCTGAGCTAGTCCACCACTCCACATCTTCTTTTGTAAACCATCATATACAGTTCCTTGTTTCTACATTAGTATATACATCAAAGTTTGATGTATCATACTGACTGAACATTCTAAGTAAATAGAGGCAATATTTCCCGTCTGTCATGCACTTATAGAAACTGTGCGGCCATTAATATTTTCAGATTTGTTGTTGAATGAGACTAGACATACATATTTTTTGTATAATATCTGTCAATTACATTGAGTGATTCTCTGATGATAGCGTAAATCTATAATGGCAAGAATGCAAAAGCCTGATGAAAGTAAGGAGTCCCATTGCTGGGAAAAGAATAAACGGAATGGATAAAATAGCATGGAACAAAATGCTGAGAAATGGAAGGGAGAGGGTGGAAGGAATAAGAACAAGATGATCCACATTATAGTGAAATCGAGAAGGAAAATTGTGGTGGAGGGTGTAACACAGTGAAATATTATTGTTTTGCAATCACCACAGGACACTGGAACATTAATGAGAAGGACCAGTGGTAATGGTAATCCTGGCCACCATCACAATTCCCCAATATTTACCTACTAATTCACTTGTTGGATGTTGAAAATCGTGACAATACATTTTTATGCAAAGTATTGAAAACAGTGAAGTATTTTGTCAAGAATAAACCAAAATGGAACATGCCCTTGGAAAATGTTGGCAACTATATAATGAGAAAGTCATCATCAAACATTCTATTTCAAAATGATGAAGGCACGGTCCTCGGACCACTGTTGTTTCTGACGTACATTACTTAAATTTTTTTTTTAATTTTTTATTAGAAGTAATGTACAACAGTATAAACCAAAAATAACATAATACATTTCATGTACCACTTCTTGTTTTAAAATTTAATAATAGAAAAGTAACAGAAGGAAGAAAAAGAAAAGTAGAGAAAGTTAGATAAGATAGTGATATTAATAGTACGTGAAAACGTGGAAAGAGAGAGCCCATAAAGATGTAAAGCACGAGAAAGAGAAAAATAAAGAAAAAAAGGAAAATATAAATAAAATAAATTAAAAGGGATGTACCTGCTTCATACCATTACACACCCCTCACCCGGTCCTGAAACAGTTTATTTCCAGAGTTATGTTGCACCTTATGCTTGTAATAAGTCGATAAATGGAGCCCAAATCTTTAAGAATTGGTCTGATTTGCCTGCTAGGACGAATCTCATGTCTTCAAGGTGTAACATTTCAGACATATTTGAAATCCACATTTTTAGCGTTGGTGTGGGTGCATTTTTCCAGAATTTAAGTATAAGTTTTTTTTGCTGTTATTAAGCCATAATTAAGGAAACTCTTTTGGAACGAAGTCAGCTCAAACCGACTTCCATTGTTCAAAAATAATCAGTTCTGCGTTGGGTTTCAGTTTTATTTTAAATAATTTTGTAAAAATTTCAAAAATTTAATTGCAAAATTTTTGGATTTTTATGCAAAAAGCAAAGGAGTTTGCTATGGTTGCATCTTGAGATAAACATTTATCACAAATGGGGGAGACATTTGGAAAGATTTTGTTCAGTTTAGTTTTCGAATAATATAACATATGTAAAATTTTGAATTGAATTAAGATATGTCTTACATTGATCGAGCATTTATGCACATATAGCAAGTATTTATACCATATCTCTTTCGAGATTTGTATAGATAGTTCTTGTTCCCAATCTCTTCTAATTCTATCAGATGATGGTATTTCTATATTTAGAATGATATTATACAAGTATGATATTAAGTTACTTGAGTCCGTCTTTCTGTTCATAGCTTCATCTAATAGATCTGGAGTCAGAGTTTGGTACTCTTGCGAAAAAAATTCCCGTTTCATGCATGTCTCCAAGCATTTTTATTCCTATTCTTTCCCAATGGGTAAATGTTTTATCAATAATGGATGGTTTAAATGACGGATTATTAACTATAGGAGAGAGAAGCGATAGGTTTCTTAATTTGAGAGTTAATTTTATTTGTTTCCAAATTGTAATAGTACTATGAATAATTGGGTTTTTCTTGTATATTTTATTATTCCGTTTTATCGGTGAGAGAAGGATCGCTCCTATACTAAAAGGGGAACAATCTTCTTTCTCCATTACTATCCATACCACCTGATGGGCAGAATTGTCCAACAGGTGAATTACATTTTTGATATTTACTGCCCAATAATAGTACAAAAAAATGGGGAGTGTTAGTCCACCAAATTCTTTGGGTTTCTGACGTACATTCATGATCTACCTGAACACATAAATTGTAAAACAAGACCCTTCGCAGATGTTTGTCTTGTATATACACTTGTCACTGATGTAGAGGATATGAACTCCTTACAAGAAGACCTTAAGTCCTTGGAATTATGGCAAAACACATGGAAGATGAGCTTCAACCCAACCAAATGCTCAATTATGGTAATTTCCAACGTACAAGTTCACGACCATACCTTGGAGTTCATCTTGATAGCAAGTTTTCATGGGGGGAACACGTGGACAACACGGTCACTAAAGCCAACCGGACACTAGGATTCCTTAGATGAAACCTCTAGTTCTGCCCAAAGGAAGTGGAAACCACAGCATATACAACATTGGTTAGACCCTTACTGGAAAACGCTTCATGCACCTGGGACCCATACAAGACTGGTCATATCAACAAACTAGAAGGGGTACAGAGGAAAGCAGCACACTTTTGCATCGGGAACTAAAATAGAGGTAGCAGTGTCACCCAGATGGTGTCCGACCTGGAGTGGGAAACGCTGGAAACAAGAAGGGCAAGGAACAGATTAGCCATGTTGTACAAGATTCAAAAGGGGATCGTGGGCATAACTGCAGATAGGTACATAACATACTCAACAGAAAGGAGAACAAGAAAGAGAAATGATATGCTAATAGAAACCCCTTTAGCCAGGACAGATATTTATAAGAACTCATTCTTTGTAAGAACCTTCAGGGAATGGAATAAACTAGACAACAATATAGTCAAATCATCTTCACTAGACAGTTTTAAGGGGGCACTAACAGTACGTTAGTATGCACAACACATCCAAGTTGGCGATATGCAGAGTACTGCCCTGCCGACTACGCATTCAGAAGGTTCAGAAGGTATAACTGTATGAAACCTTTAGAGTGCAAATAGTTTTCATTGTCCCTACATTTCCCCTCCCCAACACCTCCTTCAAAAACTTACTTCAAAACTAACTCTTTGTCCAACTTGTTTATCACGCCTCTAAATTCCTTTTCAATTCATGTTGATTTTATTCCACCTATACTTTTATGAGTAATATATTGTGTACACATATTAGAATTTTCTTATCTGCATTTAGTCTTAGGGATTTCTGCATTCTCCCTTACTCGGGGTGTGCGCACAATATTAGTTGGATAACACCACAAGTGACAGGATCCCTATGTTCTAATTTTCACTGTCAGGGTAGTAAGTGTGTAGCCTTCATAGCAAGGAATTAAAATTCTGGCAGCTTTTTATAAATTGTCCAAAATATTATTACCCAGTAAATGGAAATTAAAGTCTACTACTTCATCGTTTCTGCAGGCTTCAGGGATGTTTCTTTCCTGGTGGCTATTGTCAACATATTCCGAATGTGGGGAAAAAACCACATGGAAATCATAGATATTGTCTCAGTGGGCAGTGCACAATCTCATCAAATTTATTCTTAAATGCTTTGAAAACCCTGTTTAGTTTAGTTTAGAGATACAGCATGGAAACAAGCCCTTCAACACGTAGACTGATGTCCATGCCATCAAGCGATCCCCTCACACTGATGCTACCCTACTAACACGAGAAACAATTCACAATTTTACCAAGCCCAATTAGCCTACAAACCTGTACATCTTTGGAATGTGGGAGGAAACCGTGGCACCCGAGGAAAAACCATGCAGTTTTGGGGACAACGTACAAACTCCATACAGACAGCACCGTAGCCAGGATCGAACCCAGGTCTTTGGCGCAGTAAGGCAACAACTCTACTGCTGCACCACCGTTAAGCCCTGTATTCCCCTAACTCTGGCCTATTTCATCCACCACTTCCTTTGTTTCACCGTTGATAGTCTTTAAATTCAGCTTTCCACATGATAAGGTCTAAAACTGCCAAACTAAATTTCTCTCGCCCCTCCTTCGAGATCCTCCTTACAACTTTAACTGGTTGAATAATAGTTAATGATTCTATCATCTCCTTTTTTAGATCCCTATGAAATTCCCATTGATATTGCTGCTTTGAAAAAAACTGGGAATGTCTTACCAAGTGACACAGATATAAATGTAATTGTGGCACCAAATGATTATTTAGAGAATCCAGGATCCAGGTTCGATCCTGACTATGGGTGCTGAGTTTGACCTGCATGGATTTTCTCCGGGTGTTCCGGTTGCCTCCCACACTCCAAAGACATACAGGTTTGATGGTTAATCGGCTTGTTATGAATGTAAAATAGTCCCTAGTTTGTGTAGAAAAGTGTTAGTGTGCAGTGATCACTTGTTGGTGTGGACTCGGTGAGCCGAAGGGCCAATTTCCGCGCTGTAACTCTTTACTAGAAAAGACCTTACATTATTTATAGCCACCCATATCTTTCTCAATGTGCAATGGAGCTAGTAAGTTACTTTTGACAGGTAGACTAGATTAGATTAGTTTATTGTCATATACACTGGGGTGCAATGAAACTCCTTGTTCATAAGAAGCTCAGAGAGTAAACAGTGTGCATGCAGTAATGATTTTTAATGGCTGGAAACACAAGCACGGAAGATTATGACTTCAAGTCCCACTCAAGAGAACACATAAACTGGATTGATTCCCCAGTCCAATACTGAGGAAGCGCAGCATTTGTAGAGGAGACAGTGATAAGCACATTGCTGTGTGTGGGATATTGTTGCGGATTGTGCAAAAGGCATGAAAATTGCTAAATAAATACAAGGTCATTCCGATTATGCAACATCTCAAACAGTAGGGCAACTGGATCTAATGTAACAGCCAACATAAACAGAAGACAGCAGAATGCAATGGATATTTCCTGGTATATGCTGGCCGAGAATCCTAACACATGTTGGCAAAAAATGAGAAATTGCTGTTTTAATTGGCCTGAACTAATCACACTAAACAGACAGGGTGTGCAACCCTGTAAAATTGTAACATGGTTGTCCCACGTCCATTTCTTAACCAATAGATTATAATCATCATAGTTTCGGAACAAAACTTAAAAGAAGATGCGTCTTTTGAAAAGTTGCCAATATACTCGATGAGATGATGAAAGCAAGAAAGGTAGGGTTCAAAAATCAATATAATGGGCAGTTTGGCAAGTTCACTGCAACTGGAGTTACATGTGTGGGCGGGGGGGGGGGGGGGGTCAAGCTTGGTCTGTTTCACTGACCACTTGTACTTGCAAGCTCAAAGCTTTCTGTTTAAACACTAACTTACAACTACATGTTAGTTTAAGGGGAGGTGGGGGGGAGAGGAACCACTGTGAGGGGGGGAAGAACAAAGGAAAACGCATTGTGGGGGGGCAGCCATAAAGTTGGGGGGGGTGCATGAAGAACAAAGGAGGACCTAGAGCGAGGGGGAACCACTGTGACGGAGGTGGGGAGGGGGACGGGGAAAACAAAGGAGGACAAGGCATGGGGGACGGGGGTGGGAGAACAAAGGAGCACCTGGCGCGGGATACTTTGTAACTTTGTCAGCGCCCTTTACATGGCAACTATTTGCTTACCGTGGGTACCTTGGGCAAGCAAAGAATTCCACCGTGACAAGCAAAGAATTCACATGTGACAATAAAGTATTCAACTCAATTGGGGGAATAAAGCATAAGGAGCCAGCTAAAATACTAAGGGAACATGAAATATGGAGTGCTGATACACTAATTACTTTAGATTTTACCACCTCCATCATAAGCTAGCCTGTTAGCTCCAGCCCTGTCCAATTACTGGGGTGATTAGGTGATTAGGAAAAAATGATGCCATGCAAATGTAATCCCAATCTTGGGCTTTCATTGCCATCTGCTGGCTGATAAAGTAGCTGCTAAATCTGTCGCTTTATTCAACAATTGGTGTAATTTTGGTCAAAGGGTACGCTGCAGGATCAAGCTGGTATGCAAGCAAAATTGGGGGAATATGTCAGTCCATGCAGAACCAAGCCCGGGTTGGTAAATATTTACTTCCCAGGCCTTCATTTCCGTCCAATAATATGCTGCATAGACCAAGAAAGAAATCATCTTTCACTGCAGAAAAATCAATCTTCGATACACAATACATAAACAAAGCAGGGTTATGCAATTGAATTTTCAGACATATGAATTATATCCAAGGATATTTGAAATGATACAAAATAGGAATAAAATGTCAGTGAAAATAATAGTAGAGTGTTTATAGTTGCATCTCAACAATAAAATGACCCAATGCAAGTGAAATGCAATAAATTACAAGAATAAAATGTAGTCTTGGTTTTGAGGGATAAATGTTTTATTTCTTGTTTTGTGCATTGATTATATTTTATTTAAAACATTATTTTTGTCTGTTTTTACAATTTATGTTGCAGTTGTACTTGGACAGTATTTTCATGTATTTCTGAGAATTCATTCATGTACCAACAGACATTAGGAATGGAATGGATAAATGGATAATAGGAGAAGGAAGAAGGGAGACAGAGACAGAAGACGTTGGGAAAAATGACATGGAGATGGAAGAAAGAGTGGGGAGGTAGGATTACATGCACGGGAGAACAGACATGTGGAGGAGAGGGGAAAATGATGGGATAGATAAAAGAGGTAAGGAGAAGTGGGACCGGATAAAGGAGAGAAAAGGAAAGTAGAGATGAGAATGGAGGAGTAGGGAAAGGATGGAGGGCAAGAGGGTGTGGAAGGAAGGGTAGAGAGAAAGTCGTGGGAGAGGTAGGTTTTGTGAACAGTGGATTGGCAATGTTGGCTAATGAGGAATTGACATGTCTGTCAGGATCAACAACTGTCACCTCCTCCACTATGACACTGAACACTGGCGTGCCACAGGGCTGTGTGCTCAGCCCTCTCCTCTACTCCCTCTTCACCCATGACTGCATCCCTAAGTATGGCTCCAACGCCATCATAAAATTTGCCGACGACACCACGGTGGTAGGTCTGATCAGTGATAACGATGAGTCAGCCTACAGGGAGGAGGTCCAGCACCTGACAACCTGGTGTGCCGATAATAACCTCGTCCTCAACTCCCAGAAGACGAAGGAAATCATTGTCGACTTTAGGAAGATCAGAGGGGGCAGGCACACCCCCATCCATATAAACGGGACTGAGGTGGTCTCCAAGCGGGATCTGTCCTGGTCCCTCAACACCTCCAAGCTGATCAAAAAGGCGCAGCAGCGCCTTTACTTCCTGAGGAGGCTCAAAAAGGCCCACTTGTCCCCCCCGATCCTGACCAACTTCTACCGATGCACCATTGAAAGCATCCTGACCACCTGCTTTATGGTATGGTACAGCAGTTGCACCATAGCTGACAGGAAGGCACTACAACGGGTGGTGAAAACCGCCCAGCACATCATCGGTGCCCCACTCCCTACCATGGATGCCCTCCACTGAAAACGGTGCCTGAGTCGGGCTGGGAAGATCATCAAGGACCCCTCCCACCCTAACCATGGACTGTTTGCCCTCCTACCATCGGGGAGGCGGTACAGGAGCCTCAGGTCCCGCACCAGCAGGATGAGGCGTAGCTTCTACAATAACACCATCGCTCTGCTGAACTCAGAGTCCCGCCGATAGATTTCCACATCTGTATTTATTTATCTGTACTCATCTGTATATTGCTATCACTTCGTGCTGTCACAAAACTGCATTTCGTTGTACCAATACTTGTATATGTACAATGACATTAAAGTTGAATTGAATTGAATTGAATTGAATTGAATTGAATTGAAACAGAAGGTTTAAAGAGTAGATTGAGGGGTAAAAGTACTCAGAGGGGACGTCAACCCCTGTTTTGGAACCTTGCTGACTCTTAACTCCAGAACCCTCAGAACAAGCAACGGTTGCAGTTTGAAATGTTCTTCCTTCTATCTCAGAAGGATATAATTCTGAGAAAATGGCAAAAAACAAGTCATGCCTCTCAAGAGAGAGTAAAGTAAGAGTTATCTTCTGTTTTTGGTTTAATTTAGTGTGTGGTGAAAATTTTAATCATTACACCAGAAGGTGTAGCACAAAGCTCTGGTATTTTATTTCATTGCTCTAGGATTTTATTTCATTCTTCTCATGTATAAATGATAATGTTTTATTTTTAATTGTCTACTCTATATCGTGTTGTTACTTGCAAGTAAACCACCAAGGCAAATTATTTGTATATATACATACTTGGCTAATAAAATTTATTCAATTCAATTTAATTCAATTCAAGTAAGAGTAAAGAGGCTGTTCGGAACTTCCAAGGTTAAGTCAGCAATGGTGAAATGCTCTGAAGCTTACTTTCTCAAAAGCGAAATAAGTAGATAGGCTAAAAAGTTTAGAAGGAATTCCGAGAATTTAGCGCCATTGAAGCTGTAAACCTGATGAGTAATTATATTTGAGGATGATCAAGAGTCCAGAATCGTAGAAACATAGAAACAAAGAAAATAGATGCAGGAGGAGGCCATTCATCCCTTCGAGCCAGCACCGCCATTCATAGTGATCATGGCTGATCGTCCCCTATCAATAGCCCGTGCCTGCCTTCTCCCCACATCCCTTGACTCCACTACCCCTAGAACTCTAACTCTCTCTTAAATCCATGAACAAGGCATGGAATCAGAGGGATGAAGCTCATTGAAGTGTGTGAACAAAAGGATGACGTGTAAATGGTGCTCTGTATGTGTTAGAACAGGAGTTTTGGGTGAATTTCAGTTTAGGGAGGGTGGTATAGGCAGGCCCACCTGGAATACATCTAAACGGTCAAAACTAGAGAAGTAATGGCTTCAGCAAGGCTTTCAGCAGATAATGAGCTGTAAAAGGGAGGGGGCAATATTAGGAAACTAGGGTGGGGGAGGTATGTGGCTATAGAGTCGGTGCTGGAATTTTAGTTTGAAGTCCAATCCAACGTCAAATATGACTCCAAGGTTGCAACAGGCAAGTTCAATCTCAGGTAAAAGCCAGTGAGAGGAATCAAATTGTTGGTTAGAGTATGGTGTTTGTGACAGGATACCCAATATTTGGCACTAAAAGAGATTACCCATTCATTTTCATACAGCTACCTGTGGGAATTTAATGATGCGCTGCCATATAGTGACTACATTTCATAGAGCCACAGAGTTGTACAGAATAGAAGCCCATCCATAGTGAGCATCATATCTATCTGTATAAATCCTCTTTGCCTGCATTAATGCCATATTCATCCATGCCTTGTTCATTAAAATACCTGTCAAGAAGCCTCTTGAATGCTGTTACTATTCCTGCCTCCACCACCACCTCTGTCAGCTCACCCCAGATACCAACTATTCTTTGTGTGAAGAATATACACCTCAGGTACCCTTTAAACCTCAATCTCACCATAAACAAACATTCTACTTCCCCTCCTGAGATGGGACTTTCCACTCAGGGACACCCAAGGTGTCAGCTTTCTTCAATAAACATGGTTTCCCCTCTACCATTGTGGATGGAGCCTGTGTCTCCTCTGTGCCCCATAGTTCACCTCTCGTTCCCTCTCCTCCCCAGACTTAACAAGGATAAGAGTTCTCCTGGTATTTAACATTCACCCCTATCAGCTTCTGTCTCCAACACATCATCCTCTAACATTTCCACTACCTTCAATGTGATCCCACTACCACTCACATATTCCAGTCTCCACCTCCTTCCGCTTTCCAAAGAAACAACTCTCTCCACGACTCATTTGTTTGATTGTCCCTTCCCACTAAGCATGTTCCCTCCCCAGGCACTTTCCCTGCAACCGTAGGAGATGTAGCATCTGTCTCTGCACTTCCACTCTCACTTCCATCTTGGGACCCCAGGTGAGAATCTTCCAATCTCATCTATTATATTTGGTACTCTCGATGCGGCTCCTTTACATCAAGAAGACTAAACGTAAACTAGGTGACCGTTTTGTTGAACCCTCGCTCTCTGGCTGCCAAAGCCTGCTGGAGCTCCCAGATATTAAGTATCCCATTGTTCATGCGCTTTTGATTGCAACATGCGCCTTAATTTAGTTCAACAAAGAAAGTGACAAGTTACTAAAGTACTAAAGTTACTAAAGAACATTTTAGTTTCCCTTCCAATTACCATACTGACCTTTCTGTCTTTTCTCTGCCTCCATTACCACCGTGCCACCCTAACGCAAGTTGTGTGCAAAAAGAGTGTTTCACTGTACCTAGATACGCGTGATAATACAGAAACCATCAAACATTTTTAGAAAGTCCATCTTTACATGACTATCCTGGTGCTGATGAATTCACTAAGTTTCTCAAATAACTTATTTCATAGCTCTATACCCCAATAATGAAAGAGTCATTTCACTTTACTTATCCCTTTCTGCATGACATGACTTAATTTTGTTACGTTGGTTTCACTCCTTAGGTTACCATCCTGAGTAGCATTCTCTCCCAGGCCCCTCCTGGTGAGTTCAGTGAAGTCGTCAATGGTGAGTATCCATAGAGGTTGGTGCCAATAAACTGGAATAAACAATTTTACTTTGAATTAATGTGTGAACAAAATGAACCAAGGTTGTAAAATACTGGATGATTGATAAGGGATAAATGGGCAAATGTAGTTTACTGTATTTTACCAAGTTAACTCTTTGAACAACATGCCATAGATAAAGATTGGCTTTTGCTTGAAAAAAAGTTTGCTCCTTTTGGGGAAGAATACACATTCAATTGTTGACATCTGACAGTGAGCCTCAAACTTACTGAGATTTGGAATTTCAAATTTAAGCCCACAGATGGTGGTTTCTTATTGGAATGGACATTCTTTCAAATTATTATTCTTACCCTGTTTAATGCCAATATTCTGTTGCCATTGAGGATGCAGTCAATATAGGACTAAATGGCAATTTAGTTTGCAGTGAAGCAAATAAATGTTTGTCCATGATTCATCACTTCATATATTAAAACAATCACCATCACTGGCCTCCCTGTAGGTGATATAGTCCAGAGAGCTTCTAATGTAGCAAGTGTTTTTAACAGTTAGGCATTGTCATTTCACATGAAGACTTTAATACAGGTTAATGAATTAATTTAATACAGGTAATGAAAGTTTCATCTCTCTGTTGGCTGTTGGGGGTCATTTAAACCGTCGATGGCTGGACAATTAGCTGGCCAAGGAACAAGGATTATATGCCGGTGTGGAATCAGCCAGAGTTGAAACCTGCTGGTAAAGATGAGAAATTACACAGCAGGGGAAGATTGTGCACTTCTCCCAACAGCTGGTTCCACCAGAGGACACAACCTCAGAATAAAAGGGACATACCTTTAGAAAGGAGATGAGATGGAATTTCTTTAGTCAGAGGGTGGTGAATCTGTGGAATTAATTTCCATACACGGCTATGAAGGCCAAGTCTTTGGTTCATTTTAAGGTGGAAATAGTAAGATTAAACGAGAACTTACCAAGTTTGAAGTTTGATTGTTATTTTATGAGGAGTAACGATGAGGGATTACGTGAAGAAGCCCCGCCTGGTGCATGATCGGCATACTTCAAAGCAGCGGCATGAAAAACACAGAACCAATAGCCGGAGTAAGATAGTAAGGCTCAACATAGATTAGAACTACCAGATGATCATTTATTTTATGAGGGTTGAGAGTGGAGGGCACGTAATCCCTCATCGTTACTCCTCATAAAATAACAATCGAACTTCAAACTTGGTAAGTTCTCGTTTAATCTTACTATTTTACTTCGGAGTCACGTGAGTGACGTGAAGATTTTGTAGCTCTGTGTTTTTTATGTCGTAGATTCATTCCATACGACACTCTGGCTAAGTCAACACAGTAGTGAGTAAATAATATAACTTTTAAAACATTGCTTCAGTTATGTAATAAGTCTTTTAATTATAAAAGAACAAAAGTGATAACTCCTTTATCCCAGAGGAAAGTTTACAATAAAGTGATAAAGATATAAAGTGATATCATAAATCGATATAAATCGATAGTAAACAAATCAATAAACAATAAAGTGATAAAAGTATAACGTGATAACATATATCGATAATATAAATCGATAGTAAAACAAAGCAAAGAATCACAGAGAACCCAACCTGGCACTGTGAGAACAGATTTATCGTAGAACTTTGAAAAGGTTTCTTCTTTACACCACCCTGCAGCCTCTAAAATTTGATCGAGCAGCACGTCCTGTACCTTCGCCGCGGATGTAGCTGCTGCCCTGGTGGAGTGAGATTTAAACACATCAGTGTCTACTCCTGCTAAATCTAAAACCTGTTTTAACCATCTAGAAATGGTTTGTACTGATACTTTTGTATGTGTTTTTTTTGTGCGTAATCAGTAACGCTGTCTCACCACCCCGAAGACTCTTGGTTACTTCAATATATTGAGTCAAGTGTCTAACTACACATAGTGTTTGATCAACAGGGTAAGATTTAAACATTACCTTTGTTCCGGTTTTCCCTGGTCTGCTTTGTTTGATTAGATCATAAACATAAAACACAATGTTATCTGAAGCCATATGCATGCAATCTAAACGCAACATTTGCAATGTTTGTACTCTTTGTGCTGACACTAACGCCATTAACATAACGATTTTAAATGCTAACTTCTGTAAAGACATTGATGTGATTGGAGTCCATTGCCTAAGCAAAGTAAGCACAATGCTGACATCCCAAATTTCTGTATACCTTGGTTTGGGAGGATTTCTATTAAAAATCCCTTTCATAAACCTGGATATTAATGGATGAGACCCAATTGATTCACAGTCAGACATTTGTCCTAAATAGGACGATAAAGCACTACGAGCACTATTAATGGCACTATAGCTTAAGTGCTGCTCAAAATGCAACCCAGCAAGGAACTCCAGTACATTTGATATGTTCACAGTATGATAAGATATATTTGACTGTCTACAAAAGACTTCCCATTTCTTTATATGCGACATATAGTGTTTTTTAGTGCTATCTCGCCAAGCCGAAGCTGTAACATCCATGGTCCTATCCGACAGTCCAAGCCCTTGCAGTGGTCTGGTCAAAACCTGCAGATTAACAAATTCATATGATCATGTAACGGATGAATTTCTTTTGTTACTGGTTGCACCAACAAATCACTGCAGCTAGGAATCGTCATATATGGTTCCCTAATCATTTTAAGCATGCCTGTGTAGGCCAATTTGGAACCACCAATAAAACTGTGGCAGAATCTTGCTCTATTTTCGTAAGACATTGCCTAACCAGGCAGAATGGGGGGAAACGCATAAAAGAACATATTCCCCCAATGTAGTGAGAATTAATCCACCGCTACTGCTCCTGGATCGGGTTCCCAGGACACGTATTTGGGCAATTGGTGATTTAATCTAGACACAAACATTTCAATGTTTGGTAATCCATACCAGTTGACAATATAATTGAAAACTTGTGGATTTAACATCCATTCCGTATTGTCTTTAAATTTCCTTGATCTGTTGTCTGCCACAACATTGTCTTTACCTGGGAGATAAATTGCTGAAAGCCAAATTTTATTATCAATACACCAATGCCATATCTGATTAACCAGACAATCACATGATAATGATGTTACACCACCCATGTGATTAATATATGCAACAGCTGTGATATTGTCTACTTGTAATTGGACATGCAAATCCGTCATAGTAGAACAATAAGCTCTTAATCCATAAAATGTCAACAACTCCAAATAATTGATACCATATTTTTGGAGAAACAATTCCTCTTGGACAGTCCATCTACCCCCACAGCTGGTGGAATTATCTGTAGCCACCCCCATCCGAGAGCACTTGCATCAGTTTGTAAAAACACTATAGGCTGCTGTACTAAAATGTTTTTAGCAGCTTGTGGAACATTTTCAATCCACTACTGTAACTCTGATAAAGCCTCCATTGGTAATTGCATGGGCCTATCAAAATGGCCAGCTCGCTTCTTTAATGCTTGTGCTTTTGCTGTTTGGAGATTCAACATTGCCTATTCCTTCTCTCAATAGATGCTGTCTCACCCACTGAGTTTCTCCAGCATTTTTGTCTACCTTTGATTTTTCCAGCATCTGCAGTTCTTTCTTAAACCTGAATGGTTAGAATGATCAGAGATTAGAACCATCTTTTTTAGGTCTTGAAAATATATTTGATTCAAATTGCTGCGGATGCTGAACAGTTTTCTCAATAACTCCTTTTTTAAACAAATTGTTTACTTCCCCTTTAATTTCAGCTTTAACAAGTGCAGAAAACATCAAAACACGATTAGGTTTATTCTGTACCGGTGGATCAGTACCTTCTACAAATTTTATTGTAGCTCCTGATACAGTATCTAATATATACCGGTCAGATGTAATACAGTCCCATTCATCATAAAACAATTGTAATCTACCAAAACAATATTTGGTAAAAACTCTGGCAATAAAAGGTCTTGCTGTGCCAAGGAATAGGGTCTATCTTTAGGATTAAGGTTAACGTCTGGATGGCTTGTAAATGTACACAGGATGGTGAAGATAAGCAACCCTTCTCTTGATCCCCACAGATCTGCGAACTTTACTAAATGATGACAATCTGATATGCGAGAACATAGGGAGGTGAGCATTAGCTTCAAGAAACTTAATGTTGTTGTCTTCTTGATTTTTATTCTGACATAAAAAAGGCAAGGACAGGAAATAAATTAGAATTATGGTTGAGGTATTGCTCTTTAATCTGCCAACATTCATGGAATACAATTATGTTCATGCCAAATCTGTACAATTCATGCTTTACTTTGCCAAGAAATGTAAGAGCCTTGCACTGCTGCATTTTTAAATTATTTCTAAACGTACCATTTTCATTCGGAAGGGTTGAACATTAGGTTAAATGTTAAAGTCCATAAGTACATAATGGGAATATAATGAACGGGAGGGATGAGCTGCTATTCGGCAGGTTGATCTTTCAGAATTACTGAGGGAGGCAGCCCATGTTCTTGATTACCGGATGTAAGATCTTTACATCTTGATCACGGCCCAAGGAAAAAAAACAAATCGAGAGAGAATTAACTGCCTGTATGTTATTTTACAGAATTGCTGCAAAATATAACCTGGAACATTTCATTCCTGTTTCGGTTGGAACAGGTGCAGAAAAAGTAAGTATGCATTGTTTACCTTTCTGTTCCACTGTCGTCGTCGTGGCTATCCCTTGAGGTCGAGGACGATGGTCTACGTTCTGTTGTTTTTATGGATTCACCTTTTCCATGCCGGTTCTTGACTAGGAGCTTCCAGCCATCACGTGGCCTGCTCCCGTCGCCCTTCCCCGATCGCCGGAAGTCTTGAGCTGCTCACAGAACGAAGACGCCTGTGAGTGTGTTTGTTTAATGTGTACTTGATGTAGCACTCCAAGAAGCACACGGCCCTTCACAAATCAATCAACTCATTCCAATGGCAAGGGAACCGAGACAATTGGAGCTGATAGATCTGTTGCAGCCTTCATCCGCCTTCACAGCCGTTGAGTTCAAGATATCTTCATTTGCCTGGTCTGCCGTTGAGGTCTTGTAGGTTGGATCATTCTTAGTCTAGACCCTCATCCTCGACCTTACCGCCACGGGTGGCCTTGCCAGAAGCTGGTGCTTCCGACGGCATCATTCTCTGAATCATTGGGACACGCAAGCCTCTTCACCACGACAAGATAAACGATCCGAAGAGGAACCGAAGACTGTACACCTCACATTTCTCGACAATATATTCCAGCTGTTAATTTTTTTTGCCCAATGTCCACTTGTTAATTGGGCTGAAGCAAGCCAGCAAGAAGCTGTAAGTAGAAATAAAGATGCCATAAAGAAAGAAATTAAGAATTTAATTTAAATATAGCAAATCATGATCTGCAGAGAACTGAAAGTACTTTGCAATTGGTGAATACATTTTCATGTGGCAATGCAAGAGGAAAAGCTACCAATTTATACATCAGGTCTGACAATAATCCATGCGATAATGATATAAGTTTATTTTACAGTGACGAATGAGAGATGATTGTATGAATGAGTACTGAAGAGAGCGACGTAAGAATTGTAACACCATTTGGGAGGGCAGGCATGGCCTTGAAATTACATTTGATGAGGAAGAGAGCAGCTCCTGCAGTGTAGGAATCTCTTGGCACAACACGGGACTATCCACCTGAACCTTTGTGCTCAAGTCTTTGTTCTGCAACCAAAACCCACATTCAGATTAGAAAGCTAACAGGTCATGGCTAATAGGGAAATTGAGAGAAAAAAAAAAGTAAAAGCAGTGGCTTGCAAAAGTTTTCATACCCCTTGAACTTTTGCACATTTTGTCACGTTACAACCACAAAAGTAAATGTATTTTATTGGGATTTTATATGATATACCAACACAAAGTGGTACAAAATTGTGAAGTGGAAGGAAAATGATACATGGTTTCCAAATTTTATTACAAATAAAAAACTGAAAAGTGTGGTGTGCAAAAGTATTCTGCCGGCCTGACTCAATTCTTTGTAGAACCACCTTTCGCTGCAATTACAGCTGCAAGTCTTTTGCGGTATGTCTCTACCAGCTTTGCACATCTAGAGACTGAAATTTTTGCCCATTCTTCTTTGCAAAATAACTCAAACTCAGTTAGATTGGATGGAGAGCGTCTGTGAACAGCAATTTTCAAGTCTTGCCAGGGATTCTCAATTGGATTTAGGTCTGGACTTTGACTGGGCCATTCTAACATGCTTTGATCTGAACCATTTGATCTAGCACGACTAATAGTACAGGATACTGAGTTGGATGATCAGCCATGATCATATTGAATGGCGGTGCAGGCTCGAAGGGCTGAATGGCCTGCTCCTGCACCTAATTTCTATGTTTCTACGTTTCTATTCCATTGTAGCTCTGGCTGTATGTTTAGGATCGTTGTCCTGCTGAAAGGTGAACCTCCACCCCAGTCTCAAGTCTTTTGCAGACTCTAACAGGTTTTCTTCCAAGATTGCCCTGTATTTGGCTCCATCCATCTTCCCATCAACTCCGATCAGCTTCCCTGTCCCTGCTGAAGAAAAGCATCCCCACAGCATGATGCTGCCACCACCATGTTTCACAGTGGGGATGGTGTGTTCAGGGTGGTGTGCAGTGTTAGTTTTCCGCCACACATAGCATTTTGCATTTATGCCAAAAACTTCAATTTTGGTCTCATCAGACCACAGCACCTTCCTCCACATGTTTGCTGTGTCCCCCACATGGCTTGTGGCAAACTGCAAACGGGACTTCTTATGGCTTTGTTTCAACAATGGCTTTCTTCTTGCCACTCTCTCATAAAGGCCCGATTTGTGGAGTGCACGACTAATAGTTGTCCTGTGGACAGATTCTCCCACCTGAGCTGTGGATCTCTGCAGCTCCTCCAGAGTTACCATGGGCCTCTTGGCTGCTTCTCTGATCAATGCTCTCCTTGCCCGGCCAGTCAGTTTAGGTGGACTGCCATGTCTTGGTAGGTTTGCAGTAGTGCCATACTCTTTCCATTTTCGGATGATGGATTGAACAGTGCTCCGTGAGATGTTCAAAGCTTCGGATATTTTTTTATAACCTAACCCTGCTTTAAACTTCTCCACAACTTTATCCCTGACCTGTCTGGTGTGTTCCCTGGGCTTCATGATACTGTTTGTTCACTAATGTTCTCTAACAAACCTCTGAGGCCTTCACAGAATAGCTGTATTTATACCGAGATTAGATTACACACAAGTGGACTCTATTTACTAATTAGGTGACTTCTGAAGGCAATTGGTTGCACTGGATTTTATTTAGGGGTATCAGAGTAAAGGGGGCTGAATACTTTTGCACGCCACACTTTTCAGTTTTTTATTTGTAAAAAAAATTGAAAACCATGTATCATTTTCCCTCCACTTCACAATTATGCGCCACTTTGTGTTGGTCTATCACATAAAATCCCAATAAAATACATTTACGTTTGTGGTTGTAACGTGACAAAATGTGAAAAGGTTCATGGGGTATGAAAACTTTTGCAAGCCACTATATATTTCATATTTTGTTCAGCATGGACATTGTGGGCTGAATGGCCTGATCCTGTGCTGAACTATTCCATGTTACTTTCAATGTATTCACTCTTCATGTACTCAATAAAACCAAGGCTGATACATTATTCCATTTAATTGTTTTTTACCAAGACTGCTCGGCTACCTTCACTTTTTAAAAATAAATCTTAACATTTGAGACCAGCTTCAGAGTGGACAATAAGACTAAACAAAATTTCATTATAGTTGGAGTGTCCCGATGATTCACCACACTGCAGTTTGATACACAATGATCCTGGTGTGCCAGAGACCAAAAATGTCTAACTATAGACAGTTAGCATCGCAGCTAACAACCAGATACAAAATTTGGCAGGACAAGGTTCCTCATTATCATACCTGCGTGAAAATGCAATCACTGATTACATCTGTTACCGTTCAAGTAAATTAAATCATTACCACTCAAACTATTTTTACAAGGGCTGAGCATCAAACCTGTGATCTGCACAAAATTAGTTTATTCAGTGGTCAGACACATTGATGTGAAAAGCACAGAAGGAGTTGCCCAAGTGTTTGTATTTTTTAAACGGCTGTAATTCCATATCCTGCCACAGGGTGGCTAAATAAGATTTTTTTTTAAGGCACAAAATCACCTGGTTTCTAACAAGTTACATGCAAAGAAAAGCGGAGAGAAATATGATTGTTTTGTGTTTCTTCTAACCTTGTTTTATTTTCTGGGAAATCTTTGTAATTCCCTATTTATTCTTCAGGTACTAATCACTGAACATGGTGACTTGAGGAACGGATGCTTTCTGGATCCAAAGCAGAAGGTTATTTTTAAGTTTGATCACTTAAACAAGACTGTTTCTGACATCCAGCCATGCAATGTGGTAAACCCCATAGAGAATTGGAGGACGGCTATTGAAAGTGCACTCACCAGCTATGTGAAGAAGCACTATCCAATGGGCAATCTTTCTGTAAGTATCCTCTGGAAATGGTACTATTCTCATGACAGGTGTAAAACCATATGATTAATATACAGCTCAGAAACAGAGCCAAAAGACCACCAGAAAATATACTAACGAAGGAAAGGCAGAGCACAGACTATAATGCCGCATCCTGAAACAGACTTGCTCTTATTGTATTCTGCAGTTGAAACTAAATTCAAAAGATGAGTAACTTTACTGCAGTCATCGGGATCAATTCAACTGGGCAGCAAATAAACAGATTGTTTAACCCAGAAAATAATATCCTCATATCCCCCTTTCAATCGCTGTACTGGGCGTGGATGGAAACAAGCATTGCTAACCTGACATCTCTTCCCAACAAACAGGAACAGACAATACCTCTATGTCAATTTATCAGTAATGACAACTTCAAGGAATGCAGCAGCAAATTCCTTGCAGTTTTTTTCTGCTGTTAACGTTGCTTTGGAAGAATATACACAAACTTTGTCATCACTGACAATGCCAGGAACTGCAGGAAGAGTAATATTGGATTTTTTTTTTTAGACACACGTGGATATCTCTATTTTTTTCTCATTTTATACATGGAAGTTTTTGTGGGTTTGTATGTAAACTGAGGGGATATATTTGTTGACATAATAAGGAGGGATGATTTTCATCCCTCCTTATTATGTTCTTCACTTGGGTAAGTGGTTGAGCTCAATATCTCCTCAGCTATATCCTCAAACACAGAAAAACTGCTGAATGATGAACAAGATATTCCACCTTTGGGCCAGATGCATCCGGACCAGTTGTGCTATCACTGTTTCCCACAGCCTAGGAGTCAGACATAATTTGCTAACCTACAAAATGTTTCCACATTGAAAGGTACAAAAGAATCAAAGTGGGGATTTTTTTGTATTGCTTGTGGACCATTTAAGAATGAAGAAGCCATTCATTTATCAAACCAAACAACTTCCACTTTGCAACATATATTTTGGTCATAATATCCTTGTTTCAGGATGGGGAAAAAAATTAACTACTAGAACCCATGGTTTTAAGGTGAGAGGGTCAAAATGTAAAAGATGTGCGGGGCAACATTTTTGTGACTGGAATGTGCTGTTAGGGTTAGTGGTTGAATGCAAATACAATAGTTGCATTTCAGGAACCCTTTGGATAGGCATATGGATATACAGGAAATGGAGAAATATGGATTATGCACAGGTAGGTGAGACATGCCCTTGGCATCATGTTCGGCACAGTCATTGTGAGTCGATGGGCCTGTTCGTGTGCTGTACTGTTATATGTGCTCTGTTCAGAATCAAGAGGCAAAAGCAGTATCAACTGATTTTGCTGAGAGTATATGTCACAAAAGTATGTCAAATCAGAAGATATCTGACCTTGGGTTAATTTCAACCAACTGATTAAAATATCAAATAAATAAATAAGCATAGACCACTGGCTAGATTTCTATGCTCAGGTCAATTAACAGCATTATGAGCTGTACAAACCTCATTGGAACTCAATAGATCAGCATTCCAAAGTGTGCCCTCTGTAACTTTGTCCAAATTGAAATTTTAGTGATTGTGTTAAAGTCTCTGTAAGGATCTTGTTTTTATCTTCGAAACAATCAGTTTCGAAGATAAAAACAAAATTGATGTGTGTGCCGTATTAAATAGAGTTTGTAGAAGTCAGGTTATTTAGTGTTTGGTATTTACATCAGCCTTATTGCCCCACTCAACCTTTCCTCACTAAATCTGCTATTCCTTTCTCATGTACAGTGGCTTGCAAAACTATTCATACCTCTTGAACTTTTCCACATTTTGTCACGTTACAACCACAAACGTGAATGTATTTTATTAGGATTTTATGTGATAGACCAACACAAAGTGGTGCATAATTGTGAAGTGGAAGGAAAATGATACATGGTTTCCAAATTTTATTACAAATAAATAATTGAAAAGTGTGGTGTGCAAAGGTATTCAGCTCCCCTGAGTCAATACTTTGTAGAACCACCTTTCGCAGCAATTACAGCTGCAAGTCTTTTGGGGTATGTCTCTACCAGCTTTGCACATCACTGAAATTTTCTGCCCATTCTTCTTTGCAAAATAGCTCAAGCTCAGTCAGATTGGATGGAGAGCGTCTGTGAACAGCAATTTTCAAGTCTTGCCAGAGATTCTCAATTGGATTTAGGTCTGGACTTTGACTGGGCCGTTCTAACACATGAATATGCTTTGATCTAAACCATCCCATTGTAGCTCTGGCTGTATGTTTAGGATCGTTGTCCTGCTTGAAGGTGAACCTCCGCCCCAGTCTCAAGTTTTTGCAGACTCTAACAGGTTTTCTTCCAAGATTGCCCTGTATTTGGCTCCATCCATCTTCCCATCAACTCTGACCAGCTTCCCTGTCCCTGCTGAAGAAAAGCATCCCCACAGCATGATGCTGCCTCCACCATGTTTCACAGTGGGGATGGTGTGTTCAGGGTGATGTGCAGTGTTAGTTTTCCGCCACACATAGCGTTTTGCATTTATGCCAAAAACTTAAATTTGGGTCTCATCAGACCAGAGCACCTTCCTCCACATGTTTGCTGTGTCCCCCACTTGGCTTGTGGCAAACTGCAAACGGGACTTCTTATGGCTTTGTTTCAACAATGGCTTTCTTCTTGCCACTCTTCCATAAAGGCCCGATTTGTGGAGTGCATGACTAATAGTTGTCCTGTGGACAGATTCTCCCACCTGAGCTGTGGATTCTCTGCAGCTCCTCCAGAGTTACCATGGGCCTCTTGGCTGCTTCTCTGATCATTGCTCTCCTTGCCCAGTTTAGGTGGGGGGGCCATGTCTAGGTTTGCAGTTGTGCCATACTCTTTCCATTTTCGGATGATGGATTGAACAGTGCTCCGTGAGATGTTCAAAGCTTGGGATATTTTTTCATAACCTAACCCTGCTTTAAACTTCTCCACAACTTTATCCCTGACCTGTCTGGTGTGCTCCTTGGGCTTCATGATGCCCAAGGAACATTGTTTGTTCACTAATGTTCTCTAACAAACCTCTGAGGTCCTTCACAGAACAGCTGTATTTATACCGAGATTAGATTACACACAAGTGGACTCTATTTACTAATTAGGTGATTTCTGAAGGCAATTGGTTGCACTGGATTTTATTTAGGGGTATCAGAGTAAAGGGGGCTGAATACTTTTGCACACCACACTTTTCAGTTTTTTATTTGTAAAAAAATTTGAAAACCATGTATCATTTTCCTTCCACTTCACAATTATGCCCCACTTTGTGTTGGTCTATCACATAAAATCCCAATAAAATACATTTACGTTTGTGATGGTAACGTGACAAAATGTGGAAAGGTTCAAGGGGTATGAATACTTTTGCAAGCCACTGTATATAGTTATACAGCTTCCCTTAAAAAAAAAATCAATGCCTTTCACTTCAAAATCACCATTGGGCAGCAAGTTCCATATACTTACCACTCTCTGGGAAAAAAATGTTTGCACAAACTACTCGTTAGTGAACTTACATTTTATCTTTTATTTTTTGATTTTATTTTTTATTTTTTAGATTTTATTTTTTGGTGCAGTTTAATCATTTGCCTTTTCTTTCATCCCATTACAATTTTTATTTTGCTAATTTTCATCCCTCCTTATTATGTTCTTCACTTGGGTAAGTGGTTGAGCTCAATATCTCCTCAGCTATATCCTCAAACACAGAAAAACTGCTAAATGATGAACAAGATATTCTACCTTTGGGCCAGATGCATCCGGACCAGTTGTGCTATCACTGTTCAAAGTCATCTTAATCAATGTCATTTAAACAATGGATCTTCTTGATTTAAATAGTTCAATAAGAAGCTGAGGCTTGAAGAAGAGCCATTCCATCCCATCTTTCTGTTCATAGTTGTTATCCTATATAAATATATATCCTCTCAAATTTGTACCTGGTGGAAGAGTCTAAGCATAGTAATCTTTTGCTTTGATAGGTGTATGGGAAGATATGTAGGGACCAGAAAATAATCACTGCCTGCATTGAATCACATAATTTTCAACGGAATGAGTTCTGGTGAGTTAGTTATATTGCTGCAGTGTGATTCATTCCTTTCATAGAAACATAGAAAATAGGTGCAGGAGGAGGCCATTTGGCCCTTTGAGCCATCACCGCCATTCATTGTGATATGGCCGACCATCCCCAATCACTAACCCGTGCCTGCCTTCTCCCCATATCCCTTGATTCCACTAGTCCCTAGAGCTCTATCTAACTCTCTCTTAAATCCATCCAGTGATTTGGCCTCCACTGTCCTCTATGGCAGGGAATTCCACAAATTCACAACTCTCTGGGTTAAAATGTTTCTATAAGATTCCCCCTCATCCTTCTAAACTCCAGTGAATACAAGCCTAGTCTTTTCAATCTTTCCTCATATGACAGTCCCGCCATCCCAGGGATCAATCTCGTGAACCTACGCTGCACTACCTCAATCACAAGGATGTCCTTCCTCAAATTAGGAGACCAAAACTGTACACAATACTCCAGATGTGGTCTTACCAGAGCCCTATACAACTACAGAAGAACCTCTGTACTCCTATACTGAAATCCTCTTGTTATAAAGGCAAACATTCCATTAGTTTTCTTCACTGCCTGCTGTACCTGCACGCCAACTTTCAGTGACTGGTGTACAAGGACACCCAGGTCTCGCTGTAGCTCCCCCTTACCTAACCTAACCCCATTGAGATAATAATCTGCCCCCTTGTTTTTGCTGCCAAAGTGGATAAACTCACATTTATCTATATTATACTGCATCTGCCACGCATCTGCCCACTCACTCAACCTGTCCAGGTCCCCCTGCAACCTCCTAACATCCTCTTCACAGTTCACACTGCCACCCAGCTTTGTGTCATCCGCAAACTTGCTAGTGTTGCTCCTAATTTACTCTTCCAAATCATTAATATATATGGTATATAGTTGCGGCCCCAACACCGAGCCTTGCGGCACTCCACTCGCCACTTTCAATTTTGTTTGATCCACTTGGCGTACAAGATACACGACATAGCAGACCGGTTATTTGGCACCCCACCTAGAACTATTAACTAATTCCATCACCAACAGACAACAGCAGCAGTTTGTACCATCTACAGGATATATGGTATGGTACTTTATTTGTCATATGTACTGAGGTACAGTGAAATTCAATTTTTTGGAATTCAAGTTCAGTACAAGTATCACTATACATAAGCGCTTAGATACATATTAGATAAGCATCCCAGGTACAGTACAATTGACACAGTATAGACGCCATTTTCAAGTCCCAGTTGTTGTTAGCGCAGGGATCTTGATCAGAACATGAAGGTCTGTGTCCTGGCAGCGTTGCAGGGTCGGCCTGGCCAAGCATAGCCGTGGTGTCCTCTGACAATTTGGGCCGTGGCTCGTCCACATGCTCGACCTCTATCAGAGCGGCGCCTGGTGCAGCCGAGCCCCGGGCAGCTGCAGGGCCTCCAGCGGCCCACTCCCCCAGTGAGGCAGTGCACTCCCTCCGGCAGCAGGTCTGCTCACCGGCCGTCCAGGTTGGTTCCTCAATCCACAGCGAGCGTGCAGGGCCTTCTGGGCGGGTTCCAGTCCGCGGCGCAGGTCCTCCGTCCGCTGTGGGCGAGTCACCGGTCTGCAGTGGGCAGGTTGGGCCTACCGGGCAGGTTCTGTTCTGTGACACGGGTCCACCACCGCAGCAGGCGAATTGGACCTACCAGTCCAGTCCCCAGTCTCCGGCGGGCAAGCTGGACCTTCCGGGCGGGTTCTCAGTCTACGGGCTGCAACGCTCCCCGGGATACTCCCAGCGCATCTCTCCTCATTCTGCTGGTGGCCGGGCCAGGTTCTGATCGGCTCTGCACCACCGGCTGGGCCCAGTCCCACAGCAACTCACCTGGACTCCATAGACAACACCTTCCAAATCCATGACCTCTACTAGTTAGAAAGGCAAGGGCAGCAAAAGCATGGAAACCACCACCCACCAAAGTTGCCCTCCATCCTGAGTTAGAAATATATCACCATTCCTTCACAGTTGCTGGGTCATAATCTTGGAACTCACTCCCTAAAAGCCTTGTGGATTATACTCACACCTCAAGGATTGAAGCGGTTCAAGCAGGCAGCTCACCACCATCTACTCAATGGCAATTAAATGCTAGATTAACTTGTAAAGCTCCACCATTTTTTGTGAATAAATGATAAGGCTTCCAAATAATCCTGATGTAGAATTAATGTGACTTTTCTTCCACGTCTTTAAGTATTAGTGTCGGTTTGCAGAGATGCCAATTTCCTTCTGTTCTCTGGTGCTCTCTGTGGAGATTGCATGCTCTCTTTATGGCCAAGTGGGCTCAATCCAGGTGCTCCAGGTTTCCTCACCATCTCATGAATAAAATGGGCACTTTGGTAGGTTAGATGGCAATTCCCCCAAGAGTGCAGCTGAGGTGTAGAATTTAGGGAGAATTAACAATTCGTATTGGTCTATTATTATCATGTGTACTTGCAAACAGAGGAAAACATTTGTTTGCGTGCTATCCAGTCAAATCATACTATACAGGTACAATCAAGCCATATACAAGTGCCACGGGTTGTGCAAAGAGAAAGATACCAGAGTACAGAATGTACTGTTACAGCTGCAATGAAATTGCAGTTTAAAAAAAGAGCAAGGGCTACAATAGGGCGAAGAAACTGTTCCTGAATCTAGTGGTGAGCCGTCAAGCATTTGTATCTTCTGCCTGAAGGGAGTAGGGGGGAATTGCCGAGGTGTAAGTGGTCCTTGATTTTGTTGGCTGTTTAGCATGAGGTGTCGTGTAGGAGTGAGGCAGATGCATGTTCGTGTGATTGACGGCCTCATCCACAAATCTTTGTAATTTCTTACACCCTCAGGCAGAGCAGTTGCCAACCCAAGTTTTAATGCATCCCAATAGAATGCTTTCTGTGGTGCATCATCAGAAATTGGTACGTGTTGGTGGAGACATGTCAACTTTCTTTGGTATTCTGAGGAGTAAAAGTATTGGTGTGCTTTTCAGGCCAGAGTGTCAATATGGTTGGACTCGGACAAATTGTTGGTGATATTTACTCCAAGGAACTTGAAGCTCTCAACCATTTCCACATCAGCATCATTGATGCAGTCAGGGGTGTGTACTCCATCCCACTTCCTGAAGAATATGTGTGTAAGAAGGAACTGCAGAGGCTAGTTCTGAAGAAGGGTCTCGACCTGAAACGTCACCAATTCCTTCTCTCCAAAGATGCTGCCTGTCCCGCTGAGTTACTCCAGCTTTTTTGTGTTTATATGGGAGAATAAAATGGATTAGAGTGTCAGTTAGGGTAAAACAGGTACTTGTTGATTGGTGTGTACTCTGTGGACTGAAAAGCCTGTTCTACGCAGTGTCTTTGTACAATTGTATGACTCTATGATAACCACACCGTGTGCAGACATGGCGTTGAAGGACGTGAAGCCAAAGCAAAGTGGAAGCCAAATAACCAAACGGAAACAAAGCCTAAACACCAAATAACCAAATGCGTACAAAGCCGAAATGCCAACTTACCGAAAGGGTGGGACGCCTAAGTCAACTAATCGAAAGGGTGGGATGCCTAAAAGCAAACTCACCGAAAGGTCAGTGACTCTGGGTGGGCGGAGAGACTAGCCTGTCCCACACCGCTGCTCCACCCGGCGCTGCTGACACACTGCCCATCATAGTGCAGCCGCACGGGGGAGACAAGGCGGAGGACGGCCGTGGGAGAGTGGGGGCTGTCATGAGGGATGCGCTCCTTCGGCTGCTTACAACTTGGTGCTCGGGTTCAGAGTGCCCAGTCACCTATGGCTAGGGTGGGAAAATGACCCCCACCCTCCCGTCTCCACCGACCAGTGATGTGATGGACACAAGGGTCTCGACCAATCGCTGACAAGTCCCGTGCCCCCGGCGACGTCATGTCAGTTATTGACTTTTTGGCAGAGCGGCCATTCAGCGAGTTGGCTTGTAGGCGAAGCAGCCTTTCAGTGAGTTGACATTTCGGCAGAATGGCCTTTTGGTGAGTTTGCTTTTAGGCGTCCCACCCTTTTGGTTAGTTGACGTTTAGGCATCTTGACCTTTCGGTTAGTTTGCTTTTAGGCATCCCACCATTTCAGTTAGTTGGCGTTTCGGCTTCGTACACTTTCAGTTAGTTGGCGTTTCGGCTTTGTTTCTGTTCGGTTATTTGGCTTCCACTTATTTGCTTCAGCTTCTCGTCCTTCGACGCCACGTTCGGGTACCAACCATACAGCTGTGGTATCCAGTAAAGGCCCCCTGGAAAGATTTCAGACATCACCAGCACCAGTGGATAATTTCAGCACAATTATTTACTGTTTTTTAAGTGGTAGAGTTCCAAAATCGATCGGTAACTGATAAAAATAAAGAATTGACACAGAGTCAGATGAAGAAATACTACAAATGATGACCAAATGTTTGTCCAAAGAATATCTGACAATATCTTAACGGAGAAAATAAAGGTACCGTGTCAATGAGTTTTAGGAGGGAATTTCTAAGCATGGAGCCTTGGCAGTTAAAAGAATGGGTGCCAATGATGGAGCAATCAAATTCAGAGATAATCGACAAACCAAGTTTTGTTATACACAGATATTTCCGTGTAATATACTGGAGATTGCAGAGATCGATTTGAAAACAAGATGAGGATTTTTAAATTGAAGTTTTGGTTAGAGGGGAGCCCGTATACAGGTTTGAGAGTATGTGTGCTGGTTAATGCACAGACCGCAGAGTTATGTTTGAAAGTTGCTCATAGAATAAAGGAGGCCCGATAATATTGTCTTTGAAAAGTCAGGTCTAAAGAGAATAAAGGCATAGATTAAAGTTGCAGCTATAGATTAGCTAAAGCACAGGCAAAACCAGGTGATGTTATGAAGTTGTGGCAAATATGATGTGAAAACTCACCTCATAGTAAAGTGTAACACCAAAATTGTAAATACTCTGATTTAGCTTCATACAGTTCATGATGGGGATAAAACCTTTGTTCTTCCCAACATTTAGTTGGAAGACATTTCTGAAACCAAACATATTGCCATCTTCGACCCAAGGGTCGACAGTGAGAAAGTGATATCAGTGTACATATAGAAACTAAGTGTTAAATTTATATGCATCAATGCATATAAAGAGAGAATAGGATGTTCTTCGAATGTTCAATGAATAGGATGTTCAAGCCTGGTCATTTGTGTATAGATCATGGGAGCTGAAATGCCTTGCCTTTAACTGGTTGCATCAATGGATATTTTTTAGAATTTTTTTGTTCAAAAATGAAAAACAATAATTATCCCGAGGTAGCCTAAAAGTTCAGAATTACAGGGAATACATTTTTGTCATTGGCAGTCTAAATGTTCCATTGAAACTGAAAATGCAACTGAGTCACATGAAGTGATTTATTCTTCCAGTTCAAGTGACCAAAGTGGAGCAAAGACTTTATTTGCCCTGGGCTAACCATTATATCCATTCTAACACAATGCAAACCAGATATGAGGCCACTGAGAAAGATACCCACTGTGACTTCTCTTCATTTTTCTATGCAATCCACATATTATAGAATATTCTTTAATCCTCTTCCAAAGATTTGTTCATCCCCCTGTAGTGGCTTCCTCTTTATTTAAATCCTGAGATATTTTTACTAAGTGAAGTTTTCTCCCACACCCCACTGACAATAAAGCACATAAAGCATATTACACTGAACATCTATGGCACAGCGCTTACTAGTTGCTTTCTCTGACCTTTTGTAAAAGGCCTATTAGAAGTTAATGAAATAGACATTGAATATAGACATCGCTCATCTGATCGGAAAATAGGTTTTCAACATTACGAAATGTGATGGACATTATAACACCGAGTAAGAAAAATATTGACTTGTGTCGTTCCAACTCCCCTTCCACCAATTTTTTTTCAACACACAAATAAAAATTGTTATGTCCCTCATGAAGCATCCAATGGCTTCTATAGTCCCTCATGAAGCATCCAATGGCTTCTACACTTTACTTAACAACTATATTTAAAAAGGCGTTGTAACTATATTTACTTCATGTGGAAGCATATTCTTATTTAAAGTAGTAAAATAATTCTGTCACCAATTCAGGAATGGCTTCTGGAAATCTGAATGGAAACTTGTTCACAGCGCATCTCAAGCCGAAGTCAGTGGTATAATTAAGGTGCAGGTCAGTAAAAGCACTGTAGTGGACTAACGTGGGGGGCATTGTGTATTCAGCTACCTGGGACTGATATTCAAGTCGAACCCTTTCTCAGTCAATGAACAGAATCAGTTCACATATTCAAAGGAAAACTATTGTCCTGTAGTGTGCATTTCAGTTAACTTCTAAGTCATCTTGTTGTCTCAAGGGCCTGTCCCACTTGGGCGTCATTTACGCGTCATGTAGAAAATTGGTCGACGCATGGCGAGGCATGGAATCGCATGTAGTGGCACGCGGAATAACGCGGTGCTCCAGGATTTCGTAGTGTACTGAAATTCTCGCACGCCACCTGTGTGGCGTATCACTTACGCACTCTGATGCATTGGCTACGCACGCTAAAGCATTGGCGTCGCACGCTGTATCGCCTGGTGACGCATGGTTACATCACTGTGCTTCAACGTCCGTAAACCTGCGACCCCATACGCAGCCGGCCCGCCTTTTACGCTTCTTGTAACCTCTAACCTCGTCCACACAGACCTCTTCCTGGGTTTCCTGCTAGACTTTCTTGTTGTACTCCTGCCTGGCTGATCTGTAAGTATGAGGGCTGCTGCTAACAGAAGCCTCTGTTGTTGCTGTCGCAATAAAATCTGTAGTTCTTCCATGATGGTCATGATGCAGAATAGGGAAGCAGGGTATTCTAATGATGTCACGTGCACCGTCACGCATCAGTGACTACCGGGCCTGTTGGGTAAATGATGCTCAAATGACACCCAAGTGGAACAGGCCCTTCATTATCTGTACTCGTTCTCACCTAACAAACAGCTAACAACGAATGGCCTATTTACTTTATCATCGTATTTTTTTGCATATCTTTCATTCATTCATTCTATATATCTCTACAACACCGTCTGTATCTTTCATTTCAGACTCGCCCCCCAAACAAGCATAAGCTAAAGATGGCTGCAATATAGGCCTGGTAGAGCATCAGTAAAGAAGACATCCAGCAATAGGTTATGTTCATGAATCGCAAACTTCAAGCAGTCATTGCATGCAAAGGATATGCAAAACACTAAACATGACTACTTTCATTTTTATGACATTGCTGAGTTCCAAACATTATAGTACCCTGAAATAGGGGGGGGGGGGGGGGGAGAGACTATATATAAACACTGCTGTAGTTTCTACATGGTGAAACCAAAATGTATAAAAATAGCCTTTATTAAAACCTGACAATGTGCACTTTAACCACATCTGATTTGTTTCTATTACAAATCTCAAATTGTGGAGTACAGAGGCAAATAAATAAACAATGGGTCTTTGTCCCAAACATTATGGAGGACACTGTAAGGTAGGCAGAAGGCAGACCCGAAATAACAGTCCAATGTTCTCATATTGGCACTTGCAAAATTGATCATCGAGCTAAAACCACAATTAGATTTCATGCTTACTGCAAGACATTCTTAGCATAGATCTGCAAGAACACAGTTACACTCACGCAGGGCAGACTGAAATGAAACCTGGACTTTGTAATAAACTATTTAAAAGTCTGTACTGGAAGGGCATGTTTATTTGCACGGTGTCACGGTGCGAACAGCCAAAGACTTTCATCTTAATATTATCAAACAGGACCATAAACTACATTGCATTGATTGGGAATTACTTTCCATTTAACAATTTTGCACTAAATCTTTATTATTTCCAAGTACCAAGAGAATTTGTAAAAAAAAACAACTTTTAATGCATTTTTTAATTCTTCTTGTTTTCAAGAACTTTCAGTTTATTTTTGAAATCCAATTGTCTGGCTGCCAAATTTAAGCTAATGGATTTAGATTCTATACTTATGAAATGAAGGAAAAGCCTCCAGCTAAAATGATTACTGAGCATTTTCCATACTATAGATATCAGGCATCATTATTTCCAAATCTGTGTCTCAAATTTGGCATTTAAGTTCATGGCGAGGATTTTTTATTCTTCCAAGTTTGCAATTGTTTACTTGTGATAATTTGGTGATCTGATTACAGTTTCGTATGAGGCATTTCAGTGTGTATGTTCCTGTATTTTTATACCGGTTCTTATTCTACTCTATACTGAAGGGCTGAATGCTCCATTAAGGAAATTATTAAATCAGTTCATAAATCATTCTCATGCACACTTGCTTGTCACATGGTTATCATAAGTCTGTAGCATTCATTCACAAACGGTAATAGGTCACTCAACAACTCTTCTGGTGAAATAATTGTGCAAGGATGAGGGTGTGGAGAGAATGGATAAGAAGGGTACCCTTTTGCACTGTCGTATTAACTTTTTCCCTTTGATTTTTCTTCCTTCAGGCTCATTACTTTGAGGAGGGTAGCATTACTTTAATCAGCAATACGGAAGTGAATCAGAAACTTTCAGTGAATGTAAGGCAAATTGTACAAATGTATTTGCATGCTGACAGTTTTGTGCATCAGTGATCAATCTGTGTATATATACACAATTAAATGCAAACACTGACTCACATAATAGAACCTTTAATCAATTACAAATAGAAGAGAATGTCCCTGTTGAAATAAATTCAACTGTAATGGTCTTGAAATATGATAACATTGGAATCAAAAATATGAAGCAAGAGTCAGCAGAGCAGCAGGGTGGAAAAGATAAAAAGGTCTAGTGTGTTTATGAAATGGTAGGATGGAGAACTGTGACAGAAGTGAATGTTTGGGATGGCAGTAAGAATGGATAATGAGAAGTTGGATGTGTCAGTAAATAGGCAGAATTACATTAAGATTACTGGATGGATAAAAGTTTTACAGACCAACTGGTCCACGTGGAAGATTACCTTGAACGCACGTATTTGACGTTATCGCATCTTACCACCATGTTGCTTTATGTCTCTTTCCTCGAAATACCTTTGGAATTAATTGTTAAATATTGACATTGCCACTGGTCAATTAACTTTGGTGCTGTACTTTGTCACTTCATCATCCTCTATGTAAAGCAAAAAGGCTTCCCTGACATTTAGTCTTGTTTGTCTACATGCTCTATAGTCATTAGAATGATAGGAGCAAGGGGTGGAAGGGAAATGTAAATGGATCTGCAGCAGTAGAAATGGCCCTCCATAGGCTCATAGTTTCACAAGGCCAGCATACTTAATGTAACTATTACTCTACTACTTTAATCGTCCACCAGCTTCAAATGAATGCAAGTCAAAGGGAAGTAGCATTATACAATTTAAAAAAAAGACATAATAGACACGGAATGCAAGCAGCATAATTAGGCTATTCAATTCCCCACACTTATTTCACCAATTAATAAGATTATGTCTGATCATTTACCTCAGCATCAATGTCTTGCATATCTTTTGAATATCATAAAATCTTAAAGTTTAACGGTCTGTCCTGGGCAACACAAAGATGATATACTGACAAGAGTGACCACATTTTCTCATTTGATGAAATGCCCATTGAATTATTAAATTTCGAATGTCTCTTTCTTCCACCAGAATGAATGTGAAGGGGCTACAGAATTTGTGAAAGCCATTGAACATGCTGATGTTGATTTTCAGGTAATTCTGGGTTAGTGTTTGCAATGGATGGGTATTTTATTCAGTGACGGCGGTGGAGAGAAATCAAGGCTGCACCCTAAAAATATTCACAACCTATCCTCCAACTGTTGCATACCAATTATGACCTCTACTTTTTTTTATCCTGAGTTTTCCTAAACATGGTATGTTTGTTATGTTGAATGACATTTGATGAGGAAAACTTCTTTTATAGCACTCAGATGCCCCAGATGGGTTGAATCCTAAAATAACAAGGAATGGGGTGACAGAATCATTGCCAATTGCTGCCACCCTATTTAATTGGGTTCAGAAGCACCTTTTCTCAATATGCTATCAGAATTTACACTCTTATTGGCCCTGTTCTTTCACATATGGATCGTCACAATCTCAAAGGGAATGACTATGTGTTTATTGGACACATGGGGTTAACAAAACATTTTGCACTCAGTAATGCACTTTCTTACCAACCTTGCTTTTACACTCACGCCTACTGCATTGCAGTTTTTTTTTCAAACATCAGACATTTAACATTTATAACATGAGTTTGATGTCAGTTGAGGAGCCAGACCCACAGCAGTGATGTTAATAGATTGCTGCCTTCAGCCAACCTATCCGTAGGTTGAATTACAGGCTGCACTATGTAATAAATTGTTGGGCAATTTATAAGAATAAAAAGTTCAATCATGCAGCATCCCATATGCTGTAAACCTCATGCACATGTGCAGACTATATAATTGTGCTTTTAAAAGATGCAAGATTTAAAATCCAACCACCACACAGCCAGCACAAATTTCTACTTTCAGTGCAGCAGATCAATAGGTGCAGAACAAGTGTATATTCACTCCTGCTTTCAAAGACAGCGATTCCTGCTGGAATATATCTCCATGGGTCGAAGCAACTGTAAACTTAAGAGGTATTTCAGCTTTTGTAACCCTGAATGTTTTCATGAGGCTTTACAAGGGACACCATAACCAAACTACGCTATATTTATGCTTTCCTAAGAGTATGAGTGGCATTGATAGGGTAGGACAATCACAACCTTTTTCCCAGGATGGAAATGTCAAAGATTAGAAGGCATAGCTTTAAGAAGATAGGGCTAACGCTTAAAGGAGTTGCGCGGAACAACTTTTATTTTACACACAACATGGAATGCACTGGCAGGGGTGGTGGTGTAGGTAGAAACAGATACAATAGGGCAGTTTAGGAAGCTTTGAGATAGGTATATTGATATGCAGGGAATGGAGGGATATGGATCACGTGCAGACAGAGGAGATTAGTTTAACTTGGCATCATGTTCGGCACAGACATTGTGAACTGAAGGGTCCGTTTCTGTGCTTTAATACTTTATGTTCAAAAGAAATTGGATAAATATTTTATCTATTATCTTCAAGGCACAAACCAACTAGACATGGACATAAAATGGCATTCCTTCCTGTTATCAAAAATGGAATGGAATATTGAATTATCATGGGAGTAGAGTCCTCCATAAATAGACGATAGTGGCAAAAGAGGAGGTCTTTCAGACGTTCATGCTTATTGTAACAAATAATGAAAAACACTTTCCAGATGAATCCCATTTCACAACTCTTGGCCACAACCTCTTTTAGGTTATGACATGGTAAATGTCCGATCAGTTTTTTTTTAAAGTATTGTCAGTTTTGGTCTTTATCATCCCAATGGAACCTTAGCTCATCAATGCAAGGGTAAAAATTCTCAGTATATTTCCACTCCAATTCCACGTATTACCTTCGATTGATCCTTGTTAGTTATTTGTTTCTTTACTGTAGAAGGTTCCAAATCTGATCTATCCTATGTATGCTTCATAATTTTATGTACCCCTATTAAATAACCTCTTCATCTTCTCTGTTCTCAGGAATAATCTCATCGTATCTAATAAATCCTCACATTTGATCTTCAACTTTGGCAAATCGTCCAGTAATGTGGTGCCCTGGACTTGATAAGGACTCCCGTTCTAACCACAGATTTGTGCAAATCTAGCATGAGCTTCTTCCTCATTATCAAAAAAGGAAAATTATTCCATATGTCTTCTTAACCACATCTAACTTCTTAGTTACCTGTGGTATCGCATCCATTCTGTCCAAATGCATGTTCAAATAGGAGGCCCAACACCATCTCAAAGCAATTGAGGATAGGCACGATGAGTTCACCTTGTCTATTATTCACATCGGAAATTTATTTTTAAAAAGTGATCTGATTATATATATTAGGCAATTCTGGATAATCCATTCTCTGAATACATTTTTTTGAAGGTTTTTCTTTCCAGATTTGCAAACAGAAGGATAAATGTATCCTCATTTCAGATTTTGACCACATGCATCTTTCTTTTTTAGTTGCTTCACATGTGATATTCTTAAACATTCCTCAAAGTCCCCGAACGCAGATTTGTCAGGAAGAGGAACATTAACATCTTAAATAAAACTGAGGCTTCCAGTATCCATACAAACTTTAATTTTATCAAATCACATCATGGTTGAGGAAATAATTTTGTTTGCCGCAAAGCTTGAGTGCTTCTAAGATAGAAGGTTCAATAATCTTTATTATGAGCAGCCAAACAATAGCTTCTTGTTCTCTCTCTCTCCCTCCAGCTTGGACTGATGGAAAACTATCAAAAGCTGGATTCTTTGCTCAAAGGTCTCCGACGGCAGTTGCCATTTACACACACAACAGTTGACTGGGATAAAATCATCAACGCCAAGATCGTCAGGGAAATGGACCTGGCACAGTCACTATAAAACTCACAATCTGAATCTTTGGTGAATCGTAATACCCGTGATCATATTTTAAAAATAAAGAACATGCAAAGAAATAAACTTTGATTTTACCATCATTCATACATTAATGACCTCCAGGCAGCAGAACAATCAGTACAGGACGTCCCCAGTTTACGAACGCCCAACTTCTGTACTGCACATTATTACGAGTGTTTAGGAGACTGACAGGATGGATTTTCTGGCAGCTTCTTGGCACCAGCTAGAATTTTGCCACATCAAACCCAGGAAGAAAACATTCAGATGAGCACATTGATGTACATTTTGCACATCATAATAATGAGAGACATGCCACCCGAGTAGCAGCAGTACCTTATTGAAAAGCCAATAGCAATAAAACCACTTCTGATGCTATTTTATCATTAGCCCAAAATTTGTTAAAAAATAAGTTGTTTCTGAAGAATGATTCCCCTGCCTTAACCCAGAATGGATTGTATTGGGGAAACAAAGAATAATTGGGAGAAGATTAGGTCAATTTTGGGATATAGATAGCAGCTCTACCAGCTGTAACATTGTGCCTCCCTTTAATTGCCCCACAGAAACATTAAGGCAAATAGAAAGATGGACTAACTAAATTTAGCAAGATCTACATATTTGAATTTTAAAGAATTATAATGCCAAAATAGAACATGCAGTCTCTAATAAAATTGCCTCTGGTTCACACAGAGTTGTCATCTAAGATTATCTACTTAAATCTCTATGTGGGATATTAATACATGGTTAGTTTACAGGAAATATAATAATGAGGCAATGATACTCAAATATGTAAGGTCAATGTACAGTTCTTGAATGGAGCCAAGGAAAAAGGCACTGCAGATGCTCTCAGATCAATGATTAATGCTAGCTGCAGTTTAGCTAATTTGAACTACAGCTAGATTGGACTGGAGTTGGATTGGCTTTACTATGTTAGATTGTCTCAATTTATTGTGGTCTGTTCAGTGCAAAGTTAAACCACAGAGCCATATTCATGAACACATCAGCTTCTGTGTCAACATTAGAGAGCGAGTGGTTATCATCAGGGTACCACAATAACCTAAGAGAAAGAGAAAAAAACAATTCTTATTGAGCAGTTCTTATTCCAAGTCTTCTGTCATTCAGCAATGCCTGATGCTCAAAGTGGTCACAACTGTCATCACAAACATCAAACGACATAGCACATTGATCCAAGGTACATCACAGGAAAGACATCAAGTAATATCCAACCTTGTGCCACAAAAGAAAATGTAACCCATGAGTTTTATGCAAGTGACAGTGTCAATATTAAAAAAAAGACAGTGGAGGGTAATTCCAGAGTTTATGACCTTGGCAGCTGAAAACAACTGTAATTGGGGGAATAATTAACTCTGGAGATGATCAGGTCCAACCAGATAGACTTTAGTTATCTAAGAGAATTAAAGGTCTGAAGGAGATTACAAAATTAGAGAGCAGTGAGATCATTTAGAAATTCAGGTATTGCTTAAGTCGAAGCTAATACAATTGAGTTACCATAGAGGGTGATAGTGAAGTCACCTTGTGTGTGCACAAGGACAGATAATGGGCATCAGATTTAGAATCACCTCAAATTTCTGCAGGATAGAATGAGGAAAGCTATCCCAGAATCAAATGTATTAATGAAGGCCAGAGGCAACATGATGGTTAGTGCTGATCTACAGCCCTGGGGACCTGCTTTTGTACTGACTTTGAGAGGTGTCTTTGTGGTTAATTTCTAGCAGGACATAAAGTGCTGCAGGAATTCAGTGGGCCAGGCAAGAATCAAAAGTGGAGATAATGGGCATGTGTGATGTGAGATAATGGGCATGTTGCAGGTCTGCAGGGAAATAAAAAATGGGATTGATCGGAATTGGAATTAACCTGATAGACAAAATGGGCTCCCTCTGTGTCATGACAGGTAAGTAAAGGAGCTGAGATTTTCAGTAGGAGATGATCTAAATCAGATGATGTAACGGCAGCGCAAACAGACCGTTCATAAATAATCCTACAATGAAACATAACACAATGATTGGAGTCAGACTAGTTCATTTCCAGATGACTGCTGGGAGAAGTATGGAACTGATAGCACAGTGAACTTTTCTCCAAGGATGAAAACAATGACTTGTAATTGCAAACTATAAACTGGAGGAATCCAGCCAAGCATCTGCCAATTCAAAGACAGTAGAGGTGATCATGTTGGTGTCAAGATAGGGCTATTAGTGGACGAGTGGAATCCAACCATGGATAATGTATAACGCAAATCAGGACCAAAGATAGAACATGACCACAGCACAGACTATGGTGGTGATACGGAAGCAATAGCATTGCAGGGGATGGACTGTCTGGAAAAATAAGATAAACATATACTACATAAATAAATGAACATTTAATCCACTATCAAATCACTGGTTACTAGATCATCTACTATTAAGTGTTTCTTCTATTGGACCCACAAGCACTAGATATTCTCCTGTCTATTGATCCATTAGTGCTTTGAGAACACAGACATACAGATTTATGCTTATACGAGTTCAATGCATTTGGGACTAATAGTTCACAGCTAGACAAAACACGCATATCTCCAAACTTAAAATGTAGATAAAGCATTATCAGCTATCAATTTAATGACTTGACAAAAATGTCCAAACCTTCAGATTTACATCAAGGCTAAGTCCTCTACAATTGAGTATAATCCTTGTTGCACTTGCTCAAGCCCATGCTGGCATCACATCTCCTCAGACATTCAGCTGGACAGTATCAACATTAGAGGAACCAACACACTTGATTATTGCTAACAAACACCAGGAACATCTATCGCTCCATCCCTCGCCCACACTTTGGACTAGCTAAACATCCGATTATGCTTATTCTACCTGCCTACAGGCAAGTAGAATAAGCATAATCAGATAAGAGTCTGAAGGGCGCGGAACAAGTGAAGAGGATTACAAAGTCCTAGTCAGGAGAGGCTCAGTTATAGAACCGTTTGAATCGATGTATTGGACCATATTCAAGGATTCATCAGTGGACCCATGAGAATATCACAGTTGTCACCAATTTCATAAAGGAATTGCAGCATTACAGCATTGATGTACCGAGAGATCTTCGGGTCCAAGTCCACAACTCCCTGACCATTACAGTACATGTAGATAGAGAGGTATAGAAGGCATTTGGTAAGCTTGCCTTCATGGTTGACGCATTGATTATAAGAGTCAGGAAGTCATGATGCAGTTTTATAGGACTTTGGTTAGGCCGCATTTGGAGTATTGTATGCAGTTTTGGTCACCCCACGAAGGATGTAGAGGCTTTAGAAAGAGTGTAGAGGAGATTTACCAGAATAATAGATGGATTAGAGGGTTTTAGCTACAAGGAGAGGTTGAACAGACTTAATGGCCTGTCCCCCTTAGGCACTTTCTTCGGCGACTGTCATTGTCGTAGCAAGTTGCCGAAAAAGTGGCGACTGGACCCCCGCCACGACAATGTCTACGACAAGCTCCGTCAACTTGCCACCTAGTCGACGTCAAGCTATGGCAAGCTATCGACAACTGGCGACCCATTAGGACGTCCACCTATGACCACACCTACGACAACCAAAGTCAACCTACGTCCACCCGCGACAAGCTACGACAAGCAACGACACTGTTGGCGACAGCTGAAGACAACTGAAGACAATTCAGTCACCGGTACCTGTCGCCAATGGAATTCACTGATGTCAGCACCCGGCGACAACCAATGTCACCTGGCGACAACCTACGACAGCACTTATGACAGGAGAAGACAAGATACGTCAAGCCCACAGTCGTCGAAAAGTTTAGAACATTTCAATATCCAGCGACGACCAGAAAAACATTACGACTCTTTAGGCGACTTGAAGAGACTACTCACGACCATACAGGTGTCACCCCGCGACCATGTGAAAACAACCTAGTGGCCGATAAAAATCACCTAAGTGGGACAGGTGCTTAGGATTGTATTCTCTGGAATGCCGGAGGTTGAGGGGAGACCTGGTAGAAGTATATTAAAATATAAGAGGCATAGATTGGGTTGAGGCAAAACCTTTTTCCAGATGGAAATAGCAAATAGTAGAGAACATAGCTTTAAGGTAAGAGGGGAAAGATTTAAAGGAGATGTGCTGGGCAACTTTTCTTTCTTTATTTTTTACATAGAGCGGTGATTGGTGCCTGGAACGTGACTTGCACAGAACATACCGTACAGGAATTCCTCGGGCTTTCAGTGCACGATGGAGTTCAAGACCTTGCGATGGGTGAACCCGTTTGTCTTTTTCACCCAACATTATCAAAACTGGAGTTGTTGCCTGAGGGAAAGAAAATACCATAATTACAAGCAGCAAAGAGACATAGCACTATTATGGATATGCAACTCTGAGAATTGTAATACTTGAAAATATGTTAATTCTAACCCCACTCCATCTATTGTCATTTCTATTGTATATAAAAAAATACTAACACTATAACTGTAGATATAACCTGTGGTGACCAAGGATTAAAACATATTTAATTAGTTATTCAAGTTTGTACTGTATTATTGGCTTTATTCTAATATTATTAATTTCCCTTTTTAGTAAGTGAATGTGTAACATTGCTTCAGAAAAATAGCCTGCAAAAAAATAATCCAACCTTGCCTCCTAGGTACAAGATCAAAAGGAGTCTATGTTGATGATATCCAGCAATACTTTTATGATGTTGCTCAACACTTTAACTCCCCCTCTACACTAACCTTTCAGTCCTGGGCCTTCTCCATTGTCAGAGTAAGGCCCAGCGCAAATTGGAGGTACAGCACCTCATGTTTTGCTTGAGTAGCTTGCACCCCAACGGTATGAACATTGACCTCTAACTTCAAGTAGCCCTTGCTTTCCCTCTCTCTCCATCCCCTCCCCCTTCCCAGTTCTCCTACCAGTATTACTGGCTCTGACAACATTCTATCTCTTTACCGCCCACTCGTCTGACATCAGACTGAAGAAGGGTCTCGACGATTCCTTCTCCCTAGAGATGCTGCTTGTCCCGCTGAGTTACTCCAGCATTTTGTGTCTATCTTTGATTTAAACCAGCATCTGTAGTTCTTTCCTACACATCCTTTTATGATGTATGTATTTAATGAAGTAAGTGATTAGTACTACAATTTAATGACTGACAGGAAAATGGCTGTTGAAGGTTTCTAATTTCTGTGCTTTGACCTGTGGGATGTACTCCATCAATCAAACATATCATGTTTTCAAATCCAGTTACTGCTTTGGTCTAACAAACAGACACCATCTCAGTTAGGGATTTACCAGCAGATCCCATTGCAGACAAACAATTGTAGATTTTGCACTATTTCAATGACAGCATGCAGCTTAGTCTGGGGGATGGGAAAAATGGACACAGATTCTTACACATTCTTTTCAACCCTAGTTCACAGCTTCTGGCTGTGAACTAGTTTTCACAGACTCATCACGATGGTTGATGACTCATCTATGGCCTGTCTATTTCTCTCCTTGCCTTGTAAGAGGTGGTGTTTGGTAAGTAGTCATAAATACTATTCTTGGCCAGTCAAGTTGTGCATTACATACACCATCATAGCTAAAGCGAGAGATATGTATAATTCTCAGCTTTGGATAAAGTGTTGCAACCCCCTTCTTACCCGAGAAATATAGGTGATAGGAGATTTGCTCAACAGTGTTGCCAACACAGGGGGAGTGGGCAACTGGTCTTGGGCATAATCAAAACCAGCTTGCACCATGATACTGTTGAGAAAAGAGAGCAAAAAATAAAACACGAGATGTTAATTTGCATTTACTGAACAACTTAAAAAAAAATCCAGGTCAGCTGTACTTCAAGTCAAGGTAGGCTCAAATTCATTTTGCAGTTGCTGAAATCATAGACACGTTGAAGGGATTTCTAGAAATTGTAAGGAAATTGGGCAAGTTTGCAATATGGATTAACCGAGAAGCCTTTCCTACTGGAGACACATGATGGAAAACGTGGCCAACATAGTGAAGCTAAATTAAAGGTCATGCAAGGAGAATCAGTAAATAAACGAGAGAAGTGTTTAGATTGTAAGGTAAAACACAAAAAGTTCAGGCAGCATTTTTAGAGATGAGAGATACAGCACGGAAACCAGTCCTTCGGCCACCGTGTCCACACCGCCGTAGCACTATCCTACAGACTAGGGACAATTTACAAACTTTATCAAAGCCAATTAACCTACAAACCTGTACTTCTTTGGAGTGTGGGAGGAAACCAGAGCACCCGGTGAAAACCCACATGGTCACAGGGAGACTGTACAGACTCCGTACAAACAGCAAATATCTGGGGCAGTGAAGAAAATAGACAGACAGGACAAGATATAGCTAGCTGGAGAAAAGATGGATGTTTGTGAAATAACATGGAGGCAATAAAAGTGATCATGAAATAAGTGCACCTACTTTATGACACACAGTAACAGAGCAAAAGGGAGAAAGGTTTTCTAAGAGAAGGACAAGTCCCAGATGTCAGTCAGATAGAAGCAACTTCAGCAGAGAGAGCAAGGATCAAAGATCACAAACAAGAGTGGGTGACATTAATTAATGCAATAATTTGATATCCACATGTAACCATTGTAATGTGAATAGGATAAAATGCTGCACGCGTTGAGTCAGTCAAGTACTTTGTGTTCTCTCAGAGTGCTTCCTAGTATATACAGTCAATTAACCTATAAACCTGTAGCTTGTATCTGCAGTGTGGGAGGAAACCGGAGATCCCGGAGAAAACCCACATATGGGGAGAACATACAAACTCCACATAAGCATCCGTAGTCAGGATCAAAATCAGGTCTTTGACGTTGTAAGGCAGCAAGTCTATCGTTGCGCCACTGTACAGCATGGATTAGAAATTAATATTTGTAAAACTAAAACTATTGCATCCCATTCAGAGCAGTTTTAATAATTGTAATGCTGTATAGGGGCATATGGAATTCCAGAGTTATCAGTTGCACTGTTTTCTATTGCAATTTTAAGTTTCAATGTAAGAGAACATTTTCAAAAGATTGGAACAAATTGAGCCTAAATAAGTGACGGGGCTTCAATGAGTTCAAATGTTCAATGTAATAAAGTAACAGAATATGAGACCAGGTCTCAGAAAGCCAGCCGGCATCTGTGGAGAAAATGTTTTTTGAACTTTTAATCAAATTTAACCTTGACGAATAACCATACCCCTCCAAGGTGCAGCATTATAAAGATTTACAAAGATAAATCTTGCCGTTATAAAGCAGGGGCATCATCATTTCAAATACTACAATTCTTTCTCAAAATACTTTAGACAATACACATGGTGGTGCAGCAGTAGAGTTGCTGTCTTAAGGGCCTGTCCCACTTGGGCGTCATTTGCGCGTCACACAGATTTTGTACATCCCAAAATCCTGGGGCGCCGCGCGTCACTGCCTACGTCACCACGCACCATGCACGCATCTCATGCACGTCTTGCGTCGTGTCGCGTAAGTGATTGCACGTAAATGACGCCCAAGTGGGACAGGCCCCTTACAGAGCTTACAGTGCCGGAGATCCAGGTTCAATCCCGACTGCGGGCATTGTCTGTACGGAGTTTGTATGTTCTCCCCATGACCACGTGGGTTTTCTCCGAGATCTTCCGTTTCCTCCCACACTCCAAAGACGTACAGGTATGTAGGTAAATTGGCTTAGTGTATGTGTAAATTGTCCATAGTGTGCGTAGGATAATGTTAATGTGCGGGTCGGTGCGGACTCGGTGGGCAGATGGGCTATTTCCGCTCTGTATCTAAACAAAACTAAATTAAACTAAATATTGTAGCTTACATTTTTAGCACTAACTGTGATGTAGTTGTGGCTTTATAAAATTATGCAATATTTATATATGCAATAACATAGTAGGCTTTGGGTGGTGCAAATGTAGTGGTAATCAATAATGGAGTTACTCCGGTATTTTGTGTCTTTATTTTGTATAAACCAGCATCAGCCGTTCCTTGTATCTCTCTTCAGCAATGCACTGGCTGTGTGGTTTAGCATGAAAATGAATGGTGCATTTTTGCTTGCAACATCATGACATCACCAGTTCCCTGTACAATTCACTTCTCGAGTCTCCGAACCAAACTGCCAATGTAGTTCAAGATTAGTGCAATTCCATGCTATGGTTATTCAAACTGTGTTCCAACTGACCTAAACTAATTTCACGGAAGAGCTTTGATAAACAAGGGAGATCTTTATCATTCAATATTGAATGGAATATACAGCTCTCAAAAATTAAAGGCATAGAAATGCATTAAGGCATGTAAACGTAACTTGTCACCAGAGCAGAAATTTAATAATAACAATTCATCCGTTCATATATACTGAGAAACATAACAACTAAAATGCGTATATTTCAGGGAATTTCCAAACTCACTGATCAGGAATATCTGTTGTACCCAGTTTAGAAGCCAGGTTAATGACAGGATTCCTTGTGGCAAAAGCTTTGTAGAAACCAGGGTACTGGCCAATTAGATGGCAACCAATAAAGCCTCCATGTGAGCCACCGATCAGCAAAACTTTCTCAGAATCCATAACTCCTTCTTTCAACACACATTCGACAGCAAACTGAAACAAAACAGATCTGGATCAACATTCAAAAATAAATTGTTATTGAAGAATTATTAATTTCATAAACAAATCAGGACATTTGTTATAACACTTGATCACTGCACTCCACTGCCTTGAAGTTCTTCAGCATTAGGAGGACCACATTAAACAAGTGATGCATGACTGGTCAATGTATTTTAATAGGAGGGCATGACTTTGCAGAATTCCTTTGTCCATGAGGTCCAGTGCATTATGCGCAAAAGATTAGGTTCATTCCCTTGAAGGGCTTTCTTCCACTCAAGTAGACTGTTAACATGGAGAAGGGCATCCTCGGTGACACAGTAAGGAGGTTAGAGGTGGGACAGTCAGGATATCAGTTGGAAATGGGGCAGGACAGAGCAAAACCAATGCTTCGGGTTAGGGAACGAGTGGTCAAGATTGAGATGCAGTGTTGAGTGTGAGTTCAAAGTCACAATCATGCCAGTGCACAGTGGTCAGAGTGTCCGGATATAAACAAGAAGAGGATAGATCTTAATTTAACGACCTCCTACCAGACGCTGATTCCCAGCTCTCGGAGTTGGGATCTGTTTAGACAGTTATGATTTAAGTACTGATCTGGCAGACCTGCATTTAAATTAATTGAATGAAAGACAGGAAAGGAAACAGTGCCATCAACCCATTGAATCCATGCTAACCAATAAATCACCCATTCACACTTGCTATGTTTCACATCCACTGCCTACACACCAGGGGCAATTCACAGAGGACAGTAAACCTACAAACACGCACGTAATTTGAGATGTGGGAAGAAAGCGGAGCACCCAGAAACACACGAGGACACAGGGAGAACGTACAAACTCCACACAGGCAGCACCAGAGGTCAGGAATGTATTTGGGTCTCTGACACTGTGAGGTAGTGGCTCAGTCAGCTGCAAGACTGTGACACCCTAAAATAAAATGACACACATCCCTCTTACTTTGGGTAGGTCCGCTGCTTCCGTGGTTATATCCGAGCCTGCAAGCTGAAACCCCAATGGCTATCTAGTCCATCGCCTTAACTACTTGGTCATGAGGATCTATAAGCTTCAAAATTGGCATCAACGTATATTGCTGGGCAGCACTGGGAGTGAGCATATTCCATGTACAAGGGGCCTGAAAGTAATATTTGCTAGAGATATTGAAAGAACACACTTTGGTTTGCCAATATAATCAGCACATGTGACAAACAGTGCGTGTTTCACAACGGAATTTCTAGGCCTTCCCTATATTCTTGACTTCACTACGTGTTGGCATGGTATCATCAGTTCACAGGAATTTATAGCCAGTCAACTGATTGTAGTCTTTTTAATGGATGGTGCAGAAACATAGGCAAATCGCTCTTCCTAACTGTAGCCGTGCAAGTTACGGCATCTTAAGTAACATTCTCTCCAACTCTTTACTTGCAGTGAATTACAAAGTTTCTAAATCTTCAACCTTAGCCTTGAATCAATGTCCTCCAGCAATTAATGCCTCTGCTTGAAATAAAAATCCTCCTTGTTCATCCTATGAGACCTCTTAAAATTTTATACATTGTGATTAAATCTCCACTTTATCGCCTTCATTCCAAAGAAAACAATTCCATCCTAGAAGGACCATAATTCTCCTACCCTGGAAACATAATAGTGAACCGCTCTGTCTCCTATTCAGCGCATATCATTTGTTGACAAAGCTCCAGCAGTGCTAATATTTGAGTTCTATATAGTTTTAACCTAACCTTTCTACTCTTCCATTCCATTCTCAGCCCATATAGGCAAGCATTCAGAATGCTGTCTACCTGTTCTGCAACTTCTGGGACTTAAAAAAATACGGAAACATCAAAACAAAACTGCAGTTATTAGAAATCTACAACAGAAAACACTTAACATACTCAGCAGGCCAGGCAGCATCTGTGGGAAGAGAAACAGAATCAACATTTCACGTCAAAGATCCTTTGTCCGAGCTGGGAATTAAACAAAAGCAGCTTGATTCAAGAAGGGGAGGAGTAATGTCTCTGATAGCAAAAACTGGAACGCCCATGGATATAAGCTAGAAACAAAGTAATCTGGCCAATAAGCAGTTAGAGTGAGAAAATTGGCAAAGGAACCTACCCAAAAGAATGCAGAGCAGGTCGACATGCCAGGCAGGCTGGTTCTGGGCATATCCTTCACTCATTGAGGAAGGAGAAAGGAACAATAAACAAACAAGCCGAGTGAATATCAGAGTTGGCATAGACAGAGTAATCAAGTTACCCGAGGTTGTAGATTTCAATATTGAATCTAGAAGGCTGCACAGTGCCCAGGCAAAAGATGAGGCGCGGCACCTCAATCTTGCGTTGGGCCTCCTTGAAATAGTGCAGAAGGCCATAAACTGATAGGTCAGAGTAGGATTACGATAGAGAAATAAAGTGGCAGGAGTAGGATAGAGAATCAAAACACAAAGCTCAGAGTCGCTCGTGCTGACCGAGTGCAGGTGCTCTGTAAAGTCATCCCATTTTCATTTGATCTGTCCAATGTATTGGAGACCACATTATGAACAACGAATACAGAGCACCAGATTGGAAATAGAGCAGGTGGATTGCTTCTTCAACTGGAACAACAGTATGGGCCCTGGATCGTGAGAAGGGTACATAAAAACATGTACTCCGTTCAATGGGATATCTCTCAATTACTCAGCACTTCTCAGAATCTTACCATTTATACCCTTGTTTTCCATCCCCATGTGAATTGTAATTGCAGCAGTCTTCTCACCTGACCAGTTTATTGATATCCTCGTGCAGCCTAAATCATGAACCAAAATGCCAGTTTTTTGGCATCAGCTGATAACTGCTCAATTGATCACTGGTTTCATAAATTAATGTAATCCTGAAAAGCAGGGTGCCCAGTAGAGTCTCAATGCACAGAACAAAACAATAACATAATAACAACATAACAATCATAACAACATAACAATACTGTCCACCATTTCCTCACTGCCGCTTAGCCAATTCTGGAGCAATGTCACTTTCCATCGGATTCCATGAGCTATTACTTCTCTTCTATATTTCTATGAATGACACACACCTTAACAAATCCATCCCCATGCTCCTTGATTAACCTGAACTGTGTTTTGGAATAATTTGCCAAACACTAATGTTAGTCTTACAAAATTGTAATTACTCTATTCATCCTTTTTAAGTAATGACACATCTCCAATCCTCACATGAGCAGTATGTTACAATGTTCCCACCTCTGATGCTTCATTATACATTTTATGTTACTATAAAATGATATAGTCTCCTTGTCTTATAAACCACTCCCAGTGGTATGTTGCATATATTGATTCTCATTTCCCCCATATGGTCTTTGGATCCTGTAATTCAGAGCCAAACTAATTTTCTGCAACATCTGTATATCATCCACAGAGATGCCAACCCTAAATTTAGTTCACAGTAACAGTCAACCCATTTGTCCGTAACAAATGGGGGTAAATGCATTTCTCTCCGTAACATACTCACTTGGGGTTGTTGCCGGCGGCTATGCGCCTGCGCACTGGTGCAGATCAGCGGGCTGCCGGCGGGCGGGTGCGGCACATGCGCACTTGGCAAGGTTGCCGGCGGGTCTGCGCCTGCGCACTGGATGGGGGTGGGGGTGGGGGGGTAGGCCCGGTGATGGGGCTGCCGCGAGCGGCCGGCTGGCGGCAAGAAACGTCGCCGTGTCGCTGATCGCGCGGGCCGGCGCCGCCCGGGCTCTGGGCCGGGCGTGGCTGCGAGCTGCCGGGCTAGCAAACCGGGGGCACATGGCGCCGGCGTTCACCACGGGAGGAACACCGGCGCGGCGGTGTTCCGTAACAGCATGTTTGGCTGCCGGAACACCGTAATATGGTTATTTCGCCGGGACAAAATACGGCGAATCCGGGACACTTGGCATCTCTGCATCCAGGATGTGATGCAAATGTAATTCCAGGAAACATTCCACAACACTCGAGACTCACCTGCTCTAATAATTCTAGTTACTGGCTGCAGCTGAAATTATTCTGATTAAACAATGCTATCTACTTATGCAACTCATTACCTGCACATCTTTCACATCTTGGCTTCCTATGTTACCCAGCAGCGAGCGAATACTGTCTTGTCCAAAGCCACAGGATCCTCGGTAATTCACTGAAACATGCACAAAATAACCCTAAATTACTTTAGGATCATAGAATTGTACAACACAGCAACAGGCCCTTTAGTCCCACCTTGTCCTTGCCCCCTGTGATGCCGATCTATGCTAATCCCATTTGCCCACAAGTCCCATATCCCTCTATACCTTTCCTATTCAAATACTTGTCCAAATGTCTTTTAAACTTTGTAATTGTATCTTCCTTGATGACCTCCTCTGACAGCTCTATCCCACCCTCTGTGACCCTTAGGGGCAGTAAGGTGGCGCAACAGAGTTTCTGCCTTACACCATCGACCCAGGTTCGATCCTGACTACGAGTGCTGTCTGCAGAGTTTGTACGTTTTCCTCATGACCACGTGGGTTTTCCCCAGATGCCCAATTTTCCTCCCACATTCCAAAGATGTACAGGTGTGTAGGTTATTTGGCTTCAATAAAAATTGTAAGTTGTCCCTAGCGTTGTGCTTGTGTGTATGGTTTGCTGGTGGACTGATGGGCCTGTTTCCGCACTGTATCTCTAACCAGGGGTCGGCAACCTATGGCCCCCGGGCCGAAAGCGGCCCGTAACCCGAAATCATCCGACCCGCAGGCGGATTTTGTTTCCCGTATTCATCCGGCCCGCTGAGCGCCCGTATCGAGCACAGCCGAGCACCCCCCCCTCCGAACACGGCCAATCTCTGGCTGTACCGCATCCTGCGCAAAGCCGCCGGCATCTTCTGTGAACACGTTTAAGAAAGAACTGCAGATGCTGGAAAAATCAAAGGTAGACAAAAATGCTGGAGAAACTCAACGGGTGAGACATGCAAGGATTGCATGAGGCTGCCTCACCCGCTAAGTTTCTCCAGCATTATTGTGTACCTTCTGTGAACACGTGACTTGATGCCTGCCATCCAGGGTGGGATCCATGTGTACACACGATAGATGTGGCCCGCCATCTGCTCACAAACATGCGTCCTGGCCTCGATGCAGAACAAGGTTGCCGACCCCTGCTCTAAACTAAACTCTGAAGAAGGGTCTCGACCCAAAACGTCGCCTATTCCTTCTCTCCATAGATGCTGCCTCGCCCATTGAGTTTCTCCAGCATTTTTTTGTCTACCTTCGATTTTTCCTGCATCTGCAGTTCTTTCTTAAACAAAACTCCAATCACGTCTTTTTTTCATATATATCTATATAATTAAGTCTCATCTTGACCACTTCCTGTCTGCGCTGTATATTGATCTTAGAAAAAAACGCTACCCTGTATCGCTGTGATTGTTGGCCATCTTACTCAGTCCTCCTCCACTAGACCAGCCCTGAGGATTTTCCCATCGACGAAAAATAAAAAGTTATGAATGTTTAAAAAACCTTGAGATCAGCTGATTGGTCCTCTCGCCTGTCAATCACCGCGATGAAGGTAACGCCCCTTCCGGGTGTGGGGCAGGACTATAACGCCCCGAATGCCTGGACGCGAGTCAGTCACTCTGCAAGTTCACGAGGGAGAGGCCACGACTATCATTCTAAGCTGTGAATCAACTGAACTGTGAGTCTGCAATGTACTTGTAAGAAATGATTTGTTAGCCCTTAATGACAATGCCGTGAGCTGTTTGGCCTGCTGCCCTGCCTGTGCTTGAAAGTGCAGTGCTTAAATGGAAATGAAATGAAATGACAATGCCATGAGTTGTTTAGCCTGCTGCCCTGTCTGTGCTTGAAAGTGCAATGCTTAATTGGAAATGAAATGACAATGCCATGAGTTGTTTGGCCTGTGCTTGAAACTTCACTGCTTTATTAGGACCGACTGTGTTTTGAAGGAATAAATGCTTTATTAGGTCCGACTGTGTTTGGAAGTCATAAATGCTTTATTACGTCCGACTGTGTTTAGTCCAAACGTCCCGCTCATTTTGTGACTTCCGCTTAGTGGACAGGTTGCGATGATTGCGTAATTTCCGGTGAGTGCAGAGGTCGCGCTGATTGCGTAATTTCCGGTAGGTGCAGAGCTCAAGCTGATTTCGGAAGTGCTGCTGACTGCGGAAGCCCCATAGTGGAGAGGCTACGCTCACCCGTGTGAGTAGATTCAAGAAGGTTTACTGTCATATATATGGTGTGTGAGTCAGTGTGTGTGTATGTGTGTGTGTGCGCGTTTGTGTGTGTGTGTGCGCGTTTGTGTGTGTGTCTGTGTGTGTGCGCATGTGAGTGCAAGTGTGTGTGTGTGTGTGCGCGCATGTGAGTGTGTGTGTGTGTGCGCATGTGCGTGTGTGTCTGTGTGCGAGTGTGTATGAGTGTAAGTGTGTATGTGAGTGTACGTGTGAGTATGTGTGAGTGTGAGTCTATGTGTGAGTGATTGTGAGTCTGTGTGTGAGTTTGTGTGAGTGAGTGTGTGAGTTTGTGTGTGTGAGTGTGAGTGAGTGAATATGTGTGTGAGTGAGTGAATATGTGTGTGAGTGTATGTGCGTACATTGGAATTGATGGAGAGGTGGAATATTGCGTTGGGGTACAGCCCTCCCGTGTGAAGCTGAGACCCAATGGGTCCCACTTAGTCTAGTTTCCTATTATATTTCTTTCTCTATCCTCTTTCCAAATATAAAGTCCTTAATTCATCTGTAACTATACTCCCTAACTCCCAAATCTTTGGCCTGTAGTTCACCACAAAACCTCTACAGCTCACTGTATACTGAGCATATTCCACTAAATCCTGGGTTTGTGTATATTAATAAAATGAAGGTGTAAGAGGTTGGAATAGGACTGCAGACATGGGATAAAGGAATAGTTGAGCAAGCTCAAAAGATCAAATGTCTTTCTCCTGTTTCCAGTTCTCATGTTCTTTTGAATCAGATAGCATGTTCTTGTGTTTTATTTGATGAACTGCTATAAATGTGTTTCAAGCTATATTGGATGGGATTCAAAAAGGAGAACAGTTCTTCAGAAGTGAAGCAAAGATGAATATTTATAACAAATTAAATGATTAAATCTAAGACTTACCAAGCAAAACCGAGTATCCCAACCTGCACAAGACAGCGGGCATTAACATCCAACAAGTAACAAAGACAGAATTGGGTCCTCCTGTGGGACAAAATACAGTGCAAAGACGACAGTATCAAGATATACATTGACAGTATCAAGATACGTGGCCAACTGACATATTATTCAGATCCATTTATGTACCTGTACCTTCTTTCTATTCTTCCCTCTATTCTGTTCTACAGTGTTTTAGAAATGTAATAATACTCAATGTGAATTTCTGCAAAAATAGAAAGATGAATTTGTTGTCTATGATTATTAACAGTCTTATATATGTGGTCATTAAGAATCCCTGATGCATGTGAAATATTCCTATTTCTAATGACATTTCTGAGAGAAAATAGATGGATGATCAAAAGCTAAATTAACAAACATTATTCGGCTGCACACATCATAAAAATAGATTAGAAAAATATAACATTCCCTGAAATCATAGTAAATATCAAAAAGATCCTTTAACGTGAAATAGAATTTAACTAACATCTGTCAAAATAGCTTTGCAAGAACCGAGAACTACAACATCATTGAGGAGGTCTGAAAGTATATAAAACTATGAGGCATATCGGGTCGATAGTCAGAAACTTTTCCCAAGATGGAATTATCAAATACTAGAAGGCATAGCTTTACGATGAGAGGGGCAAAGGAGATGAGCGAGGCCATTTAACCTTTAACCGCAGAGTGCTTGATACACGCTGCTAGGAGTGGTGTTGGAGGTATATACAATAGTGGCATTTAAGAGACATTTGGATAGGAACATGGATATATGGGGAATGGATATGGTTATATGCGGGCAGATAAGACTTGATACAGACATTGTGGCCCAAAGGGCCTTTTCCCGCATGGTACTCATCTATGTTGTAAGTATTATGTAGTTCATTCCAATAGAGTAGAATAGTGGTCGATAAATCTTGGAAAGATCTTTACAAATACACAGGACAAGATGTTAAAAGTTCAAAGTGCCAAATATCAATTTACTCCCGATGGTGATGGAAGCCTTCTGCACTCATCTATGCTCCTCCGATGTTGAGAAAGGCTAGGCAGACACGTCATTGGGGTTATCAAGTGGGCACCTACTTTCATCGATGTTTCGCTGATTGAACCCACGACGTCTCCAGTACATGGAGAAAACTAGATTTTTTAATACATCCTAATTAGCGCTATCCCTTTAGGTTCCTCACAACTTATGTTGAAAATCTATTCTCACCTCTCATTTGTACATCATAAGATTTAAACATTACTTGTTCTGAACTTGAATCTTGAGGCTCACAATTCAAGTGATGGGAGAGTTTAAATAAAGGACTAATCCAAGTACAATCTCTCCTTTGTGCTTTCTAGCCAAGCTAGATCGACAAAGCGGCACACTAACTGCTAAACAATACTCAATATGAACAGTGCACAGATCAAGCAACCATATTATTGTGCAACGTATGGCGATGTATATCAACCTACCATGTGGACTTACAACAAGTGGAGGTTTGCCGTTTTGTACCTGCCCAGGTAAAAGTAAAATACCTTCAAATTGAAGACCATCTGCAAGGGAAGATGCGCCAAAATCAGACAAAATAATACAAACATTTGAAAATAATAATAGGTGTTCCACATCTCCCACCTCCTCTCATGACAAACTGTTTAATTCTACGTGCAGTATGGGAAATACTTTTGGCAAGGCCGAGCATTCATTAGGGCTTGAATTTTGTGCCTATTTAACAGTCTTGACGATTCAACAAGCATACAACATCAAATAATGCAAAATCTAGGCAAAAGTTGACAAATCAGTAATAATTCCCCTTCAAATTCCCACTGGATTTACATCTTTAGTTCATCAGCATTTCAGTATCTCATGTATTATGAAATAATTTTAAAAAGTGCACATTTAAGCACTAGCATCTTATGCCATCACCAGCACAGATCAAATTAGGAGGTGGAGTATGGTAAATTAATTATTTCCAATTAACAGAATCTTTTTTGTTATGTGCCTGCACAGAGGTTAGGATAACATACAATTAAACAATTTTCTTACCTTCCAGAGTCACCTATGTTTGGCATATAACATGAAACAATCCTAAATGAATTGATATGGATGCTAGGGGATGAGTTTCATAAAGAAAACATGTTTACAGAAATATTACAAGCAGGCATGTTGAAATTAAAATGTAATAAAAATCACAAGGTTCTTCATGGGAAGAAGCACAGAAATAAGTTTTCAGCAGTATCGAATATGAAGCAATTAAATTAAAATATTTTGGGGTTCTTGGGTTCAATGTCTGATAAATGCAAATGATGCCCAGACACTTACTGAATTTTGGATTTTCATGCTCACAATGAGGTGTAAACGTCAAGATATTCCACTCTATGCCATGCAATGGTTTATCTTCACCGAGAGCCATCCAGATAATTTCTTGTTCGTGCCCTGCAGCTGGCAGGAAACCCACTTTCTATAAAATGAAATAGCTTTCACTTATCTCAGCAATTGTTATTTTTGATCTGAAGAACACAGAGAACATCTTGACGGTTAGACAGTGAAAAATACCAGAACATGCGATTTTCCGTGGATTGCTGTAAATCTGCAAAAGGTTTCTGACTTGCTTCTTAAATGAGTAAGGGGGAAATGAAATTGCAAAGGCAGAAGTTTTGAGTTAGTAGAATAGATAGAGGCACTAGGAGTTTCTCACCATTGCAGCCAAAATAACAGTCTGTGGCTAGATACCACTTTCCATTGGCCTTGAAAAGTAATCCCCATAAAAATTTAGCAAATTTTGTGGTTAGTTAACCCCTTCCCACATTTGACATGTTATCTGGAAACTTGTAGCTGTAATTCTATTCAGCTGGCTATGCACCTAATCATTTTAAATAGTTCTCCTTTTAAACAGCATATGGATAATCTCAAAGAGCAATTTCAATTAGCTTTTTAAGCATTATGCAGTATCTTGTATCAAGATAGGAACAAATACAAAAGTAGAAACCAAAATAAATTACAAAATAAAAACAAAATTTACAATTTTGAAATATTCCTAAGAGTTAATTTGAAAGCACACATAAAAATCTTTTTTTTTTAAACCAGATAGTTTGCTCAGCTACAATTATGACTAGTTCTCATGGAACAATGCCCAAAATTTCTGTATGTATAAGTAGGGGACAGTGGCCGAGCTGGTGGAGCTGTTGCCTCAAAGGGCCAGAGAACTGACAGTTGCTGTCTCTCTGGTGTTTGCACATTCGCCCTATGACCATGTGGTTTCCTCCGTGTGTTCCGATTTCCGCCTCATCCTGTCTAGGCGATGTGTCATGGTGAAGGCAAGGAATGGAGATGTACTGATAGTCTACTTCATTTAACTTTTTTTTCCAAATTAAGGATGTTTTTCTGAAAAACTGTACATAATTTTTCCATGGGTGTACGCATTTACTTACTCGGCTGAAGCTTCATCAGTTAACCATTAAAGTTAAGGGCAAAGAAACATACACCTGACACTACTCAACCAACTACTATGGACTGCTGATTACTTAGAGATGGTTTAACCAATTCCTCCTGACGGCAAGGCATTCTGATGTGTAGTGAGCAGGACCTAGAGAGGCTGGTGGACAATAATAATCATAGTAGGCAGGAATCATGTGCAAGGTAGTCATGCAGGGGATACAAGCAAGAGTTTGCTAGTGAGGTCTCTGTTTGCAGCAACATTCCGCGTTGCAGTCCAGTTACGGGACAAAGCATCAAGATTCATAAGATTTGCCAAGATAAGTGCTCAGAATTTGAGATGTCTTCACTATATCTCCAGTCTTTGTCTACACCTCCATTTGTATTCTGCTCATAACATTCCTTACATTATATTCTGTCTCACTCACTGCCTCTACTGTCACTTTCTCACTCCCTGACCCTGCCGCTCTCATTGCCTCTCTCCCTTTTTTCTGCTCTATGTCTCCCTTCCTTTCTCACTATAACGCTATTTCACTTCAAACTCTCAACAAGTCCCCCACCTACCCACCCACTCACACAGGCTGCGTCTGCCCCCATCTCACTCTCTGCCTCAAATGACCATGACTTTCACTGAACTTATCCATTCACCACCCACTGACTTTGCACCCTCATTCCTCAGTACAGTCATCTTTACCTGCAGGAAGTGCACCTGAATCCAAAAGAGTTCTGTTACAAGCACTTCAAAGAATTGAGCCTTCAGGCATCAGTAGAAAATAAATCTAATCATTAAGCAGTTGCAAATAATGGCCCATAACACATTACTCAACAATTGGCAACCATACACTTGGCAACAAGGATATTAAACAGCATTAAAGATTTATGCATTGCAGCACTTTGAAGTCTACAAACCAGTATTTCCTTCACAATTCAGAATACCATAAACATATCAGTGCCATGAGAAATAGTTTTATGAGGGTAAATTCTGGCACTGGTGGACTGCAATCAGACAGCAGGGGAAAGGAAAGTAATTGCCTCAACTCCATGAGATGTCGCTTGGTCAGTAGTACTGAATTGAAGGAATTAAGTGAGTCCCGTGATACGGAAATCTTTATGAGAAGGTTCATTGCCATACATTCAAATGCTTGAAACTGTCCATTCTGGCGCAATAATATGACGAGGAGTCCACATCCACATTTTCCAGAGTGGTGGAGGAGGCTTCTAATAAAGAAGATCATAGACCCTTACCATGTATCTTTACACTGTAAATGGGTCGATTGTAATCATGTATTGTCTTCCTGCTGACTGGATAGCATGAAACAAAAGCTTTTCACTGTACCTCGGTACACATGACAATAAACTAAACTAAACTGAAAACTAAAGTAACTAAGATACTACACAATAGAAGAAGCGGCAGCACTTGCTCAGAGGGACAAACTGTTTCCAACAACTGTTGATAATGGATGAAAATGACATGAAATAAATGAAAGAGGGAAGAAAAACTCAGCATAATCTGACAGTTGCTCATTCCTGAAATCTGACTTAAATTATAAGGCCAATTCCACTGGCGATGCTAAAATACTGGTTAATAGTTATTTTCAAAAGGCTGGCTGTTTATACTTTATTCTCATAGGGAAAACCTTTCCTATTCTCAGTAAGAATGCTGCATACGTTTCCTTATTATCCTTAAAAATCACTGTTTGTTATAGTGTCAGCTTTAACCATATAACAATTACAGCACGGAAACAGGCCCTCTCGGCCCTTCCAGTCCGTGCTGACCATTTATTTTCCCCTAGTCCCATCTACCTGCACTCAGACCATACCCCTCCATTCCCTTCCCGTCCATATACCTATCCACTTTACTTTTAAATGTTAAAATCGATCCTGCCTCCACCACTTCTGCTGGAAGCTCATTCCACACAGCCACCACCCTCTGAGTAAAGAACTTCCCCCTCATGTTACCCCTAAACTTCTGTCCCTTAATTCTCATGTCATGCCCTCTTTGTTTGAATCTTCCCTACCCTCAATGGGAAAAGCTTATCCACGTCAACTCTGTCTATCCCTTTCATCATTTTAAAGACCTCAATCAAGTCCCCCCTTAACCTTCTGTGCTCCAAAGAATAAAGACCTAACTTGTTCAACCTTTCTCTGTAACTTAGTTGCTGGAACCCAGGCAACATTCTAGTAAATCTCCTCTGTACTCTCTCTATTTTGTTGACATCCTTCCTATAACTAGGCGACCAAAATTGTACACCATACTCCAGAATTGGTCTTACCAATGCCTTGTACAATTTTAACATTACTTCCCTACTCCTATATTCAATGCTCTGATTTATAAAGGCCAGCACACCAAAAGCTTTCTTTACCACCCTATCTACCCCATGCGATTCCACCTTCAGGGAACTATGCACAGTTATTCCTAGATCCCTCTGTTCCACAGTATTCCTCAATTCCCTATCATTTACCATGTACGTCCTATTTTAATTTGTCCTGCCAAGATGTAGCAATTCACACTTATCAGCATTAAACTCTATCTGCCATCTTTCAGCCCACTTTTCCAAATGGCCCAAATCTCTCTGTAGATTTTGAAAATCTACTTCATTATCCACAATACCACCTATCTTAGTATCATCTGCATACTTACTTATCCAATTTTCCACCCCATCATCCAGATCATTGACGTACATGACAAACAACAGTGGACCCAACACAGATCCCTGAGGCACCCCACTGGTCACCGGCTTCCAACCTGACAAACAGCCATCCACCATTACTCTCTGACATTTCCCATTCAGCCACTGTTGAATCCATCTTGCTACTCCGCCATTAACACCCAAAGATTGAACCTTCTTAACCAACCTTCCATGGGGAACCTTGTCAAAGGCCTTACTGAAATCCATATAGACAACATCCACTGCTTTACCCTCATCAATTTCCCTAGTAACCGCTTCAAAAAATTCAAGAAGGTTTGTCAAACATGACCTTCCAGGCACAAATCCATGTTGAGTGTTCCTGATCACACCCTGTTTATCCAGATGCTTATAAATATTATCTCTAAATATCCTTTCCATTAATTTGCCCACCACTGACGTCAAACAGGTCTATAATTGCTAGGTTTATTCTTTGAACCCTTTTTAAACAATGGAACAATATGCGCAGTACGCCAATCCTCCGGCACTATTCCCGTTTCTAATGACATTTGAAATATTTCTGTCATAGCTCCTGCTATTTCTGCACTAACTTCCCTCAATGTCCTAGGGAATATTCTGTCACGACCTGGAGACGTATCCACTTTTATATTTTTCAAAAGTGTCAGCACTTTCTCCTCTTTGAATCTCATAGTTTCCATAGCTACTCTACTTTTTTCCTTTACCTCACAAAGTTCAATATCCTTCTCCTTGGCGAATACCGAAGAAAAGAAATTGTTCAATATCTCCCCCATCTCTTTTGGCTCTGCAGATAGCTGTCCATTCTGGCTCTCTAATGGTCCAATTTTATCCCTCGTTATCCTTTTGCTATTAATATAGCTGTAGAAACCCTTTGCATTTACTTTCATCTTTCTTGCCAAAGCAACCTCATATCTTCTTTTAGCCTTCCTAATTTCTTTCTTAAGATTATTTTTACATTCTTTATACTCCACTAGCACCTCATTTACTCCATGCCTCCTATAATTATTGTAGATATCTCTCTTTTTTCGAAACAAGTGTCCAATTTCCCTTGAAAACCATGGCTCTTTCCAATTTTTACTATTTCCTTTCAACCGTACAGGGACATAAAGATTCTGTATTACAATTTCCCCTTTAAATGTCCTCCATTTCTCTTCTACATCCTTCCCATAAAACAAAATGTCCCAATTCACTCCTTTTAAATCCTTACGCATTCCCTCAAAGTTAGCCTTTCTCCAATCAAAAATCTCAACCCTAGGTCCAATTCTGACTCTCTCCATAATTATATTGAAACTAATGGTATTGTGATCACTGGTCCCGAAGTGCTCACCAACGCATACCTCCGTCACCTGACCTGCCTCATTTCCTAACAGGAGGTCCAGCACTGTCCCTTCTCTGGTCGATACCTCTATGTATTGCTGCAAAAAAACTATCCTGCACACATTTCACAAACTCCAAACCATCCAGCCCATTTACAGAATGTGTTTCCCAGTCTATTTTTGGAAAATTGAAATCTCCCAAAATCACTACCTTGTGCTCACTACTAATATCTGCTATCCCCTTACATATTTGCTCTTCCAATTCTCGCTACCCATTTGGCGGTCTATAATACACCCCTAAAAGTGTTGCTACATCGTTCCCACTTCTCAGTTCCACCCAAATAGCCTCCCTAGGCGAGCCCTCTAATCTATCCTGCAAAGCACTGCTGTAATATCTTCTCTGACGAGCAATGCAACACCTCCACCTCTGGTCCCTCCAATTCTATCACACCTGAAGCAACAAAATCCTGGAATATTTAGTTTCCAATCACAGCCCTCCCGCAACCATGTTTCACTGATTGCCACAACATCATATTTCCAGGAGTCAATCCAGGCTCTAAGTTCATCCACCTTTCTTGCAATGCTCATAGCATTAAAATATACACATTTTAGAAACCCACCGGTTTCTTTTAGCGGAGAATCCATCAAGGAACTGTACAGGTGACCGTCTCAAATAAGAGTAAACGCCGAGAGGGAGGCTACTGCAAACATGGTAATTCAAATAACAGCCAACTGTGCCTGAAGCAGTTCTATGAAATAGTTCTTTGAAATGGCAGTTAATGCCATCAGCCAGTCCAACTCAGTCTGCACTGTACCATGATAGCCAGCTGGCAGTGTGGCAACTGATGGATCTGTCTTCTCATAATGTCAAGATCTCTCTAGCAGCTGTCTGAGTGCAATTTCCCTTTAGTAGCATTGTTTCCAAGCAATCAGCATCAGCAAAAGTTGGCTGTTGTATCAGTGAACACCAACTGACAACATGGCTGAAAACCTTAATAAAAGACAAATTTTAAGCACAGTCCTAGTTGTGACATCGTTTGGGCAAAATAATCTTCTGGTGTGCATGAATATCCCACCAACAGGAAAATGACGAGACAATGTTACTAGCACACACGAATATGCTTAGAAATACATTTAAAGTTCTACTTCACATTAATTAGTTTTACCCTATGTCAGGAAACATACATTTAAATCAGCACAGTGTATTTTTTTCCCCTCAGATCGAATGAATTTCTTGCCTAACAGTTTTGCCTTCAAGCAAGACAGAGGATGTGGCTTGCTGTTACAGTCAGTGTTGTCAGTTTTTCATGGGTGAAGGAGATTAATCAGTGGAAGAGCTTCATGAAGTTGGGGACTCTGCATAATTTAAATGTATTCATTTTCTAAATCAAAGGTGATCACAAATTCAGCATCGTGGGGTTTTCAAAGTAAGTTTGCCAGTGTTTTGGACAGAAAAATGGACACCCACTCATGCATGCTTTTTCTGCCCCCCTCTCACTCTCTGCCTCAAATGACCATGACTATAACTGCATTATTCACTCGCCATCCACTGACTCAGCACCTCATTCCTCAGGACAGTCATCTTTACCTTCAGGAAATGCAACTAAATTCAAAAGGGTTAATTTACAAGCACTGTCAAGGAATTGAGTTTTCAGCCGTCAGTAGGAAATACATCTGATCATCAAACAATTGCAAATAATGGTGCATAACATATGTTACTCAGTTGTACTTGGCCACAAGGATATTAAACAGAGTCAAAGATTTATGCATTGCAGCACTTTGATGTCCACAAACCACTATTTCCTTCACAATTCAGAACACCGTAAAGATACCAGCACCATGAAGGAACAGATGAGAGAAATTGTTTTTACAATACTTTTTATAAGACTGATGACATGTAGTACTGGTTAAACGCAACAATGTTTTGACTTCTGTGAGCAAACGGTGATTATTTGTACAAGTGCGAATGGCCAGTGCAAGAAAATTAAAGAGTTTATTGCCCGTGGGGAGAAAGTTTAAAAAAAATCATGGACCCCATTTGAGAGGAAATAGGCTAAAATACAAAAGGAATACAAAGCTTAATACCTCAGATAGGATATTTTGGCTTTAATTTGCAATTCATAGGAGGTAACAATATATACATAGTTAATTTAATCTGACTCTTCATGATCCTCTAGCTATATGATTGATGTAATTGTACTTCACATTAAACATTTCTTCACATCAGTCTTTGTTTTTTTATGTGCAGGTGCAATTGAATCCATTGGTTTTCTTACCAAATTAGGTGGACAATTAGGGGAGGAGCAGCTAACCACAATCAGGTCCTGGCAAACATCCAATAATGTCCAACTTGCAGTGTTTGGACCTGTAATGTACAAACGTGCATAATCAGATCACTTACTCGACCACATGGAATTGAGCATGGAGCAGATCAGTTTAGGTTAATTTGGCATCATGGTCAGCACAACCATCATGGACTGAGGGGCCTGGTGCGGTACTATACTGTTCGATGGTCTCTACCTTTTAGTATTTTATAGGATTTTCTATACCTTTTAGTATTTTATAGTCCGTTATAGGACAGGATGCCCCACATTAAAACAGGAAAATTGTTGCCTTATATTGTCAGTTCAGTGCCTTTGTAATGGCCAAGTAGTTTGTGGTGAATGCTGAGCACTGAAGGATGTGCTCAAATAAACCTATCTGACAGCAAACCTGCTAGAATAACGACTGGGAGCCATTCTATTCAAGAGAACAAGTCAACCCACAAATTCTGCCCACCAAAAGCCCTGCCCATAGCAAAATTTGACAGACAAGTTTATTTTCTTCCATTCTCATCCAAGGGATGCGAGCATCAATGTAAAAGGCAAGAACACAATGTCTAAGCCTATTTGCCTCAGAACAAAGGATACCATTAAGAATCCACTGCATGGGCGGATCTAGAATATCACATGGGCCAAACTGGGCAAGGATGACACACTTCCGTTGCTGATGAGCATTTGTGAATCAACTAGATTTTTATGTGGTAAATCACAGTTATCGTTATCAAGAATATTTTAATTAAATTCAACTAATTAAATTTGTCAGTTGCTGTGATGGGATTTGAATTCATGACTCAAGATCAACGGTCCACTATCCTGGCTTCTAGTCTAGTAACAATTAGTATACTTCCATATCCCTTGGACTATCAATGCTGCAAAATATTCCAAAAACAACTAATCCTTGCCTTTGAAATGTAATGTGAGCAATTTTAAAACAGATTTAGAAAAATATTTCTTATTGTAGACAATGATCCATGTTTAAAATGGTCTTCCCAGTTGGTTCTCAAAGCTAACAACTTCGCATTTGGTGAAGTACAAGACATGAAGCTGAGAAGCATAGGCCTTGGCTGAGGCAAGTCTGAGGAAAGTCCTAAATCTATCTTGTAAATTTAAACATGTGTTATTTTGTGCTAATACCTGGTTTCAATTTAAATTTAAATTGACTGGAATGCAAATCTGAAGAGTTATATTTCACAATTTTGCCAGGCATGGAAGAAACACTCAAGCTTGGTTACACTAAGATAACTTCTTTCTCAGCATTAACTGGTGCCATATTTTGATTAGATAAGTGCATGAAATATCTGCAGTAGAATGTATGATTTAAATATACTTTTGCTGCTCCTGCCCAAGTAAAGAATTGCAAGAGATCTGGTACAAAAGCCATCAGCCACACACAAGCAGCATGTGACAAATAATTATTTGCTAGCAAAGTCTGACCTTTTTGTGATCAACAGAACACTAAAGAATATGAACAGTTACTTCACTGTGACTGCTCACATTCCTTGTGACTAGCGTGTCATTAATGAATAGTTCAAACATGTTTTCCAGCTGAATATATAAGGAGAACAAAAATTGCAAGATAAAGATCAAACCAAAATACAAATCAGATCTAGTGCAACAATGGAAAGTACAAGCCGAATAGAAAGACATCTTAAAAATACATTTCAAATTGAGAGTATTTCAAAACAGAAAATACCATGAGATTGTTCCCACCATTGAGTTGAATGTTATTTGACTTGCTTTACCCCATGGTGAGAAATAGGTTTGAGCTATTTCTTTGGTTTTCAAAATAATCTTATCTATTTTGGATGATTTTTGGAAGGTCAGTTTAATATATACATCATTTTTTATTCTACTTCTTAAGAGATTTTGTTTAATTTTGTTTTATTTCATTAGAGAATGACTCTGCAGCAACCACCTTCTAGTTTCAATGAAAAGCAGATGTTTTATACTTTTTTTTATAGTTCCACTCCACACAGAGGCAGCTGCCTTCCAATTAAAAAAAAATGATTGCTGAACAAACACAAAAAAAATGTGCATCATTTGAGGTGGTTTTGTAAATTTGTCAGTTGACTTTGCAAGCTTGGAATTTATACATTCTATTGCTCTCCTCTCTGGCTATGGTTGTGATGAAAAGGTTCAGTTACAAGATGCAATGTGGCGTCAAGGGCAGTCAGACAAGCTAGATATGAAGGGTACACAAAATGCTGGAGAATTCAGGTCTGAAGAAGGGTTTCTTCCCGAAACGTTGCCTATCTCCTTCGCTCCATAGATGCTGCTGCACCCGCTGAGTTTCTCCAGCATTTTGTTACCCTCGATTTTCCAGCATCTGCAGTTCCTTATTTAACAAGCTAGATATGAACTCTTTCAACAATCTATTCTCCAGATAATTCTGAAAAGTCTGTCGAACAGGCAGAACTTACCAGCGGTGAGAGGTGTTACAGTTCCTGTTGCAATGTTCACTACAAATAGATCCTGAGAAAGAAATTCATACAGTTTGATCATGTTTGAGAGTCAGTCACTTCCATTGATTAACATTTTACAGTCGTATCCCTGCAGATATTCTGTACCTCATGCATCATAGGTGAATAATAAAATCTTTTCTCATAATCCCCTATGACATAAATGGAGGCGATGAGGCTCATCAAGTCTAACTCTCTCACAGCAATCCTACTAATCTCATTCCTCCATGTTATCTTCATGCAACCTAATGTATTCTGGAACACAGCAATCAATTCCACCCTGATTGTCTTGCATCCACCTAAAGAAGGGGTAATTTTAATTAGCCTACCAACTAGTATATCTTTGGAAAAAAACAGAACATCCAGGGAAACCCAGATAAGCCTGGACAGAGTGAATATAGAGACGATGCTTCCACTAGTGGGAGAGTCTAAGGCCAGAGGCCATAGCCTCAGGTTAAAAGGACGTATCCTGACATGAGAAAGATGAGAAGGAATTTCTTCAGTCAGACAGTGGTGAATCTGTGGAATTGATTGCCACAGTTGGCTGTGGAGCCCAAAACAATGATATTTTTAAGGCGGAGATTGGCAGATTCTCGATTAGTAAGGGTATCAGGGGTTATGGGGAGAATGCAGGAGTTTGGGCTTGAGAGGGAAAGATAGATCAGCCACGATTGAATGGCAGAGTAGACTTCATGGGTCAAATGGCCTAATTCTGCTCTTAGAATTTAATTAACTAGGCACAGGGAGAACATGTAAACTCCACAAAGATGCCAAAGGTCAGGATCAAAGCTGAGTTGCTGAAGATGTGAGGCAGCTACAATCTACTGCACCACTGTGTCTTCCTTTATTTCTTAGCATTTAAGAAAAACATAATTAACACCAGCACATCTGGAGTAGTGTTGAGAGGTTTAATGTTTAACTTAAATAGCTGGAGGATATCAAACTGAGGATATTGGTCCTGAAAGAACAATTTGTAGCTGCCTGTCCACTGGGTTCAAATATAAAGGGCAACCATTTGGCTATCGGATTGTTATTTTCAACAATAAAAATGTCACTGCCTTCCTACCAAATGTGTAATCATTCAAGTTAATAAAATGATTGTATAACTGGTATCTTCTGTGGATAAATTGTATGGGATTTCAAATCTGAAGTTACATCGGACCAGTCTTATTTCTGAAAGTAGAGTCGACATTCTGAAACTGGATCATTGCCATCGGTCAATATACCCAGAGTCCTATTAATGATTTAAGCAAAGTGCAAAAACAAATCAAATCAATATAAAATAGCCCTAATGAAATTGAATTCCCTATCACAATGCTGCTTTTAATCAACATTTGATGGTGGAGTGAGTTCATATCCAAGTTACGCTTGAGCATGGAATGATTAAATACATGGCACTTTGTATTCAACCAATTGGTTGTTCATGTTAAGATTTTTAGGTACTTCATTTGATGTGCCCCTAATACTACCTGGCTAATGTATTTATTTTATCAAAATATTTTGATATATGTTCTTCCGCAGATGCTAACCTTTGCTGACATTCAACATGACGAAGCAGTACCTGCAACATTCCAGTTGATATGACACAAGAAGGGCTGTTCCCCGTTTGCTTATTTTAGGAATTTGTATACCCACAGACATCATGGTAATTCTGCTCCCTTTTCAGTTGGTTCTGTACACTGATCCCATCCTTCCTTACCTTCCTGCTTCGCTGAGACGTATCAATGAGAATTCGCTGGCTATCTGTTGCCCAACATTTCCGTGCCAGAGCTGAAGAGTAAATGCCAGTAAATCCATCTGAAACACATCATTGGCTATTATTAATTCACACAATAAATGCTTCACATGTTCATGCTAATGCTCAATATTCAGTAAGCAAACATTTTACAAGATCAGAACTTCATAGGTTAAGGGAGCAGAATTAGGCCATTCGGCCCATCATCTACTCTGCCATTCAATCCTGGCACATCTATCTTGCTCAACAGAACTGTTGATCTGCCCTCTAATATTTGCTTTAGAACTGTGTTGCATGTAGTTTGCACATGAAATCTTCCCCAACAGTGGCTTTATTTTAATCCTACGTTGAGAATGGGTCCTCCTGCTTATTCACATCGAGGAATTGAAAGTCCGTAAGTGGTCATTCGTTCCTCTTATGCATACCATTTTGGTTAATCATTCAACAGCACTTGTGTAGCTTCTATATCCTAGAATATTATAGAAAAATGGGAAGCGGACAAATAATGCAGTGACTTCTGTTATCAAGACAAAAGACACAATTCAAGGTATTTTTCGGAAGAGTGCATTGACTGTTGTGGTTTGGGTTGAAGCACTGTATCAGGTTATAATATTGAAGAAAGTAGTATTCTATGAATTGCTACCGTCTCATTTAAAAAATAAAAAATAAACCAGGCCACAATTCAACCAGTCAATATGCTCTCTTCCATACACCTGAAGATGTTCGAGAGTATTCGTCACTTAAATGTGTTTTTGTTATATTTGCATCAATGTGCTGGACCCAGGAAAGATCTTCAGCAATATGCATGCCCAGGAACGTAAGGCTGTTGACTCTCTCCACCAATAACCCATCAATGAAGACAGGTTCATGGATCCTGGGCTTTGCTTTTTTAAAGTCAACAATCAGCTCCTTGGTCTTGCTGACATTGAGAGCAAGATAGTTGTTCTGGCACCATTCAATCAGATTATAAGATTCTCTGCTATACTCCAACCTGGAGAATTTAAAGATGCGTTGAGACTGATTTTGGGTACGCAGTCATAGGTATAAAGATAGTGGAGCAGGGTCTGAGCACACAGCCAGGAGGTCCCCATGCGTTGGTAGTTATCGAGGAGAAAATGCTATTGCCATTTCATACTGATTGCGGTCTGTTGATGAGGAAGTCAAGGATTCAGTTCATAGGGATACACAGAGACCCAGTTGCCTGAGCTTGATAAGAGGTTCGGAGGAGCTGTTGGTGTTGAACGCCGCGCTGTCTTCCCAATTAGAGAAGCCTTGCTAGAAACATTTAAATATGACTTAACGAGAACTACAAAGAAAAGACAGAGACCAGTTGACATTGGAAACTGGCTGGCAAAGAGTAACTGGTTTTCCAATCCAACTCAAACTTGTCATGAAGAATTTATTCTAGTCATTAATTCTTAAAATGTCATCCATTTAAATATATCTACTTCAAAAAATATTATTTTGGATACAATATGAAAGTAATTGTTAAATGCAGTATTTAAGTAACTTTTGGATCTTTGACTGGCAAAGGTTACCGATCTTTGGCACTTTCCTCACATCATTTCAGGGTTGGTGGTATATGAATATACAGATTAAAAATCACAACTTATTTTTATTGCATCACACAATTACCAAGATGATGAAATGTGTAGATTGAATACATGGCAATAAAAATACTCATCTCTGCTGTATTATCTGAGCTAAGTCAGGCAGCAACTTATTCTCATATGTTAATATTATCTTTCCACCTGTTGCAACCAGCACTGAGTGAAGAAACAAATATACCGCGATTTTTGATGCTGATGTTCAGTAAATTCAACTGGCTAGTATGATTAAAATTCCTGACAATCACTTCCCAAATGGAAATACACAGGTTACTATGTGGGAAAAAAAAGGTACCTAACATCTGTGGAATTGTGTCCGAGCACCAAACACTATCTTAAGACAGTATGCATTTAACAAAAACAATCACTTACCCATTGCTGGATAATCTACAATCCTCACCACAGTTGATGTGACTTTTTTATCCAAGTTATACTGAAAGAAAAAACTTGCAAAAATAAAAATGTACATGTATCACACAGTCTACTCAGTCTAAAACTTCAAACTAGTCACTAGTTGTGTGAATGTTGCATGGTTGGTTTTACTGAAGTCTATTAGGTCAGGAACTCAACTTTATAATTATGTAATCTCTGAAGAAAAACTACATCAACCAGTGCTTTTTCTACTGAAACATAAGTCCAAATCTTTAAAATGCAACTATGTTATCAAGGCAAAGTTTACTGGATTCAATGAAGAGATGGCCATCCTGTTAAATTCAATGGGGGGGGGGGGGGGGGGGGGGGGGGGGGGGGGGGAGGAGAGGAGAGAGAGAGAGAGGTGGGAGGAGAGAGAGAGAGAGAAGAGCGACAGAGAGGGAGAGAGAGAGAGAGAGAGACAGTGAGGAGAGACAGAGAGAGAGAGAGAGAGAGACAGAGAGAGGGACAGAGGAGAGAGAACAGAGAGAGAGAGGAGAGAGAGAAGAGAGAGAGAGAGACAGAGAGAGAGAGAGACAGTGAGAGAGAGAACGAGACAGAGAGAGGAGGACAGAGAGAGAGAGGACAGAGAGAAGAGAGAACAGAGAGACAGAGAGACAGAGAGACAGAGAGAGACAGAGGAGAGATGAGACAGAGAGAGAGAGACAGAGGAGACAGGAGAGGAGACAGAGAGAGAGAGAGAGAGACAGAGAGAGGCCAGAGAGAGAGTAGACAGACAGAGAGAGGACAGACAGACAGAGAGAGACTGAGACAGACAGACAGAGGACAGAAGACAGAGACAGACAGAGAGAGCGACAGACAGAGACAGACAGAGAGAGACAGAGAGAGAGACAGGAGAGAGAGACGACAGAGAGACTGACAGAGAGAGACAGGACAGAGCAGGAGACCAGACAGAAGACAGAGACAGACAGAGAGAGACAGAAAGAGACAGAGCAGACAGAGTCAGACAGACAGAGAGACAGACAGAGGGAGGGACACAGGACAGAAGAGAGAGAGAGAGAGACAGACAGAAGAGAGGAGACCAGACAGGAGAGACAGACAGAGAGAGAGACAGAGAGCAGACAGACAGAGAGACAGAAGAGAGAGACAGACAGAGAGAGACAGACAGAGAGAGACGACAGAGAGAGGGGACAGACAGAGAGAGACAGACAGGAGAGAGGGACAGACAGAGAGAGACAGACATAGAGAGAGACAGAGAGAGACAGACAGAGAGAGACAGACAGAGCAGCAGAGAGAGACAGACAAAAGAGAGAGAGGGCCAGAGACACAGCCAGAGAGAGAAGACAAGAGAGACAGACAGAGAGAGACAGTACAGAGGAGACAGAGAGGAGGACAGAAGGAGAGAGAGAGAGAAGACAGAGAGAGACAGAGAGAGAGAGACCAGAGACAGACAGAGGAGACAGACGAGAGAGACAGACAGAGAGAGACAGACAGGAGAGACAGGACAGAGACAGACAGACTGAGAGGACAGACAGAGGAGGACAGACAGAGAAAGGACAGGACAGAGAGAGACAGACAGGAGAGACAGAACAGAAGGACAGACAGAGAGAGACAGGAAGAGAGAGACAGGACAGAGAGAGACGACAGAGAGGACAGACTGAGAGAGACAGACAGAGAGAGTGACAGACAGATAGAGACAGACAGACAGAGAGAGACAGAGAGGACAGACAGAGAGAGACAGAAGAGAGAGGACAGACAGAGAGAGACAGACAGAGAGAGCAGACAGAGAGAGACAGACAGAGAGAGGCAGGACAGAGATAGAGAACAGACAGAGAGACAGAGGTGAGACAGACAGAGAGAGAGAGAGGAGAGACAGACCGGGAGAGAGACAGAGAGCGACAGAGACAGGACAGAGAAGAGACAGACGAGTGAGACTGACAGCCGCCGGCGAGAGACAGACAGAGAGAGACAGACAGAGAGAGACAGACAGAGAGAGACAGACAGAGAGAGACAGACAGAGTGAGCCGGAAGAGAGAGACAGACAGACAGAAGTCAGAAGAGAGAGACAGACAGGAGAGAGACAGCGAGGGGAGACAGACTGAGAGGAAGACTGAGGAGAGACAGAAGAAGAGAGAGGGGGACAGACAAGAGAGAAGACAGAGAGAGACAGAGAGGGACCGACCACGAGAGAGACAGACAGAGAGACAGACAGAGAGCGTCAGACAGAGAGGAGACAGTCAGAAGAGACAGACAGAGAGAGACAGACAGAGAGAGCACAGACAAGAGAGAGACAGACAGAGAGGACAGACAGAGAGAGGACAGACAGAGAGAGACAGACAGACGAGAGACCAGACAGGAGGAGAGAGAGACCAGACAGAAGAGACCCCAGACCGAGAAGCGACGACAAGAGAGACAGACAGAGAGGAGAGACAGACAGAGAGAGACAGACAGAGAAGGAGTCAGACAGAGAGAGGACAGACAGACAGAGAGAGACAGACAGACAGAGAGGGCGCAGACAGACAGAGAGAGACCGACAGGAGACAGAGAGGGACGACAGGACAGAGAGGACAGACAGAGAGAGACAGACAGAGAAGAGAGAGACAGACATGAGGTGAGACAGGACAGAGAAGGAGTAGGAGACAGACAGGAGAGACAGACAGAGAGAGACAGAAAAGGAGAGTACAGGAGAGACAGGAGAGACAGAGAGAGACAGACAGAGAGAGAGAGAGAGACGAGACGAGAGAGACAGAGAGAGGACAGAGAGACAGACAGACAGAGGGGGGGGGGCGAGGGGGGAGGGAGAGGGGGGATGGGGAGTGGAGGGAGAGACAGGGGGAGAGAGAGGGGGAGGGAGAGAGAGGGGGGGGGAGGACAGACAGAAGAGGGGGATGGGGAAGACAGAGGGGGGAGGGGGGGAGAGAGAGAGAGGGGGGAGGGGAGAGAGGGGGCGACACAGAGAGGGGGGGGAGACAGACAGAGAGGAGACAGGAGAGACAGAGGGGAGAGGGGGAGAGGACGAGGGGGAGGGGCGGTTAGAGGGGGAGATCGAGAGAGGAGGGGGGAAGGGAGTAGAAGAGTAGAGGAGGGGGTAGAGGGGGGAGAGCGAGAGAGAGGAGAGAGACAGACATAGAGAGAGACAGAGATGAGGGGGGAGGCAGAGAGAGGAGAGGGAGAGAGGAAGAGGGGGACCGACAGGAGAGAGGAGGATAGGACAGAGAGAGACAGACAGGTGGAGAGAGAAGAGAGAGAGAGAGAGACAGAGAGGGGGAGAGAGGGGTGGTGGAGGGGGGAGAGAGGAAGGGGGGGGAGGGAGGGGGGAAGGAAGGGGGGGAGGGAGGAGGGGAGAGGGAGAAGAGGTGGGGGAGGGGGGAGAGAGTTTTTATTCAGTGAGCAGGGAGAGGGGAGAGAAGAAATGAGCAAGAAATGGGGAGACGAGGAAAGAGGTAGGAGTAATGAAGAGAAGGACAGAGAGGAGAAGAATAGAGAGAGATAATTTATTTGACAGGTCAGAGAAAGAGAAGCGAGAGATAGAGGAGAGGGGGGGGGAGACAGAGAGAGGACAGACAGAGAGAGACAGACAGAGAGAGAGACAGGGGAGAAAGTGAGAGAGAAGTAAAGAGAGGGAGAGTAGGAAGACAGTAGAGAAGTGAACAGAAGAGGGAGATAAAAGAGGGGAGAGCAGACAGAGAGAGAAGAAGAGACAGGAGTGAGAGAGCGGAAAGCTGGACGAAAGAGAGAGACAGACAGAGAGAGACAGACAGAGGAGAGACAGAAAAGGAAGAGGGGAGAGACAGCAGAGAGAGGGACAGACAGAGAGAGACAGAACCAGAGAGAGAGACAGACAGAGGGAGGACGGGAGACAGAGAGAGGGACAGACAGAAGGGGTCAGAGTGAGAAGACGAAGAGGAGAAGACGAGAGGAGGACAGAAGAGGGGGAGAGACAGACAGAGAGAGACAGACAGAGAGAGACAGGAAGAGAGAGAAGGAGAGACAGAGAAGAGAGAGACATACAGAGAGAGACCGGACAGAGAGAGACAGACAGAGAGAGGAGAAAACAGAGGAGAGGGGGAAGATGAGAGAAAGAGAAAAAGACAGAAGAGAGAGAGACAGAAGAGAGAAGTCAGGAGGTAGAGAGAGACAAAGAAGAGATAACGAGAGAGAGAGAAGACAGAGAGAGAGACAGACCACGAGAGAGACTAAAGAAAACAGAGAGGTGACAGCAGTAGAGAGAGACAAAAGAGAAGGACAGAGAGAGAAGAGAGACCATGAGAGAGAGAGACAGAGAAGACAGGACAGAGAGAGCCAGACAGAGAGAGGACGACAGAGAGAGACAGACAGAGAGAGAACAGACAGGAGAGAGAGACAGAGAGAGAAGACAGAAGAGAGAGACAGAGAGAGAAGACATGAGAAAAAGAGACAGAGAGAGAGACAGACAGAGAGAGACAGACTGAGAGAGAGACAGAACAGAAGCAGAGAGACAGAGAGAGGGAAGACTGACATAGAGAGACAGACAGAGAGGAGAGACAGAGAGAGACAGAGGAGACAGAGAGAGAGAGAGAGAGACAAGAAAAGAGAGACAGAGAGAGAGAGAAAAGAGAGAGACAGAGGAGAAAAGAAGAGAGGAGAGACAGAGAGAGAGGACAGAGAGAGAAGGGAGTAGACAGAAGAGGAGAGACAGAGAGAGACAGAGAGAGAAGAGAGAGATAAGTAGGAGGAGAGAAACAGAGACAGGGGAGGTGAGAGTAGAAGAGAAGGAAAGAGAAAGAAGAGGAGTGGAAGCGAGAAGTGAGACGAGAAGGATGCCAGGACCGCCAGAGCAAGAAAGAAGAAAAAGACCTGAGAGTGGGGAGGGGGGGGACAGACCGAGAGAGAAGAGTAGAAGAGGGAGTATATAAAGAGGAACGTAGAAGTATGAGAGAGAGCTAGAAGAAGAAAAGGAGAGTCAAGAAGAGAAGAAGACAGGAGTTAGGGTAAGAAGGAGAGAAAAAGAGAGAGAGGGAGATGGGAGAGACCAGAGAGAGAGAGAAGAAGAGAAGAATGGAGAAGATGAGAGAGAAGGAAAGGAGAGAAAGAGAGAGAGGAGAGAGATGGGGAAGAGAGAGGGAGATGAGAATGAAGAGAAAGAAAAAAAGAGAGAGAAGACGAGATAAAAGAGGTTGAGGTGAGAGAGAGAGCAGGGAGAAGAAGAGAGAGACAGAGAGATCTAGAGGAAAAGAAAGGATGGAGGGCTAAAGAGTTGAGGTAAAAGAGAGAAGGAGAGAGAAAGAGAGAGAGGATAAGAAGAGGTAGAGACAGAGAGGGGAGGGGAAAGAGAGAGGACGAAAGAAAACAGAGAGAGACAGGAGGGAGAGATCGAAGAGAGAGCGCGAAAAGAGTAGAAAGAGAGAAGACCGGAACAGAGAGAAGAGACGAGAGAGGAGAAAGAGAGAGGGAGAGAGGGGTATTGAGGGTGAGGGTGGAGGGTGAGGAGGAGAGAGAGGGAGGAGAGGGAGGGAAGAGGTAGGAGGAAAAGAGGGAGGGTAGAGAGAGGTGTGGGGAGGGAGAGGAGGGGAGAGGAGAGGAGCGAGAGAGAGGAGAGAGGGTGAGGCAGAGAGGGAAGAAGAGGAGAGAGTGCTAAAGATAGAGGGAGAAGAGAAGAGAGGAAGGGAGAGAGATGGAGGTAAATAGATAAGAGGAGGAAAGAGGAGAAGAGGGCGATGAAGGAGAGGGAGAGAACTAGGAGAGGCTAGGGGGACGAAAGAGGAAGAAGAGAGAGGAAAGGGAAAGGAGGGGGTGAGAGGAGAAGAGAGGAATATAGCTTAAGAGAGAAAAAATAAGAGTGAGCGGGCGAGAGAGGAGGATGTAAGGGGGAAAGTAGAGAGAGAGGGAGGGGGGGGAAGAAAGAGGCGGGAAAGGAGAGATGTTGAGAGGGGGAGAGAAGAGGAGATCGGGAGGAAGAGAAGAGAAAGGAGTAAAGGGAGAGAAGGGAGGGAGGGAGAGAGGCGAGTAAGGAGAGGGAGGGGAGAGAGAAAGAAAAGCGAGGGAGCGAAGAGAAGACGAACTAGAAAAGAGAGAAAAGAAAGGACCTGGGAGGAGGGGGTTGCAGACAGAGAAGAGAAGAAGAGTACAGAGGCGAGAGTAGAGAGAGAGGGAAAAGCAAGAGGAGAGTAGAGGGAGTACGAAAGGGGAGTAGGGACGAAAGAGGTAGGTAAACAAGAGGGAGAGTGAGGGGAGAGAGGAGAGAGGGGAAGGGCGAGAAAGAGGGAAGATGATAGAGAGAGGAGGAAGAGAGAGAGTAAGAGAGAGGTGAGAAGAGGCAGAAAAGTGAAAAGAGAGGTGAGTGGGGTAGAGAGAGAGAGAGAGGGGATAGAGACAGGGGGGGGGTGCAGGGGAGAGGGAAGAGAGGGGAAGAAGGGAGAGAAGTAAGAAGACGAGGAGAGGAGGGAAGAAGTTGAGATAAGAGAAAAGAGAAGAGGGAGGGGAGGAAGAGTCTAGAGAGAAAGAGAGAAAAGAGAGAGAGAGAATGAAAGAGAAGATAGAGGGGAGGAGATAAAGAAAGAAGAAGACGAAGCAGACAGAAAAGAGAAGAAGAGGAGGGAAGAAGAGAGAGAGGGAAGGGAGGGGGAAGAAGTAGGAAAAAAACTGAGAGAGAGAATAAAGAGCAGAAGAGGGGGAAAAGAGAGGGAATGAGAGGAGAAAGAAGTGATAGGGGAGGGAGGAGAGGAAAAGATAAGAACAGAGGAAGAAGAAAGAAGAGAGAGGTAAGAAAGAGGAGAGAGTGTAAGGAATGGTCCAAAGAGGGAAGAGTGGAGAACGAAAGAGGGGGAGAAGAGGAGTGGGAGGAGAGAGGATGAGAGAGAGCTAAGAAGAGGAGAGAAATAAGAGAGAGGAGAGAGGGCAAGGAAAGAGGAGAGAGAAAGAAGAAGAGAGAGGCTGGGAGAGGAGAGGATATGAGAGGGAGGGAAAAGGGATGAGAGGGAGAGTGGGAGAGGGAGAGGGGTAGAAAAGGGGAGAAAAGAGATGAGCGAGAAGGGAAAAGAACGATAGCGTGAGAGGAATAGAGGGAAGAGGAAGCGAAGAAGAGGGAAGAAGAGGGGAGAGGGGTGAAAGAGGAGAGGAGAAGAAAGCGGCAAGAAGAGAGATAGGCTAAGAGAAGGGGAGGAGAGTGGAGAATGCTAGAAAAAAGAGGGAGGGAGAGGGAGGGGAAAAGAGGTAGAGGGACTCCAGAGAAGAGGGGAACTGTCAGAGAAGAGGGAGAGTGACGAAGGAGAGAAGAAGAGAGGAAACAGGGGGGAGAGAGAGAGGGAGGGGAGGGAAAAACGAGGAATAGGGAGACGAAAGGAGGTGAGGAGGAAGAAGGGAGAGGGAAGGAAGTCGAGGAGGGGGGGGGCGGGAGAGGAGGAGAGAGAGGAGGAGGGGGAGAGGGGGGAGGATGGGGGAGAGGGGGAGGGGGGAGAGAGGTGAGAGGGGAGGAGGGAGAGAGGGGGAGAGGGGGGACAGGGGGAAAGGGAGACGGGGGGGGGGGGGGGGAGAGGGAGAGGGGGGGGGAGAGGGAGAGGGGGGAGGGGGGGGGGGGAGGAGGGAGGGAGAGGGGGGGGGAGAGGGGGAGGCAGGGGGGGGGAGAGGGGAGAGGGGGGGGAGAGGGGGGGAGAGAGGGGGGGGGTGGGAGAGGGGGAGGGAGAGAGAGGGGGGGGAGAGGGAAGAGGAGGAGGGAGAGAGGAGAGGGGGGGGAGTGGAGGGGAGAGAGGGGGGGCGGGAGAGCGGGGGGAGAGGGAGAGGGGGAGTGGGAGGGGGGGGGGAGAGGGAGAGGGGGGGGAGGGGAGGGAGAGGGGGGGGGAGGGAGAGGGGGGGGGAGAGGAGAGGGGTAGAGGGAGAGGGGGGGGGAGAGGGATGAGGGGGGGGAGAGGGAGAGGGGGGGGTGAGGGAGAGGGGGGGAGAGGAGAGGGGGGGAGGAGAGGGGGGGTGAGAGGGAGAGGGGGTGAGGGGGGTGGAGAGGGAGAGGGGGGCGAGGAGAGAGGGGGGGGGAGAGGGAGAGCGGGGGGGAGAGGGATGAGGGGGGGAGAGGGAGAGGAGAGGGGAGAGGGGGGGGGGAGGGGGAGAGGGAGAGAGGGGGAGGAGAGGGAGAGGGGGGAGAGGGAGAGGGGGGAGAGGGAGAGGGTGGGAGAGGGAGAGGGGGAGAGAGAGAGAAGGAAGAGGGGGGAGAGGGAGAGGGGGAGAGGGAGAGGGGGGAGAGGGAGAGAGGAGAGGGGGGAGGGAGAGGAGAGAGAGCGGGGGGGATGCAGGGGGAGAGGGAGAGGGAGAGGGTGGAGAGGATGAGGGGGGGAGAGGGGGGGGGAGAGGGGGTGCGAGAGGGGGAGCGAGGGGAGGAGGGAGAGGGAGACGGGGAGGAAGAGATTGGGGGGTGAGTGATGGAAGGGAAGAGAGGGGGGCAGAGGATGAGGGGGGAGAGGCAGAGAAAGAGAGAGAGAGAGAGGGGGAGTGGGGAGAGAGAGAGAGAGGGGGGGAGGGAGGGAGGGAGAGAGAGGGGGGGCAGAGAGAGAGGGGGGGAGGCAGAGAAAGAGAGAGAGAGAGAGGGGGAGGGAGAGAGGAGGGAGGGGGGGAGGGAGGAGAGAGAGGGGGGGAGGATGAGAGAGAGAGGGGGGGCGGGGGAGGAGAGAGAGAGGACGAGGGGGGAGGGGAGAGAGAGAGGGGGAGGGAGAGAGAGGGGGAGGGGTGAGAAGGAGAGGGTGGGAGAGAGAGAGGGGGGAGGGGAGAGATAGAAAAATGGTGGAAAGTACAGAGTCTTGCAAGCATAGTCAGCAGCTGCTAAAATCTTGATTTGCATTTAATTGACCCAACATTTGATTGCATCTCCCAAATACTTTTATCTTGAATCAAAATTAATTTTACTTCGATGAAAGGCTTGGATCCATTGCAGCCTACATATTTTTAGATGGTTTTTATTCTAAAACATTATCAATATCACATTTAATGTGAAAGGAAAATAGCACCTAACATTTAATAACAATGGCTTGAATTGATCAGTAAAAGTGCTCAATTCTTAAAATTATACAGCATTTTTGTTTGCAAATTAGTTAAAAAGCAATACTAAATGTTCACTTTGTTACTGACACCGGAAAAACTAAAATCTTTCCTTGTTCGCAACTTTATAAGAGTAAATTAGATAGATTGGGTAACTACTAACCAAGGATAGGCCATAACACTGATGGTGAGTGTTAACGCTGCCACCCTCCAAGAAGATAAGATGATGTTGGTCAGGACTGAGACGTGGACTATGTACAGAATTTATTCCTGAAGAGATCTCCACTGCGAAAAGGTAAACTCGTCAGTTCATAATACATTAAAGAAAACGACAACACTCCAAACAAATAACTATATTTGTCTGAACAGATATTTTCAGGTTATTGAAAAAGATAGGTACACGGGGCAATCTTCATCAACAAAAAGTACACCATATCTATGAGTAAAGTTGGAATAACCCATTCCAGGATATGAGCTTCATTGGAGCTCAAATATATTTAGAATTGCAGAATGCTTGAACTGATGAACATCAGAATTGAAAGTCAAGGGAAATCTAAATGCATGAATATGGTTTGCACTGGAACTAGGTACCTTGGATGAACAGGCACTAGTAATTGCTTTGATGTGAAATAGTGACGATCACCACATGCCAGGGAGCTAGTTAAAATGGGACTATTGGGTACATGGTAACGGGGCTAATGCTATCTGACATTCTCCTTTTCAATTAGGTAATTGGACTGAAATTGAAAATTATTTCATGGTCAACAATACAAAAAAATGCCAAACAGAAATGTCACTTACAGTATTCATTTCCTGTTAAGTCCACACAGTACAGAGCCGATCTGCAGTAGAAACAAAACTGTATAAAATCAGAGATAATTATAAATCAAATGGCAAAAGTATTAAAAACCTTGAAACAGAGTCCTGTGAAGCTCCACTGCATCCTTGTGGTCACATTTCAGGAATTTAATATGGAATTATCTGACTTAGAATCCAACTTAAGCAGCACAAAATAAAGGCACGTACACCAGTGTGGTATTAAGTGCTGACCTTTGAAGGTGCAGCCTTTCGAATGAAACAATTAACCAAGGATCCATCTTACTCTTTCAGATATATATGTATTAAAGAAGGAACTGCAGATGCTGGAGAATCAAGGGTACACAAAAGGCTGGAGAAACTCAGCGGGTGCAGCAGCATCTAAGGAGCGAAGGAGATAGGCGACGTTTCGGGTCGAGACCCTTCTTCAGCTGAAGAAGGGTCTCGACCCGAAACGTCGCCTATCTCCTTCGCACCTTAGATGCTGCTGCACCCGCTGAGTTTTTCCAGCCTTTTGTGTACCCCAGATATATATGTATACGGCCCCATGCCAATTTTTTAAAAAGCAGTAAATTATCTCTGCTTATTATGCACAAATTTGTGGAACATTTGTAGGAAATGTGGAAGCCAGAGTATTTAATTACCAGTAGATATCACGGGACATCTCAACATCATAGATACGCAATACCAAGGAAATGTTCTCAAGTTTTCTCTTTTGTTTAAAGTATTGCATGAGTGATATCTCTCGATTACTTACTTCCGGTTGGTGCAGTATTTGAGACCCAGTCGCCAAGGCACATGCCACCGGCCAACAAATATAATTCCAGCATCTTCAGGAGCCCAGATTGCCTGGAATACATTTGGATCAAGTGGGTTTGTTTAAGATTCCAGATCATTTGCCACAGAGAGATTATCTTTGAAATCTCCAATGTGGAAATACAGTATGGCTTAACAGTTATAAAGATGTTCACATTTTTATATCAAAATGTTAGTTCTATATTCTTGTAATAAATGTAAAAGCATAGTTCTTTGGAAGAATTTTCAATTCATACTATAGCTACAATAATAACCGCCAGTGACAAAAATAAGTAGTTTTAACATCAAAGCTTTTTCAAATCCATTTTTGCAGCAAGCATCCACTTCATATATTACATAGCATGGACATGATAGGCCAGTTTCCACTTTGGGGGAATGGTAATCCGGATTCAAAACATCATTCAAAATTGAAATGAATGTCACAAGTAATTTTTTTTCCCCTAATCAAATTTATGTTCAAGCATACAGAGTCTTTCATGAACCTATATATCGAAGTACAATTTGAAAGTCTGAAACCTATTTCTGGCTTCACAAAAATGTCCAATTGTGGTTTTGTTTGTTTAATTTCTTGAGACCCTTTGGAAGCTTGTTAGTGGCACGGTTACTCATTAAACTATAAATTAATGAGGGGATGTGATTATTTTAGTGGCAGCATCAGCTTCCAATGTCACTTTAAAACAAATAATGAACACCAAAAATTGTAACAAGGGTACACAAAAAGCTGGAGAAACTCAGCGGGTGCAGCAGCATCTAAGGAGCGAAGGAGATAGGCGACGTTTCGGGTCGAGACCCTTCTTCAGACTGGTCAGGGATCAGGGAAACGAGAGATATAGACGGTGATGTGGAGAGATAAGGAACAATGAATGAAAGATATGCAAAAAACTATCGATGATAAAGGGAACAAGCCATTGTAAGCTGTTTGTGGTGTGAAAATGAGAAGCTGGTGCGACTGGGGTGGGGGAGGGAGATAGAGATAGAGGGAATGCCAGGGCCGTGGGCTGAGGGAGAGGTGGGAAGGGGAGGAGACAGCAAGGGTTAACAGAATTAAGAAAATTCAATATTCAAGCCCAAAGGATGCAGACTCCCCAAGCGGAATATGAGGTGCTGTTCCTCCAGCTTGCGGTGTTGCTCACTCTGGCCGTGGAGGAGGCCCAGGACCGAGAGGTCGGATGTGGAATGGGAGGGGGAGTTGAAGTGCTGAGCCACGGGAGGTCGGGTTGGTTATTGCGGACCGAGCGGAGGTGTTCGGCGAAGCGATCGCCAAGCCTCCGCTTGGTCTCACCGATATAGATCATCTGGCATCTGGAGCAGCGGATGCAGTAGATGAGGTTGGAGGAGGTGCAGGTGAACCTCTGTCGGACCTGGAAGGACTGCTTGGGTCCCTGAAAGGAGTAGAGGGGGGAGGTGAAGGGACAAGTGTTGCATTTCTTGCGGTTGCAAGGGAAAGTGCCCGGGGAAGGGGTAGAGTGGGAGGGGAGGGAAGAATGACAAGGGAGCTGCGGGGAGCGGTCTTTGCGGAAGGCAGACAGGGGGGGAGATGGGAAGATGTGGCGGGTGGAGGGGTCACGTTGGAGGTGGCAAAACTGGCGGAGGGCTATATGTTGTATTTGCGGCTGGTGGGGTGAAAGGTGAGGACCAGGGGGACTCTGCCTGTTTGCGAGTGGGGGGAATGGGGAGCGGGGCAGTGTTGCGGGGTATGGAGGAGACCCTGGTGCGAGCCTCATCAATAGTGGGGGAGGGGAATCCCTGTTCTCTGAAGAATGCGGCCATTTGTGATGACCTGGTGTGGAACACCTCATCCTGGGAGCAGATGCGGCGTAGACGGAGGAATTGGGAATAGGGGATGGAGTCCTTACAGGAAGCAGGGTGGGAGGAAGAGTAGTCCAGGTAGCTGTGGGAGTCAGTAGGTTTGTAGTGGATGTCGGATGAGCGTATCACCTGCAATAGAGATGGTGAGGTCAAGGAATGGTAGGGAAGTGTCGGAAATGGTCCAAGTGTATTTGAGTGCCGGATGGACGTTGGTGGTGAAATGAATGAAGTCAGTCAGTTGTGTGTGGGTGCAGGAGGTGACACCAAAGCAGTCGTCGATGTAACGGAGGTAGAGGTCGGGGATGGGACCCTGGTACGCCGAGAACAAGGATTGTACGACGTACCCAACAAAGAGGCAAGCGTAGCTGGGGCCCATGCGTGTGCCCATAGCTACGCCTTGTGTTTGGAGGAAATGGGAGGAATCAAAAGAGAAGTTATTGAGGGTGAGGACCAATTCTGCTAGGCGGAGGAGGGTTTTGTCAGTGAACGGGTATGGGTTTGCTCCCCTGGTCGAGGAAGAACCGGAGGGCTTTGAGACCATCCTGGTGGGGGATGGAGGTGTAGAGTGACTGGGACGTCCATGGTAAAGATGAGAGGATGGGGGCCTGGAGAATGGAATGCACGGAGCCGACGGAGAGTGTCTGAGGTGTCTTGAACATAGGTGGGGAGGGATTTAACAAAGGGGGATAGGATGGCGTCAAGGTATGTGGAAATGTGTTCGGTGGGGCACGAACAGGCAGAGACAATGGGTCTGCCAGGGCAGTCGGGTTTGTGGATTTTTGGGGAGAAGGTAAAATCGGGCCGTGCGGGGCTGGGAAACGATGAGGTCGGAGGCTCGGGGGGGGTAGGTAGCCGGAGCTGATGAAGTCGGTTATGGTGCTCGAGATGGTGGCCTGGTGTTCGTCAGTGGGGTCATGGTCCAGGGGTAAGTAGGAGGAGGTGTCCGAGAGTTGGCGCGCGGCCCTCCGCTTTGTAGAGATCGACGCGCCAGACTACCACGGCACCTCCCTTGTCGGCGGGTTTGATAACCCAGTCTGGGTTGTTACGGAGTGAGTCGATGGCAGTACGTTCAGGGCTGGAGAGATTGGAGTGAGACAGGGGGGTGGAGAAGTCGAGGCGGTTGATGTCCCGACGGCAGTTCTGGATAAATAGTTCTACAGCCGGAAGGCTACGAGGGGGGGTCCAAGTGGAGGCGGTACGTGGGATCTGCAGTTCCTTCTTTACTCCAGCATCTGCAGTTCCTTCTTTAAAAAATTGTAACAAGACTGTATTTGGCATACAATTCCAAACTAACCAAAAAACCTACTGCCTTGTTTCTAAATTGCCATTAAAGAGCACTGAGTAGCAAATAATGTGATTCAAAGACAACATGTGGCATCTGCTGGACATGTTTAGTACAAAATTACACCATTCTGACCTCCCAAAAAAAATTAAAGAGAGAATGATACAAAAAAAAAGCATGAAGCATTTTTCTCCTGTTACATTATTTTCTATATTACTCCTTTTTACTGCTCAAATCCAGATAAGATGGCAGAGTGCTAGAGCAATTCCATAACTTTTTTGCCTCACTAGTTGGGAACTCAACCTCCGCTTTGGGTTCCTCGTGACCATTTGGCCAAAATCAGAAAACTTCTGAAACCATGTCTTATTAATGTGTTACATAGTACATTTGAGCTCATCATATTCTGTCTCCTGTACTTTGTAATATTAACATCAGAGATAAAGTTAGAAAGAAGTAGATGTAGAAGTAGAAGTGAATAACTAAAGAATTATACCAACCTCCCCAGGAGAAATATGCTCAGGTATCCCGTGCAGTACAGAGACATTTCCACTCCAAATGTTTAGGACACAGAGGACTGGAGTACTTTTGTTTGTCAGGGCCTCCCCCCAGTCATCCCAATATACAAACTGACAACCCTGTGGGGAAAAAAGAATCATAGTGCAAGGAAAAAATTCTCACTTAAAAAGTTGGCGCCTAGGTTTTAACATGCACATCTTATGGTACAGGATGTAAGAAGATGCAATATTAATTACTACCAAAATGGAGGACACAACATCTTCTGACATGATTAATGCCATGTCAGATATTTGACCCAGAAGGTCTCCTTGAGCTTTATACGAACACTGATAAGATTTTAAGGTTGTTCTGGTGTTGTCAATACATTTCACCTGGAGAACTTTGGAGATGTTACCTGGTGCTATACCTTCTATATTGATTGGTCAAGTAACGTATTTGGTGTGGAGTGCTGGCTGTTGTTGGAGTGACTCTTTCAAGATCTGCAACCCATGTTGTCTGACTGCTCAATAAACAGCTCGTAGGTCTCTGACACTGAAAAAAAAGCCCTGCAGAGGCTGGGAATCGGAAGTAAAAAACTCTCAGCAGGTTAGGCAGTAGAAGTTGAAAAAAAGAGTTTACATAAGATGATAGATCCTCAATATCTTAACTCTATTTTTTTTGGTCTGATAATAGAATGACTGTTCCACACCACAATTAGCCACACAACAGTGTTTGACATTTCAAACAAAGCAGTATGATTTTTAAATATCGACAACTAAAAAAACGCAATGGAAATTGGCATTTCCATAAATGGTGCATGTTGAACAATAAAATTGAAAGATTTGATTTTCAGCAATATCTCAGTACGTGCTCTCCCATATCCTACCTGCTGGTTGGATTTCCTGGAATTTCTTGGCTTTTTTTGGCTAGATAGCAATATATTACTGTGATGGCATAACCCTTCCATTGTCTATACTCGTCGTTCATATTTATTTCTGATAAACAAGGAGCTTCACACAATTTATAAATAAGAGACTGAAGTTGCTTAGTTAGTAAAGCTCTCTATTCTCTCTGGGCCTTCCAGTGACAGCGTGGTTGTATAAGAATGTGATATTATATTTTTCTGCGTAAATAATACTGTACTTTCTCAGGTTTCTGGCCATCTTTTGCTCTGTTGTCACCTTCGCCCCCATTTACACTGCGCTCCGGTTTAGACTGGAAGAAGCATTCAGCTTTGGATCTTTTCTTTTCAGCGACGTACAGTATGCAGGTCTCAGAGTAAGACCATTCAAGGCAGCCAAACAGATCTGATGGAAAGCAAGACAATATCTTAAATTCTGCCAGAATAATCTACGACCCGACAGAATGAACATTGAATTTTCCAATTTCAGTTAGCATGATCTTTCTCACTGCTTCTGATCCATTCACAATCACACATTTTTTTTTCCAACCTCCCTCCTCAGTCTAACCATGCCATTACCTCGTTACATTCCCCCTCCCCCAAGTGATTCTATGTGTTTATCACCCACACACTTAACCTACAGAGACTTCTATCCCTCTCAGCTGCTTCTTTTTTTTAGAATATATATTTTTATTAGAGTATTTAGACAGTGATTTAGCAAACATATGTTATAATAGCAATATTTCATGTTCAGCAAGCATACATTATTAATATTATCAAGTGTATCATTTTGACTCTAATAGTTTTTTTTTATAAAGAGAGGAGAACAGTAAGAAAAATCAAATAAAAAAAAACATCGAAAAAGAAAATCATAAAGAAAGGAATAATTTACTATTAATACATCGTAGGAGATAAGATCAAGGAATATAAGATATAACTTTTCATCTATTCCTATATCCAAGTTTCAGTTAGGATTCCCTGCCGAACCATTCTACCCCTTTAAGTAATCAATGAAAGAAGACCATATTCTAACAAAAACTTCTTGTTTGTCCATTAAGGCAAATCTGATTCTTTCCAGGTGTAGGGTCTCCGACATTTCCATAATCCACATTTTAATTGTGGGGGATATAGGGCCTTTCCAAAATTTTAATATTAATTTCTTCCCAATTATTATACTGTAATCTAGGAAATTTCTTTGACTTGATGTAAGAGTTAAACTTTGTTCTGATGTTCCAAGTATTAGTCATTTTGGGTCCGGATCCAGTTTAGTATTAATAACTTCAGATGTTATTCTAAAAATCTCAGTCCAGAAATTCTTAATTTTTATACAATTTGCAAAGGTATGTGTTAAATTAGCCTCTGGATGTTGACATTTATCGCAGGTAGACGATATTTGTGGAAAGATTCTATTTAATTTAACTTTGGAATAATGTAATCTATGTAAAACTTTAAATTGTATTAGAGCATGTTAGAGCATGTCTGGAGTTTAGCGAGCATTGATGTATGTGTTGTAAACTTTTGTCCCATATATCTTTCGTTATGGATTGATTTATTTCATTTTCCCATGTGTGTCTATATGATTCCGTTGATGATATCTCACTATCTAAAAGGGTTGTAAATATAAGTTATTAATTTTTCTGTGTTAGGATGCTTATTCAGACATTCATCTAGGATTTCTGATTCCCTATTCCTATAATCATGTGTATTTGACCTAACATAATCTCTGAGTTGTAGGTATCGAAAAATATTATTTGAGTGTAATCCATAAATCTGTTGCAGTTCCTGAAATGAGAGATAAGTGCCTTTCCTGTAAAGGTGTTCCACCCTTTTGATTCCATAGTTTTTCCATTGTGTAAAGCCTTTATCTAGCATGGAAGGTTTGAATAAGGGATTGTTTACAATAGGGAGACAGAGTGGTATATTATCCAGTTTTAGAGCCTTTTTAAGTTGTTTCCAGATTCGTGTACCACTATATATTATAGGGTTTTCCCCATAAGTTTTTTTGTGCAATTTTGTCGGTGCAAATATAATCGAACCGATTTCAAAAGGTAGACAGTCCTTCTTTTCCATCCTTAACCATTCTGGTTGTTGATCCATTTCTTCCAGCCAAAAATTCATGTTTTTAATATAAACTGCTCAGAAATAAAACAAAAAGTTTGGTAGAGCTAAACCTCCATTAATCTTACATAAATGTTTTTTATTTATTCTATGATTCTTGTAATCCTAGATGAAACTTGTAACAGTAGAGTCTACTTTAAAAAAAAAGATTTGGAATATATATCGGGATTGATTGAAATAGGTACAATAATTGCGGTAGAAAAATCATTTTTATAGCATTAATTCTACTGAACATTGAAATAGGAAGTGTTTTCCAGTATTGAACATTCTTATTTAGTTTATTCATTAAAGGTGGAAAATTTGATTTAAATAAAGAACTATACCCCTTAGTTACATAAATACCTAGATATTTAAATTTTTCGTCAACTATTTTAAAAGGTGATTGTCTCAGCTGCTTCTATCTGCTAATCATCCCCCCCCCCCTCAAAACAATAGTTTAAACATCAAACTAGATGCAAATATACAACTTTACACATTATTCAAGTTATTTCATCCAGACACTTGGGAAAAAAAAACACTTTTATACTAAACATGACTCACAGTTTCTAATATCAACCTGGTCCACTGCTTTATGCGCTCTCGATATGACCTCCCCCACATCAGTGAGTCCAAGCATAGTCTAGGCAACCATTTTGTGTTGCTCTACCATCTGTCTGTAATGTCCATCTTGAGCTCTCCGGTGCAATGCTGTCAACTCCCTTTCCCACACTAATCTGTCTGACCGTAGCCTTCTCTGCTGCCAGGACAAGGTCAAATGCAAATGAGAAGGATCTACAGCCCACTGGGATGGCATTGAATTTTCCAATTTCAATCAACACACATTTTCTCATTCCTTCTGATCCACCCACATTCACATCTGTTTTCATTTCCTCCCAGCCCTCCTACCATTACCCAGTTTCATTCCCCACCCCCCAACTGCTTCCATCTGTTTATCACCCACAGACTTAAGCCACAAGACTTATATCCCCTCTCCCAACTGCTTCTATCTGCCAATCACCCCTCCCTTATTTGGTTCCACATTATCTTTCTTACTTATCAGATTGCAGTATCTGCAGCCTCTTGTGTCTCCATATCAACCTCAATCCTCAGACTCTACCCTCACCTGCCCCATCTGTGCCAATCTGCCCCTGTCTTTCAATATGTTTCTATCACCCACCAGCTGCTATCTCCCAACACCACTTCACCACTTGCCTATCAACCCTCTTCAAGTCTTTTTCAACCTATCGCCTACCAGCCCCTGCCTCAACACTATTCTAGCTTCCTCTCCTCTACACCCTCAGTCCTGATGCAGGTTCTTAACCTGAAAAGTCGATCATCCCTCCGCCTCCACAAAATGCTGCCTGGCCTGTTAAGTTCTTCCAACAGTTTGATGTTTTGCTCCTGATTATAGCATCTGTGATATCTTGTGTGTGTTTCTTTTCATAACAATTGTTAAAAACACCTAAAGTTCAATATTATAATGTACCATATAGAGTAGAATTTCTTATGTGGCTATATTCTTTCAGTTACATTATTTCAGTTCAATAATACAATATTTTATAATGTGTAATCTGAAAAAAAAATCAATAGTCTCTATAATAGTCATCAAAACAAACTTCTCCAGATGAAACCATGAAATTTTGAACTGTGAAAATGCTTGAGGTTGTTGAGTAAATACCTACCATCTTCATACACTTTGCCATGCTTGTCAAGTGCAGTTAGGTTTATGCTTTTCTTCTTTGCAGTTTTGCTCCATATCTGATGATTAGAACAAGCAATCCAGAGAGAAAATACGTCATTTTTAAAGCTTACATTTAAGACTTTGCACAAAATAAAATAATTATATACATTGTTTTCAATATAGGTTGTATCATCACAAGATAATGGCCACATAATCATCATGATAACTAAAGTCTGGCCAAAATGTAAGAGTTTCTCTGTCATTCTGAACAACGCCACACAACCTGTTATAAGGTTTTAAAGAAGGAACTGCAGATGCTGGAGAATCGAGGGTTACACAAAAAGCTGGAGAAACTCAGCGGGTGCAGCAGCATCTAAGGAGCGAAGGAGATAGGCGACGTTTCGGGTCGAGACCCTTCTTCAGACTGGACTGAAGAAGGGTCTCGACCCGAAACGTCGCCTATCTCCTTCGCTCCTTAGATGCTGCTGCACCCGCTGAGTTTCTCCAGCTTTTTGTGTAACCTGTTATAAGGGTTCAGTTTAACACCCCATTCGCAATCTACACACAAAAATGCAGACATTCAATATTGCAATCCAAAATCAACGAGAACTATGAAAGTCAACTGAAGCAATGCCCTTTTAATGCAAAGGGAAGAATGCTGTGAGGGTGACGGATGTGAAGTACAGTGGACAAGATCGAAAGTTGAGGATAGGTGATTAATTTACCTCGTAAGTATCCTTGTCCAGCGCTTTGTTGGCAACATTTTACGATTTTAGTTTCCAGGACTGTGCAGTTCAGATTCCCTCCCTATCCTTAAAGAATGGACTCAATGGGGGCTGATGCCATAGCATGCACTCCTTGAATGGTAATTAGATCAGAGGCACTAAAGAGACTCATTGCCCTAAAGCAGCAGGTTGGATTTTTGAAGTGGCAAACAAATGGCATGGAAATAGCAGTCAAAATACTTTTTATTCTGGAAAACAAAAATAATTTTCAGTTGCAGTGTCCAATTTCCAATTGATCTTCTAGGCAACAACATGTTCCAGATCCTTTACAATGGATTAAAGGATTAACTGTCCACAACTGTGCAAGATGTAACAGATATTCTTCAGAGTCTCAGCATGCAGTTCTGCATGTTTCAAGACTGATTGCTTAGCTTCAATTTCACAACAGAAGACATTTAGTTGAATAGCTTCTCGGCCAGAGTTATAGGTTCACTACTTTTCATTTGTCACTTGGATCTCTGAGATCTGTCAACGTGTTTAAAGCTACTGAGAACCCATATCATTTATTTCCTTTGTCTGACATATAGCTCACAACGGTTTCCCTGTATGGGCACATACCATTCTACTAAGCCAAATACAATTAGGATACATTTTTTGAAGTCAATGTTGGCAAATTTAGCAAAGGGTAGAAAGTGTGCAGTGTTTAATTGGTCTTTCTTTCTACAACTTTTACATAAGCTCATGTATTATGCTAATCTGTAATCCAACATTAGATGTAGTAAGAATGAAGGAAGTTCAAATACCTACAATCAAATCAATGGACCATAAACATTGGCAGAGGCCTATTATTTTTCTGTCCTCTAAACCCCATGCAAAACACTAATCCTCGTTGCCTGTTAAAGAAAATGACATGAGCATATCAGTAGTCCAATTAAACTTTCCAAGATGGCCTTTCTTCACCTGAACATGGACAATAATTGTCAAAAGTATGATCTGTACATTACACAAAATGAAACAAATGATTTTGTTATAGTTTGAATCATGTAGCAGGCAGTCTTGCATTTCTGACAATAAATTATGTGAAAAAAAACCTACAGTATCAACTAAATACCCAATTTTCAGCAGATTATACTGAATAATATTTGGCTGGATTGAAAGCAAATGATAACACCACACGTGAAATCAGCCAACTCAACAAAAAAAACCATGAATGTTAATAACAGTTTGTTCTGGGTGTAAACTCATGAATTCAGGCAATCAATTCAGATTCTGCTTCTTGAGAATGCAAGAAAACATACAGTAAGAAAATCCCATGTTGACTAAATTGAGGGATAAATCCTTTGCCTTCCACAATTTACCACATCATGGGGTTCACTTGCCCATGATATGAGGATTTGGCAAAGGTTTTGCTTGTATTCAAACATAAAATCATGTGAAATTCATACTATACATACTTGTCTCAGCTCAGCCGACTTCTTTGTTTTTATCACAAGGCGCCCAACACTTAAGCCACCCATATTTCACAATGAATTGTTATTAAATACTGCTTTAAATACAAGTGGGTATTCTATCCAGTTATGCATTTCACTCCTTGAGAAAGATGTGATGACTTAGAGGGTACAGAAGAGATCTACTAGAATTTTTCCAGAAATGAAGAAGTTGAGTTCCATGGATAGAATGAAGAGACAGATTATTACCCCGAAAATATATTTTTACCAACTTTATATTTTGCTTCATCTTTCACCATGCTACATTTTAATAAATATCAAATACATTTCTTATGGTGTTGATCCCCTTATCCCCACCACTGCACCATCCTAGGCATAGTTACCTCCAGATATTGCTGCTTTTCCTGCTTTTTGTTGGTACGCTCCCTGATGACAGCCATTAAAGTAGCAGAGGGTGAACCTCTACTCAGCAATCTGTCAGTCAAAGTTCAGATTGTTGTTAAACGTGAAATTTAGAATATTAATAAAATACTTTAAAGTTTATTGAAGTAGAGAACAGATTCAAAATAATCTCTCAAGTACACATTATTCTACTGCAAACCCTTCCATGATCCAGAAGTATCTTATTCTTCATTTATCATAAATGATGACATAAAACAATAAACTAACCACAGTTATTTACAGAAATGTTATCACAAATATACAATTATACCACAGCAATTATGCAGATCGCAGAATCGCAAAAAAAAAAAGAGAGACCATTCATCCATCATGCCTTGGAAATGTCGTGTCTCGTCCCACAACCCTGATATTTGTCAATGGCCCTATATTTGTTCATCATCGTCATGCACTGTCCAATTTGCTTTTAAAATCACTGGCAGGATCAGTTTCTCCATCTTTTGAGGCAGAGTAAAAAAGTATCCACATTACATTTTAGGTCTGTATTTTTACAACTATTAACTAGTATAATGATAGTCTTAATTCTCCAGTAGCACTGAGAAATAGGAAAACAAGCTGGTGGTAGAACACAACAAATCTAGCAGTATCTGTGGAGATAAGGGGATTGGCCACATTTCAGTTTTGAATGCTAACAGTTATTAGGTACTTCCCCCACCCCCCCTCTGGTGAATGCTATGTACTTAACTCTTTTGTTTCTCTCCCAAGTGTAGACCCCGTGGCTGGGAGTCAGGAATCAAGGGCTTAAGGGCTCCTGTACCCAATTGGCCAAGCTGCATCAGGTGACGGGTGACTCATCGGAAGCTTAAATACCAGAAGCTCCCAGAATTCTCTCTCTCTCCCTCGACCCTGACTCATGAACAGACTGTGGTTTGAACTGCAGGAGGCCTGGCCACATGGCATAGAACTTTGTGTATTATTACCTACGTTTGTCAATTAATATTGAATTGGGACAGATAAGGGCTAACCTAAGGGTTTTTGTGTATTTTGTTTCAGGGTTATTTCCATTTAGGCAGGTTAGAGACTCTAGTTCAACGACCCATTGCGAGGCTGGCTGGAGCATTGTTATCTTTGTTTATTAGTTTATTCTTGTCCTTGACTGGGTTGTATGAATCAGGTTTGGGTTTTAACAAAATAAAATATTATTTTCTTGAACTTGAGCCTGGTTTTTGACTATGTTACGCCGCTCTGAGGTACCTACATTCGGGAGTCGTAACAAAATGGGGGCTCGTCCTAAGCTTTGAGGACCCTAGACAGTTTTGGGTTTTTTCTGGTGGGCTTCTGGTGACTGAGGAAGTCTGTTTGTGAGGGGATTTTTTTTTCTCGTCCGTTTGTGGCGACATTGGCGCCCAGGGTTTGGCTGGTGGTTTGGTCCTACATTTGATATGGAGTTTAAAGTACAGGAATTTACTGAGGCTCCTAGTCGGGAGTTGTTTGATAAGTGTACCAAGGAGCATTTGTGTATGCTGGCAGAGACCTATAAGGTACCTATTGATAAGTATTTGAAGAAAGAGGCTATAAAGTTGGAGTTATGGTCTGCGTTGGTGAGGAGTGGGGTATTGCCTGCTGGTGCAGACAGTCCTCTATCTACAAAGCCTAGTCAGGAAATGGGGGACCCCATTTGATTGAAGGAGCTTGAAATGAAAAAGGAGGAGAGGGCCTTAAGAGAGAAAGAGCTCCAATTTGAGCTTGAAAGGAAAAAGGAGGAGAGGGCCTTAAAAGAGAAAGAGCTCATGCTCCAATCACAGCTTGAAATGAAAAAGGAGAGTGCCTTAAGAGAGAAATAGCTTGAAATAAGAGAGAAAGAGCTCCAATCAGAGCTTGAAATGAAACGCGTTGAGCTGCAGGAGGAGTTGAATGCCTCCCGAGTTTCTACTAAGGAACGGGAGTTTGATATGAGCAAGAACATCCATCTGGTTCCCCCATTTAATGAGAAGGATGTGGACAAGTATTTTGCAGTGTTTGAACGGACGGCTTTGTCCTTGAAGTGGCCTAGGGACATGTGGTCCTTGCTGTTGCAGAGTGCCCTTGGGGGTAAAGCACAGGAGATGTACTCGTCGTTATCTGTTGACAACAGTCGGGACTATGAGTGTGTGAAGTATACGGTTTTAAGGGCTTATGAATTAGTTCCAGAGGCGTACCGGCAGAAGTTCCGCGGCTTTAGGAAGTTTGATAGTCAGACTTATGTGGAGTTTGCTTGGGAGAAGGAGGCACTTTTTGATGGGTGGTGCGCTTCTCAAGGAGTGAAGGATTTTGAGCTGCTGCGGGCCTTGTTGATTATGGAAGACTTTAAGAACTGTCTTGCTGAGAGGGTTGCTACTTGCCTTAATGAGCAGAAAGTGATGGAGGTGTCTAAGGCCGCGGTGTTAGCTGATGAGTATGTATTGACTCATAAAACTGAGTTTGTTGGGCTATCCTTTAGTTTTGGTGCATGGCCGTTTAATCGTGGTGGTGTGGCCGGTGGCAGTGCCAAAGTTGTTTCTGTGCCTGCAAGTGTCAGCTCATTAATACAGGGGGGGGTCCGAGCTGATAAGGTTGACGGAGATTTCAGGACTAAGGAAGGGCCTGTGTGCTACTATTGTAAAGGGAGCAGGCACATCTTAAAGTCGTGTCCCATCCTGCAAAGGAAAAATGCAAAGCCTGTGGCTTTGATGGGTACACAAAGAGCACCTGTGGTTCCTGGGATGCCTGCGTCTGAGGAGTGTAGGAATTATTCTCCGTTCATCACGAAAGGTTTTGTTTCTCTAGAGGATGGGGGTCATAGAGTTCCAGTATCCATCTTGCGTGATACTGGTGCTACTCTGTCCTTTATATTGGATAGTGTACTGCCGTTTTCTGGGGAGTCATCGGTTGGGTCTAGTGTCTCTATGGTAGGATTCGGGTTGGAGGACATGGTAGTGCCTTTGCATACCATGAGTTTCGAGTCAGAGTTGGTTTCAGGCCGGGTAATTGTTGGGTTACGGCCGTGTTTTCCCGTGTTGGTAGTTTCTGTGATTTTGGGGAATTACTTGGCAGGAGGTAGAATTTTAATTACTCCTGAGGTGACAGCTGTTCCGATGGTGCAGAGTCCTGATATATTGGCTATGCAGCATCCGACGGTCTTCACAGCTTGTGCTGTCACAAGGGCTATGGCTAAGAGCCAGGCAAAGTTTGAAGATGTAGTGGACCTGAGTGAGAGCATTTTTGGGGATCAGGATGATGGATCCTGTGTTGTGAAGGGTGTTTCTACATCTCAAGATGGGGTCTTGTCTGAAAATGTGCCGGTGTCGCTGTCATGGGACCGGCTGGTTGAGGTGCAAAAGAGTGATCAAGGTTTATCGGATCTGTTCGACTGCGCAGTACCTGAGGGGGATATGGATTCCACAGCAAAGGAGTATTTTCTAAGGAATGGCTTGCTGATGCGAAAGTGGTCTCTCTTGGATATGTCAGGGCATGATGATTGGAGCGTGGTTGATCAGATTGTGATACCTCGTCGGTATAGGGACGAGATACTCTGTTTGGCTCATGATGGACCTCTGGGTGGACATTTGGGGGTCAATAAGACGTATGACCGTATCTTACGGAACTTTTTTTGGCCAGGGTTGAAAAAGGACGTGAAGCAGCACTGCAGGTGTTGTCACATTTGCCAGGTGGCAGGAAAACCGAAACAATCGATTGTTCCTGCGCCTTTATATCCAATCCCTGTGGTTGGGGAGCCGTTTGAACAGATTCTAGTTGATTGTGTGGGTCCTCTACCTCGGACAAGGGTGGGCAACAAGTTTTTATTGACAATTATGTGTGCGTCTACCCGCTTTCCGGAGGTGGTCCCTTTGCATAACATTACTGACCCTGCCAATGTGAAGTCTCTCACTAAGTTTTTTTCGTTGTTCGGTTTGCCCAAGGTTGTGCAGAGCGACCAAGGTTCCAACTTCATGTCAAAGGTTTTTGGTCAGGTAATGAAGTTGTTGGATATTGAGCATTGTTACTCCAGTGCGTATCATCCAGAGCCAGGGAGCTCTCGAGCGGTTTCACCAGACTTTGAAATCCATGTTGAGGACTTACTGCCTGGAGTTTGAAAAAGACTGGGATGAGGGGGTTCATCTCATTATGTTTGCGGTGCGTGAGGTCGTGCAGGAGTCTTTAGGGTTCAGTCCTGCTGACCTGTTCTTGGTCCGTTGAGGGTCCTGAAGGAGAAATGGTTGCAGGAGAATTCAAAACGTAGTATTTTAGACCACGTCTGTACTTTTAGGTCCAAACTGCGGAGGGCATGCGAACTGGCAATGGGTAATCTTGCTTCTGCTCAGTCTAGGATGAAGGGCTGGTTCGACAGGAAGGCTTCTAGTAGGAATTTTTCTCCAGGTGACAAAGTCCTGGTGTTGTTGCCCATTCCTGGTTCCAGTCTGCAGGCTTGGTATAGTGGTTCCTATCAGGTGGTTAAGAAGGTTGGTGCAAGGGATTGCGTTATTGGTACCCCTGATCGGAGGCGTAAGACTCAGCTCTGTCATATCAACATGCTGAAGCAGTACCATGAGCAGGATCATGTACAGGTTGATGGGGAGGAGCTGTGTCCTTCGGTTTTGTCTAAGCCGGTTTTGGCTGTAGTAGTGCTGCCCCCTGACACGGGTGGTGATGTGGGTGAGGCACGGTTGTCGGTGGCAGTGACGCAGGGAAAGCTGTGCAACTCTGAAGCTTTGGAGTCGCTTCCCTTGCAGTTGTCTCATTTGTCTGGAAGTCAGCGGGATGATCTGCTTGCTTTGGTGGGGTCAAATGGGTCACTGTTCTCGGATGTGCCTCCTCAAACGTCTGTGCTGCAGCATGACATTGACGTGGCCGGTGCTGCGCCAATTAAACAGCATCCGTATCGGGTCAACCCTGACAAGCGTCAACGTCTAAGAGGTCAGGTTGACTATATGCTGCAGCATGCAATTGCTGAACCCAGTTGTAGTCCGTGGAGTTCTCCATGTCTACTGGCTACGAAGACTAATGGGGAGGACAGGTTTTGCACGGACTTTCGGAAGGTGAATGGTGTAACTAAGCCGGATTGCTATCCTCTTCCACGGATGGAGGATTGTGTGGATCATGTGGGTAGTGCATCTTTTGTGTCTAAGTTGTGCTTGCTAAAAGGGTATTGGCAAGTTCCTTTGACTAGGCGGGCGAGGGAGATCTCAGCGTTCGTTACGCCTGATAACTTTCTTCAGTACACGGTATTGGCATTTCGGATGCGCCGGCAACCTTCCAATGGCTAGTGAACAAGGTATTGTCTGGTTTGTCCTTCTGTGAAGCATACCTGGATGATTTAGTTGTGTGCTCCAGGTCTTGGATCGGGCACATCGGTCATCTGAAGGAGGTATTTTGTCGACTAGCGGAGGCAAACCTAACGATCAATCTGGGGAAGTGTAAGTTTGGCCAGGCCACGGTGACGTATCGGGGTAAGATGGTGGGCCGGGGTCAGGTTTGCGCTCGAGAACAAGGTGCGACATATTGTTGCATTTCCTGTTCCAACATATAGGACTGAACTCCGTAGGTATCAGACTATGGTTGGGTACTATAGGGGGTTCTGTCCACACTGTGCAGTGGCTGCTCCTTTGACGGATTTGCTGAGTCCGAAGGTAGGTTTTGTGTGGTCCGCTGAGTGTCAACAAGCCTTTGATCATACCAAGGGTCTTCTGGTGCGCGCACCTGTGCTTGCGGCACCTGATTTTGAGTGTCCATTTAAGCTGGCAGTGGATGCTAGTGATCGTGGGGTTCTTATACAGGATGATTCAGATGGGGTGGGGCATCCAATTTCGTACTTCTCTAAGAAGTTTAATCCCCATCAGAAGTGGTACTCAACCATTGAGAAAGAAACCATTGCTGTGTTAATGTCTCTGAGTCATTTCGAGGTTTATGTGGGCTCGAATGTCCCAGTCGTCGTATTCACGGATCATAACCCTTTTTTTTTGCAGAACATGAAGAATAAGAACAGGCGGTTAATGAGCTGGAGTTGGCAGCTGCAAGAATACAACGTGGAGTTCAGGCACATCAGGGGCAAGGATAATATCTTGGCTGACACGTTGTCGCGCCAGTAGTGTTTTAGTACTGAATAGTTTCTTCCGAAGCTTATTCAGTATCTTTGGGTGGGGGTGTTAGATACTTCCCCCCCCCCCCCCCCCCCCTGGTGAATGCTATGTACTTAACTCTTTTGTTTCTCTCCTGAGTGCAGGCCCCGTGGCTGGGAGTCAGGAATCAAGGGGTTAAAGGCTCCTGTACCCGATTGGCCAAGCTGCGTCACGTGACGGTGACTCATCGGAAGCTTAAATACCAGAAGCTCCCAGAATTCTCTCTCTCTTCCTCGACCCTGACTCATGAACAGACTGTGGTTTGAACTGCAGGAGGCCTGGCCACATGACATAGAACTTTGTGTATTATTACCTACATTTGTCAATTAATATTGAATTGGGACGGATAAGGGCTGACCTGAGGGTTTTCGTGTATTTTGTTTCAGGGTTATTTCCATTTAGGCAGGTTAGAGACTCTAGTTCGACGGCCCATTGCGAGGCTGGCTGGAGCACTTTTATCTTTGTTTATAGTTTATTCTTGTCCTTGACTGCGTTGTTTGAATCAGGTTTGGGTTTTAACAAAATAAAATACTATTTTCTTGAACTTGAGCCTGGTTTTTGACTATGTTACGCGGCTCTGAAATACCTGCATTCGGGAGTCTTAACAACGGTGCAGAAGGAAGATAGCCAGAATACAGAAGTGAGAAGAGGTGTTACGGAAGCTGGTAGGTTGTGTTTGGAAACAGATGGGGGTAGGGGGTTTGATTGGCAGGTGGAACCAGGTGGGGGAAGACGGGAGCATTGGCTTTTGAATCACTTCCATAGTCAAGTAAGCAGCCACATTCATTAATAAACCGTCAATATCCGTAAACTGTAATTTAATGGCTGGAACATGAAAAATGCAGATGGAAATGTGTCTAAAAATATGACCGAAATGTATACAATGGAATATTTAAGTCAAATGGAGATATAATTTAGTATTGGATCAGTGACATCCTGAACCATGCATAGCCCTAGTTATACTCACTCGCCCTGCAATTCTGTGCAGTTTCCCGAGGGGCCAGTGCACAAAATTGAATTTTCATCATGGAATACAATGTACTCTCGAAATATCTTCATCCTCTCGGCTCTCTCCAAATCCCTCTGAGACCATTCTGAAACAAACATTAACCAGATCATCACCCTTTTTAGTTTAGTTTGGAGATGCATCGCTGAAACATGCCCTTCAGCCCACCGATTCCGCACCGACCAGCAATCCCCACACATTAACGTTATCCTACATACACTAGGGACAATTTCCCATTTATACCAAGCCATTTAACCTACAAACCTGTATGTCTTTGAAGTGTGGGAGGAAACCAAAGATCTTGGAGAAAACCCACACGGTCACGGGGAGAACGTACGAACCTCTGTACAGACAGCACCCGTGGTCAGGATCAAACTCGGGTCTCTTATGTCTTAAGGCAGCAACCCTACCACTCCGCTACCTTACTGCCCGATGATATATTCTAGACAAGCACAACAAATCCTGTTGTTCAGAAATAACCTATTTCTTGCAATGATACCGTGAATGCAATGAAGAAATGTGCTTATCGATTTGCAACACATAATAACCAGATAAATGCTTTTCCAAGATTATGTAAATTGCTGACATGCCAGGAAACCAATTAGCGATTCCATTATTTGTTACATGCTCCCACCATTTTCTAGTCCAAGACTAAATGTTAGATTCAACACTGAAATAAGCAACTCAAAGTGGTTTAGATGATATCTGCATATTACCTTTTCCCGAAAAGAATTAGAATCATTAATACTGACTGCATCCATTTCTGTTAATATAGTGGTTAAATCATCCTTCAAATACTGTTTGTTATAGCAATTTTCATTAGGGCTTCTTCCATTATAAGACCAAACAACGCAATTCCTTTTCGGAGAGCTAATTTTTATTATTTACTTTGCTGATTTAAATTTTAAAAGGTAATGTGTAAATTTGAAAGCCTTTCTCAAATACATGCAAATCTAGGGCGCAATTCGAGGCAATGCATAATGTATGGTCACAATAAATATGTGGAGTTGTCCTGAACATTAAAATTGTAAAGATAAACACAAAATGCTGGAGTAACTCAGCAGGTCATGCAGAATTTCCGGAGAATATGGATAGGTGACATTTTGGATCGGGACCCTTCTTCAGACTGAAGTGTTTTTATCCTTTAGGTGATTTACCTTTACAATTTCACTGTTGAATATTTCTTCCTCAATGGTTAAGTATTTTCAAAACACTGTTTTCTACATTCAGTAGATGAGATGTAGAAATAAATTAAACATATGTTCTGATATATTTTCATTGCATAAATAGAGCATCACATAGCCTGATTTGGGCACTTCAATGAGATGCATTGGTCAAGGCACATACAGTGTGGTAATTCTGCAACTTTATTTTATATTCAAAAACATTTAAATCTTCCCAGCCAAACACCTATATAAGATTTATTACTAGATAGATTAAGTAACATAATCACTGGAACACATGTTGTGGGACCTTGATATTCCTTGGTGGTAGTAGGCACAGGGTGGTCGCAGAGGTATGCTTTTCTGACGAGAGATCTTTAACTGGTAATCAGTGCTGGGATTCATATTTTAATGTTTGCAATATATATAAAAAATGTGGATATAAATGTAGGAGGTATGATCATAAGGAATAAGAGTAGGATGAAGCCATTGGCCTATCGAGTCTACTCCGTCATTCAATCACGGCTGATTTACCTCTCCCTCCTAACCGCATTTTCCTACCTTCTCCCCATAACCTCCGACACCTGTACGAATCAAGAATCTATCGATCTCTCCCATAAAAATACCAACCGACTTTGCCTCTGCATCCTTCTTTGGCGAAGAATTCCACAGATTCACCACCCTCTGACTAAAAAAATTTCTCCACATCTCCTTCCTAAAAGAATGTCCTTTAATTCTGAGGCTATGACCACTTTATTATGTTTACCGAAAATTGGCGATGTCGCTGTTGGTGATGAAGTTTGTTGCGGAAGTCTTTAGCAACATACAGATCAGCTGGAGAGTTGGACAGAGCAATGACAAGTGGGATTTCATCCCGACAAGTCATGCATTTTGAGAAATCAAATAAACTTAGGACCCACAAGGAGTGATAATGAACAGAGATCTTGGGTGCAAGTCCATAATTACTTATGAATAGCACACTGGCGAAAAGGGCAGTGAAGAAGGCGTATGGAATACTTGTACACCGAATATAAAAAAATAGGACCTCACACTACAACTTTACTAAATATTGGTTAGGCCTAACTTTGAGGTCGCCTTTGAAATTCTGGTCTCCATACCATAGGAAAGATGTGATTCTATTGGAATGGGTGCAGAAGAGACCTACCAGTCTGTTATCTGGATTTAAGGGCTTTAGTTATTAAGAAATATTTTAAAGGCTATATTTGTTTTCCTTGGAGCAAAGGAGGTTAAGGAATGACCAGATAGTGGTACATAAAATTATGAAATTAAACAGAAAGAACCTTTTCCCCAGAGTGAAGTTGTCTAAAACAAGAAAAAAAAATTGGTTGAGGAGGTTCAGAGAGAACAAAGAGAAAAGCTTTTTGCCCAAAGAGTGGTTAATATCTGGAAACCACTGCCAGGAGAGATGGTGGAGTCAGGCACAATCACAGCATTTAAGAGACACCTCGATCAGCATTTGAATAGCCAAAGCATAAAACTATGGACCTAATGTGGGAAAATAGGATTAATATATAGATCCAACGGTCAATATAGACACGGTGGGCTGAAGAGCCTGTTTCTGTGCTGTATGACGCTCTATTTTTCTTATGCCTCACCATTAGCTATACATTTTGTGCGCATAAAACATTAATTTGCTTTGCTTTTGGATGATTGGTGACATTACCTGGACCACCCTTCCTTCCCTAAGATCATCAGGAACCAAAATGATCACAGATTAACTAGAATACTTAAAAAATATTTTTTATTCATTATTCTGGTTCTAGTCCACAAATTACTTGATTTATTGAATCAAATATACAACATGTCATGAAGAGAAATGGTTGAATTATCTGTTGTAATTCATTTGTCTTCTGGCAAAATATAGCTGGCTTCCCTGTGCTACATTTCAACATATTGTTTTTAAAAAAAGGGAACCAAACCTTTGACACATTTTATTGTTTATGTGTTTAAACCAATGACACCAAACCTACGGAATAACAAGACTATTTAGCATACAACTTGAGATTGTCAATTGTGTACCTGTGTCAATTATGCTGAATTTTTCTTTATGTTTCAATGTAATCTGTGGTCTGATGTAGGCTTTTAGTGGGGATGGGAATTTGCTGAGCTCTCGGTAGATCCCAGCAATCTCTTCTGAATCACTTATCATCTTCAATAAAAAGCAAAAACATTTGAATCATTTTATTTGTAACCAAACCAAGTGCAGACCCGTTGGGTCTGTTCCCCCAACGTGCTGTAGCGGGGGGGGAGGGGGGCATGCGGCGTCACACACACTAACTACCCCCCCCCCGCACACACGCTAACTACCCCCCTTGATATTATATTAATATAATTAATTTGCTCCTTTTACCCCATAACTGCCCTATCTTGTTAAATGACAGCTAACATTGCTTCAAAAGATTTAGCTTTATCTTCAATTACCTTTTTAAGCAAAAGCAATATATGAAAGAAATAATAATTACGTTGTGGACTGCTTGGCATCAAGGACGATTTTGACAAAGTTCAGGGCTGCTGCTGCAAATTCTCAAAGCTGTACAAAATTCAAGAAAAATCCCTGAAATGCACTAGAAATTGTTAGAAAATAATAATAAGCACTTATGAAGGAAGAATTCTAAAAGAATTGTAAAAGAAAATCCTAATTTCTTCTTGGATGGTATGTTGGGATCAAAGAGACTAACGTTTGTGGGTTCTGAGATGGCTAACAAAGTCAACATGAGAACTGCAGATTCTCCCATTTATAGGGCAAGTGGTAGTCACTCAGGAGGATAGGTGGGTAGATTGTGAAGTGCTTTCTCTGCAAGGTTCACCATGTCCACCAAAGATGATGTCCACTGCCAAGGTAAGAACTAATTCAGTATCCTCTTTCCGCAATCCTCGGTACTTTAGGCCCTAATTACACTCAGGCTCCCCCAATAATAGAACAGGTTTAGGTACATGACTGGTGCAGTCAAGCTATTATAAGCTAGAGAATGGGTGGTGCAGCAATCAGTGCTGCCACCACACAGCACCAACAACCCAGGCCTCTGTTGCTACATGTGTGGAATGTGCATGTTCTCCTGCAAAAGTGGGATTTCCATAGTTGTTCCAGTTTCCTCCCACATCCCAAAGACTTGTTAATGGTAAGGTTACTTTGTTACTTTTAATAAGAGTGGATAGATGGTCAGGGTGGAGAAATGGGCACAAGACATAATGGGTTGGAGTTGATGAGCATGTGAGGCATGATAGATCACAGGATAATAAGAGGCTTCTTTGTCATAATAAGATAAAACAAGGTTTAAAGATTTCCTCAAAGTTTCAATTAAAAAAATATAGCATCTCCCCACCTAACTATCGCCACTCATGACCTGTGGGATTCCTGGATCACAACTATTCAAAATCATTGTAAGTGGCAGCAGGAGCATACCACCCCAATCCATATCAAGCTGTGGATCCAACGTTGAACTTACCAACCACCCCTCAGAAACTAGATAAATAGAGTAGAAGCAAGTCATCCAGGATGCCAAGGGACTGGCTGAGGTAGAGTAGAGAAAGAGTATTAATCAGTATCTCCCTCACCTTCTTTATTTATAGAACAAAAGTTATGATAGGGGAAATCAGGTTATCCGTTTCAGACCATTACTTGTGTATTGTGCAGGATTGAGGAGTGAAAAGTTGGAAAGTCTTAAACCTGAAACATTAATTTGTTTCATTTTCCAAAGATGCAGCCTGTTTCCAGCACTCCTGAAAACTTCAAAGCATTGTGGACCAAACAGCAGCATCAAAAAGAGAAATAAACTATTGTTTCAATTCAATCAGGGCTGCCAACATTGGGTGAGAGTGAAATTGCGAGGGATTGTCCATTCTGGTGCATACTATAGCGAGTCTTTTAACTTACACTTGCATGCAACATTTATGCTTTAAATTGGATGAGAGAGAGAGAGAGAGAGAGAGAGAGAGAGAGAATTTTGTCTATCGAAGGTAGACAAAATTGCTGGAAAAACTCAGCGGGTGCGGCAGCATCTATGGAGTGAAGGCAATAGGCAACGTTTTGGGCCGAAACCCTTCTTCAGACGGATTCAACCTTACCCTTTGAATATAGAAACAAGACGAAAATAATGCCACATATTCAATCATATATGGTTCAATGAAATTAAGATATATATGTAAAAATATATATGGAAACAGGCCCTTCCGCCCACCAGGTCCACACTGACCAGCAATCTATCATACACCAATTCCATCCATCACGCCAGGGACAATTTACAGAAGCCAATTAACCTACAAACCTGCACTTCTTTCGGATATGGGAGAAACCGGAATATCCAGAGAAAACCCATGTTGTAGTAAGGCAGCAACTCTACCGCTGCACCACCGTGCCACCCCATTAAATTATTTTTTCTGTAATATATTTATTATGGTGTCACGTGAATAAAGATGAACACATGATTCTGATTTCTGCCCTTAGTTGGATAACACACATGTCCAGTCATTGTGTTTTACGGCTGGTTTTCAACCTCTTCAGGCTGAAGGTCTCGACTCGAAACATCACCCATTCTTTCTCTCCAGAGATGCTGCCTGTCCTGCTGAGTTTTTCTAGTTTTTAGTGTCTATCTTCAGTTTAAACCTGCATCTGCAATTCCTTCCTACACTATTTGTTAAGCAAAACAGGTCCTATTCTCATTATATAATTTTGTGATCAGCGTGAGAGCATGAGAATTTTGTGAAATGCGCGAGTCACACGCTCAATGCGTGAGAGTTGGCAGCCTTGCTAATAATTCAAACATTTTATGCAAGTTCCAATTGTTTGGACACAAATCACTTATTACTGCTTTCTAACAGTTAAGTTACTTTAAGACTATTTCAGAAATGATGGCAGTCAACAAAAAATCAACTAACAAATTAAAGCAAACTAAACAAAAATAACATGTTCCCTTTCCTGACTCTACCTCACAAGTACTTTAACGCTGTTAACAGAGCAAAGGGATATTAATCTCAAGAATCAAAATGGGGAAAGTGAGGGCAATTTTGCTTAAATGGTAATTCTAAGCCCAAAAAAAAAGACTGCTCCCTTGCTGAGACATGTGTAACATCCTCAGCTCAAGCAACAAGTCTCATATCACCCAGCAGAGCTCCTGCCGGCATTTCACCAGAGCCGAGAGAAGAGTTCCAACCTCAGTGATGGATCCATTCTGGTCAGGTGAACTTGCGGATCAGCGCGAGGTGATCGATAGCGAACACTCCAGGAAGCCCCACACGCCGCAGGTTCTAGCACCACGTACCGCGCACGAGCTGATGTCAAAGCAGCGGCACCCCAGAGAAATTCCCCAAGTCCCTCTTCCAATGGTAGGAGGTCACTGATAGGCAGTGAGATAATGGAGAAACAGGAGCATGATGCAGAGGATGCTGCATGGATACTACATGCGACCTGCAAGAAGTGTGAATGGCATGCCCATTCTGCGTGCCCAGGGACTGGCTGCCGTTCCCAGGTCAGCTCGCGTCCCAGGGATTGGCCAGAGTTCCCAGGTCGGCTTGCCTGCCCCAACCCCGCGAAAACGAATTGAAAACAAATATGCGTTTTTCGGGTTTCCCGTAGTCCGAACTCTGTCCTAGATGTTTGGCCTCATTGTGGTCGTGTCGCCCCCACCACCCCCATGTTTGACAACTGATTCACCTGGTTAGTTCTATCTCCAGCTGCTTCATGTTGCCGGCAAGTGCTCATTCGACCAGAGACTGAACTCAGCGTGAGAACTCGGTCATGAGCGTGAGGGCGTGAGAAATAGCTCCAAGGCGTAAGTCTCACGCCAAAAGCGTGAGAGTTGACAGCCCCGATTCAATGACCTTTCCAACTTTTCCAATGTTTCAAGTCAATGACCTCACTCCCCTCCATTGAGTCTGTCCAGAGCAAGCGATGTCTGCGAAGGGCGCGCAGTATCGTCAAGGACTGCTCTCACCCCAGCCTCAGACTGTTTACCCTCCTGCCATCCGGGAAGCGCTACAGGTCTGCCGGACCAGCAGGTTCAGGAACATCTTCTTCCCTGTGGCTGTTACACAACTTAACTCTGCACCTTGGTGACTGCTAGTCACCCCCTCTCCCGGACACTCCTTGCCCCAGAAAAATTGCACTACTGCTACTGTATGTACATATATATATTTTGCTGTTCCATTATTCTATGTTCGCTCTTCTGTGTGAGATGCTAACTACATTTCGTTGTCTCTGTACTGTACACTGCACAATGACAATAAAGATTGAATCTGATGATATTTCTCTCTTCCAGCCAGCACAAAACATGATTAATGGTCTTAAATGGGTAACCCAATTTCCTCTTTGTAACATTTGCAGCCTCAAGAACGGGAAAATTCTTCACTCCACTATTACTGTCAAGCTAAGGGATCAAACATTCTTCAATGAGGTGCTGAAAGACAAAGATAAAGTGGCAGCCTAGAAAAGCTGCAACAAAGAACTCAATACATACCAAACAGCATGTAAGAGCCAATCAATCTCACAATCACTGGATCTGTTAAAGCTCTGAAGTTCTAACATATCTAGTTATGAATGCTGCTGGACAATTAACTAACTCACAAGAGGATGAGGTTCCAAGAACATCTTCATCCTTGATAATAGCAGGACCCTGCATGGAAGTCCTTAAATAAAGGAGGAAGCATGTTAAGCCATAACTGCCAAATGGATAATTCGTCTCTGCGTCCTCCCAAGGTCCATAAAATCACAGAAGCCTTCGTCAGCTAATTTGATTTTGCATGACATTGAGAAACAATTGAGAAGGGAGATACAACAAATGGTTGGGAACATGATGATACCCTTACTGCAATATTGGAGATCTGCACTAAACTAGTTATGCAGCGAACGGCACTCGGACCACCTTGAAATAAACTTTGTATAAGAAGGAACTGCAGATGCTGGTTTAAACCGAAGATAGACACAAAAAGCTGGAGTAACTCAGCAGAACAGGCAGCATTTCTGGAGAGAAGGAAAGGGTAAAGTTTCGGGTCGAGACCCTTCTTCAGATTGAGTCAGGGGAGCGGGAAACCAGAGAATTCTCCCCTGATTGTCTGGCGAAGGATCGCCACACGAAACGTCACCTGTTCCTTCTCACCAGAGATGTTACCTGTCCTGCTGAGTTACTGCAGCATTTTGTGTCTATTTTTGGCTTACACCAGCATCTGCAGTTCCTTCCTACACTTTTTGTATACAGTTCTTTGAGTTTCCAGAAGTTTTCACATGTTCACTATCAGTTTGAATGGAAAACTTCAAGAAAAGTTTCTGGTTAACTGGCTTCTGCGGTTAACCAGAAACTAAACTTGCTGTGGATCCCGTGGTGAACTTTAACGAGTGTAAAACAGGAGATATCTGTTTATGCTCCACAAACAGCAATGCTGCCACTCACTTGTACCAAAGATAGACACAAATCCTGGAGGAAATCAACGGGACAGGGAGCATCTCTGGAGAGAAGGAATGGGTGACTTTTTTGGTCGGTACCCTTCTTCCGACAAAGAGTCTGGGGAGCAGGAGTCACAGAGATGTGCAAGGTGTGAAAACAAGACATCAAATTGGATATAGATCAAGGAAAATGTAGAATAGATAATTGTTCGCTAGGAGAAGGTGATAACAAAGCATACAGAGATACATTTTAATCAGGGGGACAGTCAGACTGGTGGGACAACTAGGAAGGGGGAGGTGTGTAGGAAGGAACTGCAGATGCTGGTTGTTCTGGAACTGCAGAGGTTGCCTGTCTCGCTGAGTTACTCCAGCATTTTGTGTCTGTCTTAGACACCAGGTTGCACCACCAGCAGCGGCTTCCTTGCCAACAGCCTGTCTGTCCTTTCTTCTTTTTGTTATTTTTAGTATGTATTAAAAGGTACGTTTTAGTGTTCCTTGGGTTGTTTTATGTGGGGGGTGAAAAATTGTTTTTTTCCAATCTCTTACCTCGACGGAGATACGATTTGTCTTCCGTACTGTATCTCCGTCCCCACTGCGGCTTAACATCGTGGAGTTGGCAGCCTTTTCTGGAAACCGATGGGCGCTCCAAGCCGCAGGAGTCTGAAGGACATTAACATCGCGGAGCTTTCGATTCCTTTGCCGGGGATCGAAGCTCCAACCGCGGGGCCTGTAGACTTTATCATCGTGAAGCCCAAGGTCTCTGGTAAGAAGAGGCCGACTCGGGAGCTCCATGCCATGGAGAGTTTAACTGCCCCGACACAGGAGTTTCGATCACCCCGACGGGTGCTTCGCTTGTCGGCTGCGGGAGCTTTGATCACTCCGACTGCGGATGGTTTGACTGCCCCGACCGCGGGAGAACAAGAGGAAGAAGATTGAATTTTATTGCCTTCCATCACAGTGATGGATGTTTCAGTTAACTTTTATGTGGTTGTGTGTCTTGGTGCTTTTCATTTGGAATGGCTGTATGGCAACTCGAATTTCACTGTGCCTTAATTGGTAAATATGACAATAAACTGATCTTGAAACCTTGATAGGGGGAGGGATGGATGCTTCACTATATGCTTTGTAGTCACCTTCTCCTAGCTAATAATTATCTAGTAAGTAAGTAATTTTTATTTATATAGCACTTTGAAATCAAATCATGTTGAAGCCAGAGTGCTTTACACAGAAAAAAAAAAATAGATTATCATACATCCATATAGTAACAATGTTACAAAATTTTGATATTTTAAAAAGCAAGTCTGGAATTTATCCCATCAGATAAAGCATAAAAAGAAGTTTAATTTGACACCTAATTCACTTTCATATCTTCAATATTAAAACAGTTATGGCCATTTTCATACATGGAAATTAGCATCTTGTTCCCCATTGCCTTTCCATTGACTTAACTCAAAAGCTGTGATCTAGGACAGTCAAAAGCCCATAACTTTCTTAAAAATTAAGAGAACTCAATGAAATTTTCAGTTATTATAGATTGAAGCATTCTGAAACAAATATGAAACAATCTTACTTGGATGACCTGAAATTAAAGCATATAATTAGTTAGTTACCTAATTGTAGCTAATTACAAAATTCAATTACTAGATCTAAACATCTAGCCATTCCTTAAGAAATGATAAACATTTTTAAATTGCCTATGTGTCCAAATAACATTCACACAATAATCCACAATATAACGATTTTTAAATCTAATTTTCATGAATTTATAGGTCAATGGAAGGAATTTAGTGTTTAATTCCTGTAAATTAATGGCCATTTAAATCAACTTGCAAATGAGTTTTAGTGGAACGCGGTGGATTGGAACGTTGCAGTTTGCGGTGAATTTTACCCACAGTCGGCAGGAAAAATACAGCCGACTGTGCAAGGTGTGAAAACAAGACATCACCGTATATTTTTTTCGTCCCCTTTTCGCATGATGAAAATTTGATTAAATGCTTCCTAAGAAGCAAGTTTTTATGTAAAAATAAACTCTGTACCGCCTACGTTAGGTCCGTTCCGCTGTCGGCGTTCAGGGCTTTAGAAGATGATTTTTAAACTACTCTAGCTAATAAATGATCTAGGGTAGTTTAAAAATAGCTTCATATAACAAATGCCGGAGCAATTTCTCTTTAGCGACGAAATCGCCTGAGATTGATCGATTTGGACTGTCTAGGGAAAAACGGCACTTTAAACCCACCCCCCTCTGAAAGGCGCCAAAGTCGCGCACACGGGGAGCGGCAGAACTGCGGCTTGGTTCTTCTTGGTTACTTTGGTCTTCCAAAATATTCCAACTGGAATTTAAACTGGAGGTAGTGAAGGGAGGAGTTTAGCCAGAGAGGGTTATTGGGAAGAAAGTGCCACTTTAAATTTAGTTGCATCTGGCTGGGCAACCGTGGTTTGGTGGAGATTGCAGCACTGCTAAAGGTAGGTATTGTAACATACCTCATATAGAAAAAACTTTTTTCTATCTCTTCTACACTTCCCTTGATCTTCATCCCATTTGAAGTCTGAAGAAACGCCACCCATTCCTTCTCTCCAGAGGTGCCGTCTGTCCCGCTGAGTTACTCCAACATTTTGTCTTTTAATCTATCTTCAGTGTAAAGCAGCATCTGCAGTTCCTTGCTACTCACTTGCGAGGAGTTGGACCGGTCAATCGGCCCTGCCCGCGCACATGCGCACTCGCTCCACCCGGCGCGCAGCGTCAGCAACGGGCGTCCGACCTTCTCACTGGCAAAAGGAAGGGGAGACTCGCTCTCCAATTAGTAGTCTTTCAACACATAATGAAGAACCTACCGACCTACACACCAGTAATGTGTAAAATATCAATTCACATATTAGTTCGAATGAAACATCCGATATAAAACTCGGGGTTAGATTTGTAGATGAACAGTTCTGTTCTGTGCTCTCCCCGCGCCGGCTGCTTGGTATCCCCCGCGGCGGGCGGCTGGCTCCGGTTCCAGGGCCGGGCAGTAACCATGGGAACGATGGGCTCGGAGGTAAGGGAGAAGCGGCGTCGGCGGGCGGCCGGGCGGCCCGAGAGGCCTTGGCTCTGCACGGAGTCGCGTTCAGGTCGAGGGGGTTGCCATCTGCCGTTACCCCCTTCACACCGTCCCGGGGATTGAGGGCGGAGGGTGACCTGGGGCGTCGCCTCCCGGGTGTAGTTGGTGCCGGGACACTGATTATAAGTGGTAGTAGCAGAATTAGGGCATTCGGCCCATCAAGTCTACCCTGTCTAGATCATACCTGATCTACCTCTGCCTCCCTAATCCTATTCTCCTGCCATCTCCCTATAATCCCTGGCACCTCTGTACTGATCCTCTGGGCAGTGGAATGGGGCCCGACCGTGGGTTTTTGGGCCTCTCGCCGGTTCCCAGTGGGACTTTCTCTACCTAATTACCCCCGTTTTGACTTCACATTGGGTTCATCGCCACCTGTTGATTCCGTACTTTGAAGACATGCAATTTCAATCTGTGCCGCCCTCAACACGGTTTCCTGCAGGTGTCCTTTCACCCCCTCCAAATTGTTTTGAACAACATTCATGCTTTTCTAACTTCAGTGAAAAGGATTGATTTATGACCAAGGTTGTTGCACCTTGCAATCTAGGAGTGGACGACCGGGGACAATGTTTTAAGGAAGTATTATTTTAATGTATTAAAAGTATTTTCGGCAAGGACAAATTGGGCTGAAGGGCCTGTTTCGATGTTGTATGACTTTCATTATTTGTTCCATCCATTGAATTCTCCCGGGATGCTCAATTACATTAAGAAAATGTAGGGTCTTGCTCCCTAAATAAACATTTCAATATCTGTTTACATTTAAATATAAAGAGGGAGGGTGGGGTGAGTCACATTTAGGTGATCCTCAGAAATGTTTACCCAGCTAAATTATGCACAATTATGTAAGTGTTATGCACAAAACTTTTGGGTTTGTGAATGGGGACAATTTCAGAAGGATGTGGACAAAGTAAGAATATAGCAGGTGGAATATAACGTGAGAAAATAGTATTTGATGTACAAAACATTGCAGTTTTTCAAAACACTGATTGGAGAATGTTAATGTTCAGAGTCATTGAAAGGTAATGTACAAGTGGACTGAAATGAGGAGAAATATCTTTCAGAAGATGGTAGACGAACATGCTGGAGAAACTCAGCGGGTGAGGCAGCATCTATGGAGCAAAGGAATAGTCGACGTTTTCGGTTGAGACCCTTCTTTTGGAAGTCTATGTATAGGTTCAGTCACTGCTATTCAAAACATAACTTTTAATTTCTCAATATTTATCAAAGGGTAAAGGAAAAGTTTTAGAGAAGTTGAACTGAGAAGGAATGTCATCCATGAATGACAGAACATGTTTGAAAGACCAGATATCTTAGTCATTTGTAGAAACAAGGAACTGCTGATGCTGGTTTACAAAAAAAAGACCTAAATTACTAAAAGTAACTCAGCTGGTTATGAAGCATCCCTGGAGAATGACTGGTCTCCGCGGACGATGTTGTCCAGAAATGCTGCGTGATTTCTATGCTCTTTGTAAAATCAACAAGATATTCCTACTATAATACGTGTTTCCACATTGCAAATTGAAAATAACTTGATTGATGAATTAAGGAACACCATCTGCATTACATAGGCCAAATTTTGATCACACACGTGATCAGCAACTAGAGAACCATTTTATAGTTACAATGAAAATTGACAAGCAGAAAAATGCTGTCCTCCACAAAAAAGTTTTGGGAAATAATTACCTTCTAGCAGTAATCAGACACATTTGTCTCTTAAGAACAATATCTCTGATTCACCACGGGTAGTAATTGAAATTGACAAGCAATTACTTCTATCAACCCATGTGCAGTGCTACACTTTAAACAATGTAATGCGCAGCCTGAGCAAAAATAAATGTGTAGGTGGTATAAAAAATGTCTTTATTTTTGAAAATCATGTGGGTGGGGAAAGAAACTGTCATTGCAAGTCTGAAGAAGGGTCTCGACCCGTAACGTCGCCTATCTCCTTCGCTCCTTGGATGCTGCACCCGCTGAGTTTCTCCAGCCTTTTGTGTACCCTTGCAAGTTTGAAACACTGGTTCCTAACCACACGTTTCCCTATTGTTTTTGTAATACAATGTTTTATAATGCAATGTTTTTTAAGAATGCTTAGGAATTGCAGGTGCCCTCACTGAGATTATGAAACATCATTAAATGTGTGGTTGCAGAAAACTGAAGAATGGTTAATGTGGTATTATTAGAAGGGCTGCAAGGATAAGCCTGGGAACTATAGACCAGTGAGCCTAACATTTGTTGTTGACTAGTTACTGCAGAGTATTCTAATGTAGTAGTTATATGCAATTAGATAGATGGACTGATTAGGGATAATCAGCCTTTTTTTTACGTGGGAGATCTTATTATGAATTAGATTTTTTTTTTTTTTTAAGATAATAGACAATAGATGTAGAAGTAGGTCATTCGGCCCTTCAAGTCAGCACTGCCATTCAAAGTGATCATGGCCGATCATCCACAATCAGTACCCCATTCCTGCCTTCTCTCCATATCCCTTAACTCCACTATCCCTAAGACCTCTATCTAACTCTCTCTTGAAAGCATCCAGAGAACCAGCCTCCACCGCCCTCTGAGGCAGAGAATTCCACGCACTCGCAACTCTGTGCGAAAAGGTTTTTCCTCATCTCCGTTCTAAATGGCTTGCCACTTATTCTTCAACTATGGCCCCTGGTTAAGGACTCCCCCAACATTGGGAACATGTTTCCTGCCTTCCACTAGTGTCCAAACCCTTAATAATCATATATGTTTCAATAAGATCCCCTCTCATTCTTCAGTATACAAGCCCTGCTGCTCCAATCTATCAAAATATGACAGTCCCGCCATCCCAGCAATTAACCTCGTGAACCTACGCTGCACTCCCTCAATAGCAAGAATGTCCTTCCTCAAGTTTGGAGACCAAAACTGCACATAATACACCAGGTGTGGTCTCATTAGGGCCCTGTACAACTGCAGGAGGACCGCTTTGCTCCTATACTCAACTATGTAACCATAAAGGTCAGTGTGGACAGAATTGTAGACATTATATGAATGTCAGCAAGGCATTTGATAAGGTTTTGTATGGTAGGCTGCTTGGGAAGGTGAGATTGCATGGGATTGAGCGAGATCTGGCCGACTGGATTGAAAATTGGCATCATGGAAGGAAGCAGAGGATGCTGGTGGATGGTTCTTTTTCAGACTGGAAGCCTGTTTTTAGTGGTGTGCATTTGGAATTAGTGCTGGGCCCATTGTATCAACAATTTGGATGAGAATGTACGACAGGATTAGGAAATTTGCAGATGATACTATAGTGGGTGGTATTATACATTACGAAGGTAGTCATCAAAAATTGATCAGTTGGGCAAGTGGGCTAAGGAATAGTTAATGGAGGTTAATGCAGATAAATGCGAGTCATTGGATTTTGAGAAGTCAAACAAGGGCAGGATCTTCACAGTGAACGGCAGGGCTCTGGGGAGTGTTGGAGAGCAAAGGGATCTAGTGTGCAGTTACATAGTTCCTTGAAAGTAGTGTCACGAGTAGATAGGGTGGTCAACAAGGCTTTTGGCACATTGACCTTCAATGGCCAGGGTATTGATTATAAAGATGGGGATGTTATATTACAGTTTTATAAGATGTTGGTGAGACCACATTTAGAGTATTGAAAATATACTGGTCTAGTCCTACCAAAATCCACAGGATGCCAGATTATCAGAGTCTTAATGTTGATGTAAATTGATTATGAATCGGATTGAATAATGTGTTACATATGCCAGAAGATTAAAAAGTCTATGATAAGTAGACACATCTTTAATTAGTCAAGAGGATCAGGAAAAGTAAAATGGGTCACAAACCACCAATTAAAAATTCACAATTTTGAACATTTTATAAAATTCTCTTTATCCTATCTTAATTGGCTCGGATGAATAATTAAAAAAAAAATGGCTGAGGATAAAAAGGCACAAGCGACTGTAGATTCTGGAATCTTAAGCAAACACAAACACTGGAGGAACTCTGCAAGTCAGGCAGCATCTGAGGAGGGAAATGGACAGGTGACTTTTTGAATCAGGATCCTTTGTCAGTCTTCTATCCATTTCTCTACACAAATGTTGCCTGACTTGCCAATTTACTCCAGAAGTTTGTTCTTTGAAAGGATGACAGTCAGGAACCATTTATTATGGTGAACCTTTCAATAGAAATGCCAAGAAATACCTAAATTAATCAAATGCCAGAGTAATATCGCAAGACTGAAATAAATGAATTTTGGTCATCCTTGTATAGGAAAGATGTTGTAAAGCTGGAAAGAGTGTAGAGAAGATTTATGAGGATTTTGCCAGAACCTGAGGGCCAGAGCTAAAGTGAGTGGCTAGGACTTTACTCCTTGAAGCGCAAGAGGACGATGGATGATCTCATGGAGGAGCATAAGATCATGAAGGGAATAGATATAGCTGTACAGAGTCTTTTACCCAGAGTCTGGGAATTAACCAGAGGACATGGGTTTAAGAGGGGAAAGATTTAACAGGAACCTGAGGAGCAACCTTTTCACACAGGGTGCTGGGTATATGGAACAATTTCTACCAGAGGAGATAGTGGAAGCATGTCCTATAACAACATTTAAAAGGTGTAGGAATTCCTTCTCTCCAGTGATGCTGCCTGTCCAGCATTTTGGCATTTGGTAAGGTATTTTTCAGAAATATCTGTTGTTACTCCAACACACTTTTATCACACTTGTTTTACTTAAAATATTATGCAGTAATGTAACACATGTTCTAGTGACTCCAGTGTTTTTAAAGGGAACAGGAAATATACAAGCACCCTGGCTGTAGGCCAATTGAACTTTCCTGACACGGTGTACGAAACCCCTACCCCAGCTCTGGTTGTGTACCCAGACACTGTTTAGATCAGTCTGAAGAAGGGTCTCGACCCGAAATGGCATCCATTCCTTCTCTCCAGAGATGCTGCCTGACCCGCTGAATTACTCCAGCATTTTGTTTCTACCGACAGTTTAGACTCTGGTCCTGGCTGTCCCGGGGCTCAGTCCACACATGCAGAATCACTGTGGCCCTCGTCACACACTCGACATAAATGAGTGAACCAGATGCTGAACAGTTTGATGCCAATTCCTTGGAGATATAAATGTGTAACTTTCCATTGAATGTTTGGATGGTGCACATTTGATAGATACAAAATGCTGGAGTAACTCAGCATTTTGCATCTCTGGAGAGAAGGAATGGTTGATCATTTGATATTTTGCGCTTGGTATGAGTTGCAATAAATGAGGTAAGCAAGATGTTTGCAATTTATGAATTACTGCAACAATGTAGTTTTCACTGTGAAAATTACACTGACTGAAGAAATATGCATTAGCTTCATTTCATCCCTGTTAACATCTTTAAATGCATGATTAAATATTAGCCAAGACGTGTGCAATCCCCTCCAAAGAAGTACATCTGATAAAGTAGCACTTCTTTATTATTGCACTAACTTGTAGATCTAGACTGCCCTTAATTCTGTAAATATACCTAGATTGTTCGGCTCAACATAGTGTAACAAACTGAGACACTCTGAAGGTGAGGAATTAAAATAATAATCATATTAGTAAGGAAGAACCAACCTCTAAAAGTTTAATTTTTATATAAATATGCCTTATGTCACATATAAGTCAAAACAAATGTTGGACCGCTTGTTTACGGAAGTACTTCTGATCTGTACTTAATTCTCTTTATTGAGATATACTCTCCTTTTGTTAAAAAAAAGGTGGTTACGGATTCCAAGGAGATTGCTGAGATCTACAAAGAGTTGAGCAAATTCCCATCACTGTTAAAAGCTACCATTGGACCAGAAGTCATTTCTCAGTATGGCGGAAAACACTGCAACATCTATACAGGTAACTGAACCAAAGATATAAAAACAAAAATTAATGCAAAAAAATCTCTGGAATGAGAAATAGAATTAATGTTTTGGTTTGAAGATTCTCAGTTAGAATTGGGAAATAGAGCAACAAATTGTTTCAAATTGCTAAGAAATTGTGGGAAGAATACTGGAACAAATGGGTATATCTTTGATAAGATGAGGCCAAGGTTCCCATGAGCATAAATTGGAATTATTTGGCCGATGGGTTAATAGGGGCAGTTAGTGAAAAATAATTTGAACAAAACAACATGAAAGATAACAATTGTTCAATTCTTCTCAAGTTCAGGTTTGCATTTATTGTCACTTAACCAACTAAGGTACAGTGACATTTAAGTTACCATACAGCCATACTAAGTGAAAAGAACACAATACACACATAAAATAAATTTAATATAAACATCCACCACAGTGGAATCAACATTCCTCATTGTGATGGTAGCTTGAAGTTCCGGGCCAGTCTCCAGGAAAGACCGCACCACTCCACGTTGTTAGGCTGCAAAGGGGGAGCGGAGATGGGACACGGAGAAAATCACATCTCTGTTGAGGTAAGTGACTGAAAAAAATGTTTTCCCCCTATTCCACCATAAACTAACCAAGATACATTGAAACAAACTTTTAGAACATACTTAAAATACTAAAATCAGTAGAAATGACACAACGGTGGCGCCAGCTGGTGGATAAACAGATTCACATAACAAAGTAAATTATTTGTCTCCTAATCAATTTCTGAATGTATCACATTCATAGTTATGGGCCATCCACCTGTTTTCCATCTATCCAGACATCTCTACTTAACTACTCAGAGTGAAACTGGTAATCCACTATCTGACCATTATGGAATCCTGATGGTTTGGCGCCTGGGTTAATGACTTATGTTTGCCACACTCCCTTGAAGCTCCCTGGTGTCATTGGAAATGTTATTACAATATGGTGTAACATCTTAAAAAAGCCCAAGTGATTTTAAAATATGTAGGGGGTAGTAATGGAATACATCAATTATTGGATGTTTACGGTTCCAATAAATAATGTTATTATCCATTATTGGATTAAAAATCTGCCAGTCCAACACCACCAACGCCCTCAGCATGTCAGAATATTGGTGTTTCACTGAACTTTATATGCAAAATGGTTTAAACTCTTTCAGAGAATTGAAAAACTGTTAAAATTCCCAGCTTTTAGAATTGTCAAAGTTAAATGGAGAGCTTTGCAGAACAGTTTTAGGAGAGGAATTTCGTCACCGCAAAACTGGCATATCATCATTGTACCTTCCTACTGCTCAGACAACATCACAAATCTGTAATGCTTCAGGTCAGTGAGACTGGCTCTCTACATCAGGTTGAAGGAGGAATTTGCTCAGAGGAAGTCATGGATGGCAACACTGGGTGACTGTTTCATCAAGATCTGGCTTCTGTTAACCAAACGTGGACTTGTACCAAACATTCAGTGTTGAGATATAAAAAAATGTTGTTTTTTTTCAGAATGGTCTCAGAGGGATCTGGAGAGAGCGGAGCGGGTCAAATTCTGCCGACAATATATAATGTTCTACGATGACGATTCCATTGTATATGCCGGCCCTTCTGGAAACTGCACAGAACTACAAGGCGAGTGAGTAGAGCATATTACATACTGTATTTGCAATTTTATTCAATAGGTCAGTAAATAGTTGAGCCATAATGTTCAAACCTGTCCATTTAAATTAACTGGCTATAATGGTTTTAAAAGCACAAAATAAAGGTTAGTGGCTGAGGAAAGTAGATAATCATATTAAAAGATAAGGTCAAGACTTGTTAAGATTGAAATCATCTTTGGATAAATAGCAAATTATGCTTTTAAATAAAACATAAAAGAATGGTGAAATAAGTGTTCTTAAATTTGAGGTATTTAATGTGCTTGATGTTTATAGAGCAAGTTTCTTTCCTCTGAATTACTTGGATGACATGGAATACATGACCATATGTTCCAATCACAAAAACACAGCAGTTAATGGAAATTATTCTTTACGGTTTCTTGCGTTATTAAGGATGAGGTTTGTTTGTGCTGAAAGGCCAACTGATTAAGGTGGTAGAGGATCCATGTGAAACTGCTCCGCAGAAAGTTTGCATTTCACTGGTGGTTCCATATGGTAGCATTCTTCACGCAGATCATATTATTCTTGACCTTTGTACCTGACAAAGACATAATTGAGCTGGAATTTGCATGTTGGTACATGTCAGCAAACACGGTCTCTCTCCTCCAACCTCCCCCCCCCCCCCCCCCCCCATAGAAACCAAATGAGCTGGTGAAAGTCCACCTGGTCAATTAATGTACATTCAAAATCCATGCACACAGCAATAGAAATAGAATTGATCCTGGCTCCAGGGAGTGTGAGGCAGCATTGATTTAAAAATTCTTCAATGACCATTAACAGCAGCGCAGCACGGTGGCAGAATCAAGCATGTTGCAATGTGGAATGTTGCATTGCCAGTTATTTGCTCCTAGATAAGACTTAAAAATGGCAGGCATGCCTGTCAGCCCGAGAGTAAAAATCCTGAGATTTTCCTATGATTCCAACATAAAATTTGTCTTCTGCCTGGTATCTTATTGTGACTCATGCACAAGAACACCTAGATTCCACCGAACTTCACTCCATCGCCTCTCTCCATTATGTATTATTTATTTCTCGACCAGTAAAATCAAAATAAACGAATTTCATAGGTGTTCATGGTCTCTTGCTCATTATTTCATGAAATGTGACTACTCAAAGTTAATTACAGTGGTATATTTTCTAACTTTTACTGCAAAGTTACTATTCTTCATTTTGTAGGCTGTTGAGCAAAGAGTCGCCATCTGGATTTTTGAAGGCTGTCCTTCGGGAACACATAAACAAAAAAGGAGAGGAAAAACAATTTCTTGAGGTAAGTTATGGCCAATGTGGGCCATATGTAGGCAGGTGGGACTAGTATAGCTGGGGCGTATTGGCTGGTGTGGTCGTTGGGCCGAAGGGCCTCTTTCCACACTCGATGACTGTTTTTGAAGCAAATTGCTGCTTGTTACAAAGTTGATAAAGCTGTGATAATTACTTCCAGAATTAAAGTTTATTGAAAGAAGGCCGTTAACACCTTTTTGACAAAGGGGTCCAAATATGAAAACTTTCTCACATATCTGTTATGGTAATAAAAATGTGTAGGAAGGAACTGCAGATGCTGGTTTATACCAAAGATACACAAAATGCTGGAGTAACTCAGCATGTTCTTTGAGCTATTTTTGTTTCATAATTAAACATCAGTCACTCTGAACTGTGATGTTTCATGTTGCTACAAAGTATTTTATGAATCTGTGGTATGATGATGTTTCTTTGTCATTGCTATTTTCCTTCCTTGAAATCAATAATGATAGTTTTCAGGAAGACATCTGAATAAGCAAGAGCAAATGGTTCATTTTTTTTTACCAATGATCGTTCCTTTGCAAATAAAGGAGAACTTCCTCTTCGCAAAAGAATACCCAGTCCAACCATTGTACATCTACAAGATTTGGTATCTTCATAGAACATTGATTGTATTTTATTTTTATTCTAAATTATGTGTGGCGAGATTGGAACACCATTTTCCTGTGAATTAAATCTTCATTATAGACATAAAAACGTGGGAATAAATGCTATTATCACAATTCTGTCTAGAAATTAAATCTGAGTAAAAAAAAATCCTGTAATTGAATTTCTTGGGACATACACCCTGAGATTTTCAGTGTAATTCCTATCTCATCTTATCTTTCTAAATAGTATGCTTTAGTATTATTTTCACATTTTTATGTCAGTGTTTAACTATAGAAATTATTCCACACATGCACTGATGTTGGATTCAATATTTAATTTACCAGTAATTATTGAGCTTCAGTGGATATGTGATCTTGTCCTTTATTATTTGTATGTTTACACTTGCTGATTGCATTACAGATCTGGAATAAAAACTCTAAGGAAAAGAGCATAAATCTGACTGCACTCGACAAGCATGGCAAAGTGTATGAAGATGGTATGAACAGTTTTTATTCTGAAATTAAATTATTATTTTATTATAAGGTCAGTGTACATCTTTTGTATTTGAAATCCAAACAAAAGTTAAATGCAAGATTTGGTATTGTAAAAACTCATATTGTTTGGCCTTTATTTTTGATTGTACATGTTGTGGGGGAAGGGGCCACAGTATTAGTGTGAATGGAGGATTGGTTAAGGATTCTAAAACGTAGGAATAAATGGGTCTTTTTGTTAGTTGGTTTTTGATAGCCAGTTACATGGATCAGTATTGAGCTTATTTTCATGACCCTGACTGGAAATCCAAAAGTTATTGTTATCTGTTCCTTATGGGCAACCAGCTTCACTACTACAGTCCAACATGGGAGCAAAAAACTGGACACAATGCAGTTTTTCAGGTTTTGAGTAGATTCAATGCTGAAACGGATAGTTTTTTGCTCTGAAATAATTGAGAAATTTGGCTTAAAGGTTGACTAGGTACTGGTAAGTCAAACCTTATTGAATGGCAAGGCAGACTTAGAACATAGAACAGTTTAGCACAGCAATGGGCCCTTCAGCCCACAATGTTAAACTGATCTCATCTGCCTGTATATGATCCAATCCCTCTATTCTCCACATTTCCATGTGCTAATCTAAAAGCCTCTTAAATGTCACTATGGTATCGGTCTCCACCACTCCTCAAATAGCGTCCCAGGCCCCCACCACTCACTGTGTTAAAAAAAACTTGCCCCCGCACATCTCCATTAAACTTCTCCCCCCTCACCTTATCGCTTTGCCTCTAGTATTGGACAATTGTACCCTGGGGGAAAGGTTCTGACTGTCGACCCCTTTTACGCCACTCTTCATTTTATATACTTCTATCATGTCTTCCCTCAACCTCCCACGTTCCAAAGAAAACAATTCAAGTCAAGCTGAAGCCCTCTAATCCAGGCACCATTCTGGTAAATCACCACAGCGACCTCTCCTAAGGCTCCACATCTTTCCCGTAATAGGGCCACCAGAACTGCACACAATCCTCCATATGCAGCTTAGCCAAAGTCTTATTGCTGTATCATGACTTCCTGACTCTTGTATTCAATGCCCCTAGCAATGAAGGCAAGCGTACCATACACCTTGAGGAATCATTTCTCCTCTTCTATGTCATATGCTCTTAACACTTTAAAAAAACTTATTACATTCGTTAATATTATTGTGTTCATTTTTTTTTCTCTCCTCAGATCAGTTTGGTTGCCTTGTGTGGTCTCACTCAGAGACTCATATCCTGTATATTGCTGAAAGGAAAAGACCTAAAACTGAATCCTTCTTCCAAACTAAGTCGCAAATTACTATGACTGAGGAGGATGAGTACAGCATCAAATCCGATAAACAGGAGAAGCCTGTGAAAGTAATCCTATTCTCATGTGGCATCCTCTACAGTATCTATTTACTCTACCTTGAAAGATTAGCATATAAATAAGAGACCAATTTAATTGTAAAGTTTCTGGTTTTAAAGTAGTATTTTGCTTTGGACCTCAAATATTTGGTTTAGGCCACTTTGGAGAAAAATAAACGATTTGTATATGATTAACTGATTTTTGGAGGCTATGCACATCTGTCAGCAATGTTTTAATTAATCGCTGTTTACTTTGCAGGGAGATGATTTTGTGTACTGGGAGGACTGGGGAGAAACATTTACGCAAAAGACCACACCTGTGTTGTGTGTTCTGGATATTGAAAGTAATAACATCTCAGTTCTGGAAGGGATTCCTGACCACATTTCACCTGGGCAGGTTTGTTTCCTTTTCATTGCTGTTGTATATGGCAACCATTTCAGATTCATCTGAGTATGTGCACTGAATCATTTTTAGCCCCCTATCCTTTCAGTTGTGGTCCACATCGATTTCAGTACCTGATTTAAATTTCCTTAAAAGACAGATATCAACAGTGAATTGTGTTTTCTTCAAACTTTTTAATTTATCAGACGTGAAACATCACTTAGTGATCTTATTGAATGGTAGGACAAAACTTGGGTTAATCACCTACTTTGGGTTTTATTATTTATGTTTCTATATTATACATGAAAAAAAGTTCAGTCGAAAATGAGTTTGACCAGTTCTTGCCAATTTTGCATCGAAAACCTTTAAATTTTTTTGAGTTTCATGGAAACTAATTTCAATGAAACATTTGTGAATGTGGGTGGAATGTCTGCTGTCTTTTGGATGTAATTTTAATGCCATGTACTATAGATTTTAGCTGTGTTTAAAAACACCTTGAACCTGACACTTTTGTGGTTTTTATCTATATTTTCAATTTAACAAAATGCTCTATTCTGACTGCTCACACTGTATTTTTAAAGGAAAACATTTTTTTTTTTTTAAATATGCAACTTTTATCTTTGCTTCCACCTTCCCCAACCTACTTGTTTGTATTTCAGGCATTTTGGGCTCCCAATGACACGGGCATCTTATTTGTTGGATGGGATCATGAACCTCAACGGTTGGGTCTCGCGTACTGCACCAATAGAAAGTAAGCAGAGTATGTAAAATCATTGAATATAGCTAATTGCAGATAACTTACCCGGAATGTATAAACTGCTGAGAAAATATAGTATACACTTATTTTTCCTGATACAGTGCCCTCCAAAATGGTTAAAGTGCACATTTGTCACATTTTAATAAAGGTCATTTTGGTTTTACCATGTAGAAATTACAGCAGTGTTTATACATCGTCCCCCCCCCCCCCCATTCATTTCAGGGCACCATATTGTTTGGGACACAACAATGTCATGTAAATGAAAGTAGTCATGTTTAGTATTTTGTTGCATATCCTTTGCATGCAATGACTGCTTGAAGTCTACGATTCATGGACATCACCAGTTGCTTGGTGTCTTCTCTGGTGATGCTCTACCAGGCCTGTATAAGCAGCCATCTTTAGCTTATGCTTGTTTTGGGGGCTAGTCCCCTTCAGTATTCTCTTCAGCATATAAAAGGCATGCTCAATAAGCGAGTTCAGTATTCCGAAAAACGCAAGGAATCATGGGATTTCTCAAAGGTCACAAGCGATTTAAAACTTGTTTTAAAGTTTGTTTGGGATCATTGTCTCGCTGTAGAATGAACCGCCAGCCAATGAGTTTTGAGGCATTTGTTTGAACTTGAGCAGGTAAGATATGTCGATACACTTCAGAATTCATTATGCTACTACCATCAGCAGTTGTATCATTAATGAAGATAAGTGAGCCAGTACCTTCAGCAGCCATACATGCCCAGGCCATAACACCCCCACCACTGTGCTTCACAGATGAGGTGGTAATCTTTGGATGTTGGGCAGTTCCTTCTCTCCTCCATACTTTGCGCTTGTCATCACTCTGATATGTTAACCAGTGGTTTGGAAATACAGTGTAGCCTCTGTATTTCTGTTCATGAAGTCTTCTGCAGACGGTGGACAAATCCACACCTGACTCCTGAAGAGTGTTTCTGATCTGTCGGACAGGTGATTGAGGATTTTTCTTTATTATAGAGAGAATTCTTCTGTCATCAGCAGTGGAGGTCTTCCTTGTTATGCCTTTGTGATTAGTAGGCTCACCAGTGCTCTCTTTCTTCTTAATGATGTTCCAAACAGCCTACGGTTTGGCTGATGTCTCTAACAGTTGTATTCTTGTTTCTCAGTCTCATCATGGCTTCTTTGACTTTCATTGGCGCAACTTTGGTCCTCGTGTTGATAAACAGCAATAACAGTTTCCTAAGGTGATGGAAAGACTAGGTGCTGAGTACTATCTTACTTGCATGATGGAAGCAATTACAAACACTTGTGAAGCCATGTGTCCCAAACATTATGGTGCCCTGAAATGGGGGGAACTATGTATAAACACAGCTGTAATTTCTACATGGTGAAACCAAAATGTATAAAAATACCCTTCAATAAAATCTGACTATGTGCACTTTAACCACATGTGATTTTTGTTTTTCTATTACAAATCTCAAATCGTGGAGCACAGAGACAAATAAATAAACATTATGGAGGACACTGTATTTGTTGGATTTTGTGTATTCTTGATGGGACATCAGTTGGAATGCTGAAATTAAGCATGTCGGAAATATTAGGTTTCACATTCCTGATTTACTCTCAAGGCACCTTCTGTGGAAAAGTGTCTTCCAGCCAAATAAAATCAAGGACCAGCCGTTTAGACGACAAAATTGGAGGACACTGATGATATAGAACAAGTGAACATGGAGCACAGCTAAAATGATTGCTTTGCTCATTTATACCAGTGCACAGGAATCTTTGGTATTTTTGTTTATTATTATTTTGATTCAATATTTCAGGTCTGGGCTGTACTATGTGGATCTGACAGGTGGCAACTGTGGTAAGTGAATACGATTATGTGAATGAATGTTATTGCCATCTTCATATTATTTATAATGCTTTAACTGTTCTGCTAGCATGGAGATTTTGTGTTTGCTTGTAAAGAACCTGGAGCTGAATTTTGTTTTTGATATGCATAATTTGCATGCCATAATCGGAGCCATTATTTGATAAATGTAACTTTGCTGAGGTGAAAACTAGCTGTGTTTTCTGTGCAGTATTAACAGTGTGAATCTCTACTTACTGTGGTTTGAAAGTGAGTGCATTTCAGAACTGAAGAAATATGAACAAAGTAACATTTTCTAGTGTGAGGAAAAATGCTACACACAGTACAGATTAACAACTATCTGCCTATCAAAAGCCACCTTGCATGTGTTCACCTATTACCTGCTCCTCCTCTCTTCCAAGTTACTTCTTCCCCCCCCTCTACAATCAGTCTGAAGAAGGGTCCCGATCGAAAGTCACCTATCCATGTTCCCCAGCGATGCTGTCTAACCTGCTGAGTTACTCCGTAACACAACTCTTTTTGTGTTAACTATCTGTTACTTTAGGTCCTTGTGGTTTTTGAAGAGATGAACCCTTGCAATCCAATCTGGCAGTTGAAGTTATAGTGATAGAATATATTGAAAAAAGTGGTACTTTACATTTTATAGGAACAATTAATGTTTAATCAGCCAGTTTAACTGCATTAGAGTCCCCAGCCAGTTTAATTGCAGAGCAAATATGGTTATGGAAGTTGAACAGCCCTCTCAGAAAATGCTTAAGAATCATTATATTATTTGGGGTATCATATTCATAGAATATATTGTCATGGAAATAATGCTGTAAATATTCAAGTGTGCAGCAAATGGTTTTTAAGGGCTACAGGTTTGGACAAGTGTGCAATAATTATTGCTGAACATGATCAGTAGTTTAGCATGCCCAGGACGTGCTGGGATTTCTAATGTGTATGTTGGGTTGACTTGGATACTGTCACTCTCTGTAGAAGGTCCTCCAACCACATACTCGGGGCTGAACTGGTGTGCCTATCAAGTTGAATGATATTGTTACTCTGAACTCAGATTTCGGATCATTCAAGTCAGCAGTTGAAGTTTACCACTTTTTCCAGTTTTGATCACATCACTGCCTAATGTCACATCTGGTCTCTGCTCAAGGAAATGGGAATTAATCTCTCGGCATATCAAGCTGTGTCATCGGTTCATCACTGTGTCATCGGTTCGTCTTAAGTTCCGTTGAGCATGTCAAATATATTTTATTATGTTTATTTCACAATCCAGGATGCCAAAAACAGAATCAGTGAAACAGGTTACACACTTTCAAGTCATTTATTGATAATTCTGTTGTAACATCCTCAAGGATGAGTCTTTATAACAATATGCATTTCACAGAAACTTTATTGGGGAAAGATAGTCCTTATCTTGGGGGAAAAAAATAGGTCTTGCACCTTCTTCATTCTAACTTTTAATCAGCTGTGAACAACACTAACATATGTCTCTGTATAGATAATGACATCCTATGTGTGACAACTGTTTCAATTTTGTTAAGGTTTATTTCCAGGGAGGCAGTGGGATAAGTTTTCAGAGAGGCTGATCCACTATGGTATTGCATTATGGCAATGTGGGTCATGGAATTGTAGATGGATAGGGCTGAATGTACCACTATGTTTCTATACATTTCTATGTTGGATGAGGTTCTACAATGCTTCAGAAAATGTACCCTAATTCTTTATAAAATGCATGTGTTGTTCATGTTTAGAATCTGCTTTCTTTTAATCTCTCCCTCAGTGCAACTTTCTTCTCAAGCAAATTCGGTTTGGTCTCCACGACTCAGCCCTGACAAGTGTCGAATTGTCTACTTTGAAGGTGATGCAGGTGGTCCCCACCACCAGTGTTGTAAACTTTGCATGGTGAGTTTGTATTTGGAAAATAGGTTATATCAAATTAAATATTTTCTGAACAAAAACATCCATTCGCAGAAGTTATTTATATGGGTAAAATCAGTGTCACAATTTATATATTTGTTGAAACTTTTAGCTAGTAATTATATGGAGTAAGCAGAATGCAGAGATAAAGCATAAAAGACCCGAGTCAGTTTTGTTCACGTAGCTTGGAAGTTGAATGCTGATGTTGAATTTTTTCCTTTGCATATTTCTGCTTATATGTCTATAATTTTTGATGTATTTTTTCTGTTTTGTGCTGTTCTCTTACTCAGTTTTCTATTCAAACCAATAGATCTTTGATATAATTTCATAAATTAAAACTTATTAATCAAGGGTTGAAATATTTTTGTGCAGGCATTCCAGTCTTAATTGTGCGTTTGCTTGCAGACAGTTCCAGTTCGGTAAAAACAATCTAATATTTAAACTAAACCCATTTTAAACTTGCTCATATAAAATTTTAATTGTAGGTTAATAGCCAATCAGCTCTCAGGAATCAGGTCATTCATTTAACCTTTTGTGCCTCAGATTTATTCTTCTTCTAGGTACAATGCTGGCTAGCCGAGTTTTGCAGAACCATGAGTGTCCTACGGCGTGTGCATTGGTCTATAGAAACATAGGTGCAGGAGTAGGCCATTTTGGGCCTTCGAGTCAGCACCACCATTCAATATGATCACGGATGATCATCTAAAATCAGGCCATTCCTGCCTTTTCCCCATATCCCTTTATCCCTTTAGCCTTAAGATCTAAATCTAACTCCCTCTTGAAAACATTCAGTAAATTGGCCTCCACTGCCTTCTGTGGCAGAGAATTCCACAGATTCTCAACTCTCTGGGTGAAAAGGTTTTGCCTCCTCTCGGTCCTAAATGGCCTACCCCTTATTTATAAATTGTTCTGGACTCCCCCAACATCGGGAACATTTTTCCTGCATCTAGCTTGTCCAATCCTTTAAGAATGTTTAATATTTCTCTCAAATCTCTTCTCATCCTAAATTCTCGTGAATACAAGCCCAGTTGACCCATTCTTTCATCATATATCAGTCCTTCTATCCTGGGAGTTAACCTACACGGCAATTCCTCAAATTAGGAGACATAATTGCACACAATACTCCAGGTGCAGTCTCACCAGGGCCCTGTATAACTCCGGTAGGACCACCTTGCTCCTAAACTCAAATCGTCTTGCAGTAGAAGGCCAACATGCCATTAGCTTTCTTCACTGCTTGCTGTACCTGCATGCTTACTTTCAGTGACTGATGTACAAGCACACCTAGGTCTCGTTGCACCTACCTTTTCCTAATCAGACACCATTCAGATAATAATCTGCCTTCCTGTTCTTGCCACCAAAGTGGATAACCTCACATTTATCTGTTAATATACTCCCACTGCTGTGTATGGCCCATTAGATAAATATTTCTACCTTCCCAAGTGAACCTGCTGGCCTTTAAATTATAAACCCATCCCACTGCATGAATGGTCCATCAACACCAATGCAGATTTCTTTCTGATCCTAATCCCCATACCAAACCTATTATATCACTTTGAACAGGTGCCTTTGAAACCTTGTCCCGAGGAGAATCCTCTTCTAGATTCACTGCCCAATAGTTAAAACTGCAGAATTCATTAGTACTCTTCTCTCATAATTGAAACCCACACCCATTAAACATGGAAGAAAGTATATGTTGCTGGGTTTTTTTCAGTAGGCTACCAGTGATAATTTCTTTGCTGGGACATAGATGTGCATCTTAGAGTTTGGAGGGTGGAGTAGAAGAAAAGTCTGGAAAAGTGTATTCCCTGCGATATGACATCATGGCTGCCCGAGGACAGATTTAAGAAGATTCTGTTGGTTTCTTGTGAACTGGAGAGCATAGTTTGAAGAGAAAAACTGTGCACAAACTTAGTCTGAAAAAGCTAGTAATACTCAGCAATTATGGCAGTATCTATGCAGATGAAAATATAATCGGTTGGTTTTAATCTGTTAGTGTATTATTGCGTTTACGGCTTCTTAAGCTGCAGCAAGTAATAATTTAATTGTCTGTGGATTGGACAATTAAATATGCTTGACTTTTGACAAATAGGCCAAGTTCTGTTTCCATATCTTGTATTTAAGAGATTGATATATTTTGCGATTGTATTAAATTTTGATTATTTGCCTAAGGATTGCTCCTGTTTGCTCTTGGATTGGGTTACGGACAGCTCGGATGAAGAACTACAGCAACTGTAGCCACCTAACTGAAGAGTAAAGGATTTTATCTTATAGAGTCATGTAGCACAGTCTCTTCACGTGGGACTAGTATAAAGGGCCAACTTGCCTATGCCAACCAAGATGTCCCTTTATACTATGTGCCAAGCCTTTGGCCTATTTCACCTCTAAACCTTCCTATCGATGTACCTGTCCAAATGTCTTTTAAATGTTGTTATAATACCTGCCTATAACCTGTCTGATTCATGTCAAACATAAAAGCCAACAACTGTAACCAAGATTGGTTATTTTTCAGTATGACTGGTACACAAAAGTGACCTCCACTGTGGTGGATATTGTGAATCGGCCAGATGAAGGTAATTAACACTTCAGCATATAGATTCAGTGATGTAGCTTGAAGAGTCAAATATTCAGTGAGGTTAGATTTACTTTTAGACATTGTTGCATTTCTATTTCCCAGTTTTTCTGCCATTCCCTTTATTCTAGTTGCTGTTAATTCGTGGGATAGAATTCCACATGTAAGCGCAAATAGTTAGAATCAACAATGTGTATTGGACTGACTGCTTTCTAACTTAGTCTAAAGTTGTTTTGCTTCCTAGCTAGAAGAACTGAGGGCAACAGTTGCCTTGTGTAAAATCAATAATGCACACGGTGTAAATTAGACACTGGGGCTTCTGGCCTAAATATTTTGTTGTTACATCGGATGGCACGCTGAGCCATTAATCCATCAGTCTTGTGCATTATCAAATATGGATCACAAGATGGTGATCTGGAGAAGCAAATTGTGCACAATTTACATTTAATTACTGGCATTCCAATAACTCAGTCTATAATTGTTGCCTTCTCCATTTCATTGGAGATGGCTCGTATGCGTATCAGTTCACCCGCATAGAGAAAACGTGGAAAAATATGATTTTGGTTAAACAAAAATGGTTTTAGGTTACTGTGACTTCTAAACTTTAGTCAGGGTGAAATTCAATTTTGACAATCATAATATTCTATTTTGGATAACATTAATACATGCAAATGTGTAAAGAATAGCACAATAATTTCCTTGTGTATAATGTTTTTTAGATGGATTTACTGGCATATACTCTTCAGCACTGGCACAGAATTGTTGGGCTATGGACAGTCAGCGGATTCTCATTGATACACCTCAAAGGAGCAGAAAGGTAAATTGTCAATTGCAGAGTATTGTTGGTGATTTTTGTCTTTGTAAGCTTGTTAAATGCAAGAAACAGTTAATTACAGTGGGGGGGGGGGGAGGGAGATAGTGTCCGTTATTGCCGAATTGCACTATTACCATGTAAGAGATGACCGAGTAATTGAGTAGTTGGTTTCCACCTCTTGTCCCAATTCATATTTTTCTCTCAATCTATAAGTAGACCATTCGCATTTTGTTGATTTCAATGCAAAAAAAAAAAATGGCTGCCATGTTTTCTGTGTTACAAGAGTGATAACATTTCAAATGGTCTTGATTAGCTCCAAAATTCTCTGAGTCATGAAGGGCACTCATAAAAACAGGTATTTTGCTTTAGAAAAAATGTATATCTTTGTGTTGAATGGTGGTAGTGGGAATCACTATACGCTTTTGGGTATATTGTACTAACTTTTATGTCCTGTTGAAATAGTTAAATAGTCAAGTGAAAATCCCATCACCATTGGACATCATCAGAAATCTTTGACCAACTTGCCTGAAAACTTGGAAACACAAAGAGCTGCAAATGCTGATTTAAAAAACAAAACAAAACAAAACACAGAGTGCTGTCGTAAATCAGCAGGCCTAGCAGCATCTCTGGACAACATGAAGAGGTGACGTTTTTGGTCAGGACCCACCTTCAGACTCAAGAAGGTCCCAACCCGAAACCTCTCCTGTTCATGTTTTCCAAAGGCACTGCCTGACCTGATGTTACTTAAGCACTTTGTGTCCTTTTTGCCTAAAAAACAATCTGTTATCTCTCGACCTGAAACATCACCCACCCATTCTTTCTCTCCAGAGATGCTACCTGCCCTGCTGAGTTACTCCAGCATTTTGTGTCTAGTCTGTTAGGCTTGTTTGACCAGTTTCTCCTGAGACACATTGAAAGGGTTCTCTCGGCCTCTAAATTTACACAAATCTTTGTGGCAGTAATTCTTCAAAATATTTATTAGCTAGCTGTCCAGAGAAGAGATTCATTGAAAAAGGAAAAGTGCTATTTTTAAAAAAAGTATTCTGGTGTCAGTAGTATAGTTTTCAGATTAGCATTGATTTTTTTTTTTGATTTTTTTTAAAAATCCGTTTTATTTGTAACTTGCACATAAAGTGCAAGTGAAATGAATTTGCCAGAAGTGGTACAATGACAAAAGAGTGAGTACAATAAGTTTCCGTGACGTGAAGAATTTTGTGGAAGATCGTGACCTTGGCTACTGCAAATTATTTTTTCATAATAAATTAATTAGATGAATAGTTTGCTTCAGTATTATTGATAGCAGGTTCTGGATTCTTGTATTACCTATTGAAATGAGATTCTAGATCTATTTTTTCCAATTTAAAATCCATCCTTTTTCAGGGTAATTTCTATCTTGTCCACCTTCCAATAAACTTACAGAAATGTACCTAATTGCTTCTTGTATCTATTTGTGTAGTCTATCTCTACTGTTGTTTACAACAGCTTCCATGCACCTGTTACATTCATGCAAAGATAATGCACAACTTCCTCAGCCCTAACTTGCTAATTTTCAAACATCATCATCATTAGTGTTCAACGTTTGCCAGAATGAGCTGTTTTAAAGTATGTAGAAAATTGATTTAAAATCCTATTTTGCAGTTTACATCCTTATATTTTGATTTGTTTTCCTTTCCTCAGGATCTCCTCGTAATAAACATACCAACAAGAAATGTGACATCACTTACCAGTGGTAAATTTCTGTGTTTGTAGTTTTAATTAGTCTGCAGTTTTCTTCTACGTGTCATTTGTTCTTTGTCTGAAGCCCGATTGGTAGCTTTCTCTTCAATCTGCATATGCATCTTCTGTTATTTACATTACAGACTCAGATGCTGGAAGCTGGTCACTGCTGGCTATTTACCAGGATCTGATGGTGATCACGTGCTCATCCCCCAACTGCCCACCCAGTCTGGTATGAGAGCTCTTATTGCACAACTTGTTTTGAAGTATCATAACTCTCTGTAAATGCAATAGAAAGATAACACATTACTTGAACTTGCTTGATTGTGTTTTGGACTGGCTACATTTATGAATGATTGGAAAATAGCACCATCAGGTCGGCAAGTTAAATATTGCAGTTGTTCCTTGGAAAACATATATATTCATGATCTCTTATGTAACACTCCAAAATGTTAATGTGCAGTCAAATAGTTGTAGAATAGCAGAATTTTCTTCAGAAATTCCTGTATAATTAATGGCAGTGTGCACCATCCACCTTAAGCACTATCATTAACTCCTTTCCCATATCTTCCCCTAGCTACACATCCCAACTCCAAAGATTCCAGTGTTTCAAGGGGTTGCATTAATTGTTCTGTACATCAATGAAAATTATTTATTTGTGTATGAAGGAACTGCAGATGCTGGTTTAAACCAAAGATAGACACACAATGCTGGAGTAACTCACTGGAACAGGCAGAATCTCTGGAGAGAAGTGGTGATGTTTTGGGTCGAGACTCTTTTTCAGACTGACGTCGGGGAAGGAGATAGACAGATAGATATGGAAGTGTGAAGGTGTGAAAACAGGGCACTGGGATTGATCAAGGAAAATATAATATAGATCAATGTTAGCTAGGAGGTGCAACCCATCCCTTTTGTGCAAGTCATCCCTGCCCCAGAAGAGATTCCAGTGCTCTAGAAATCTAAATCCCTACCCCCTGTACCAACTCCTCAGCCACACATTCAGATCCCCTCAGCCACACATTCAGATCCCTTATCTCCCTGTTCCGACCTTCACTAGCACAAGGTACTGGAAGCAACCCAGAGATAAGCACCCTAGAAGTCCTGCTTTTTGGCCCCTGTCTAGTTCTCTATACTCGCAGAATCTTCCTCTTCTTACTCACGTCATTTGTACCTACCTGCACAACTACTGCCCTAATTTAAGCAACTGATAATTTTCTCAAAATTGAGTTATTAATTGTTTTAGGGCATTTGAGATATGCTTACACAATGGTGAACAAAATATGTCTTCTCTGAGTACAATTTGAAAATATTTATACCAGAGGAGTAAGAAATTCCCTCACAGAGATCTAAAAGAAAAACACGTTTTCCTCATTTACAAGAAAACGCCTTTCTGTCAGTTGCTTCCTTTTGTCAAAGTAGGGCAGACTACTTCCGGCTGCTTACCTTCCCTCTCGAAGATATTCTGAAGTCGGTCTGACTATCAACTGACATCTATTATAAACCCACTGACTACCACAGCTATCTGGACTACACTTCTTCCCACCCTGCTTCCTGTAAAGACTCTATCTCCCACTCCCAATTTCTCCGACTGCGCCCATGATTAAGTATTCAAAACCAGGGATGTCCTCATTCTTTAGGGAACTGGAGTTCCCCTCTTCCATCATAGACAAGGCACTCACCAGGGTCACCTCGATATCCCGCAGCTCTGCTCTCGCTCCCCTTCCCCCAATCGTAACAGGGACAGAGTCCCCCTAGTCCTCACCTTCCACCCCATCAGTCGTGGCATACAGCACATAATCCTCCAAAATTTTCGCCACCTCCAAAGGGATCCAACCACTAGCCACATCTTCCCATCTCCACCACTTTCCGCAGAAACATCCCTCCGCAACTTCCTGGCCAACTTTCCCCTGCAACCGCAGGAGATGCAACACCTGTCCCTAGACCTCCCCCCTCGACTCCCTCCAAGGACCCCAACAGTCTTTTCAGGTGGAGGTAGAGGTTCACTTGCACCTCCTCCAACCTCATCTACTGTTCCAAGTGTGGACTCCTGTGTATCGGCAAGACCAAGTGTAGGCTCGGCAATCGTTTCGTTGAACACCTCCGCTCAGTCTGCCTGAACTTACCTGATCTCCCGGTTGCTGGATGCTTTAACTCCCCCTCCCATTCCCACACTGATCTTTCTGTCCTGGGCCTCCTCCATTGTCCGAGTTAGGCCCAGTGCAAATTGGAGGAACAGCACCTCATATTTCGCTTGGGCAGCTTACACCCCATCATTGACTTCTTTAACTTCAATTAGCCCTTGCTTTCCTCCCCTCTTACGCTCCATTCCTCCCCCTTGCCAGTCTTACTATCACCTCCTTCCCAGTTCTCCGACCAGTCTCACTGTCCCCCCCCTTCCCAGTTCTCTGACCAGTCTTACTGGCACCGACTTCATTTTGTCTCTGCTTTGTTGTTACCTTCTCCCAGGTAACGATGATCTATTCTACATTTTCCTTGATCTCCATTCCCTCTGTCCTGTTTTCACACCTTCGCACTTCCTTATCTATATCTCCCTCCCCCCCCCCAGACGTCAGTCTGAAGAAGGGTCACGACCCAAAATGTCACCCATTCCCAGATGCTGCTGGTTCCGCTGATTTACTCCAGCATTGTGTCTATAATTAGTTATTTATTCATTTGACTACTTTTGAGGGACGCAATATTTTTATAATTGATTAATGTGGAGCCTTGTTACTAACTTAATGTTGTTTTAATTCCTATAGAAAGTAGGCTTTTTGCCTGCTGTAGGCAAGGAACAAAAGGTCACTTGGGTGGCACTAGATGAAACTGAACCATTGCCAGGCATCGATTGGAAAATTCTGACTTTTACACCTCCACTTGAACAAGAGAATCCTAAATTCTGTAAGTAGGAAAATAAAAAGTAATTGTATGGTGCTCTGTTGTTCTTATCTGAACCCCCTTTATCTAACTGGATTTCCTTTTGTTCTCTATTTGAACGGGGTCATTTAAACATGTTATTGAATAGTTAGTGAAACCATTTTAATTCAAAGTCGTGCTTTTTAGTTGACTCCATCCGGTCCGAATCAAAAATGTGTCTATAATATAAATTCAGTTTTAGTTCAGAAACAATGTTAGCAAAATAATCTAAATTTAGATACTCGATTGATCTGAACAGAGCATTTATTTTTTGATAGACACAAAATGCTAGGGTATCCCAGCGGGACAGGCTGCATCTCTGGAGAGAAGAAATGGCTGATGTTTTGGGTCAAAACCCTTCTTCAGACTGAGAGTCGAGTGAGAGGGAAACTAGAAATATGTAAGGGTTCTTGTAGGTTTGATTGTGATCAAGTATTGTCTTTCTGCTGACTGGTTGGGATGCAACAAAAGCTTGCCACTGTACCTCTGTGCACATGTCAGTAAACTAAACTGAGCATGTAAGACGTTAAAAAGACAGATCAAAGCAGATGGTGATCAAGGAAATGCGCACTCATTTTTTTTTTTTTACCTGTGTCCTCTTGGTTTGACCTGTTCACTGTTCAGGAGATATCTGGTATTGCTGATGGACTGTTGCAATTTCCTTTTCAGTTGTTTCTTTCCTTTTCACTTAGCTGCAATGAATTTTGAAGGTATCCTTTTGAACCCCAGAGAAAGAAAAGATGGTGCTCCTCCTCCAGTTATTGTTTGGCCACATGGTGAGTTGGCATGATTGTGGAATGCATTGCTGATAACCAGATCAGTATAGAATTTGAAGGGCAATAAAAATGACTTGAGGGCCTGTCCCACTTAGGCGATTTTTTTTTTTTAGGCGACAGTCACAGTCGTAGTGGGACGCCGAAATGGACCCACCCTACGACAATGTCTATGACAAGCTAGCACCTAGTCGACGTCAAGCTACGTCAACCGGCAACACAATTCCTCGCGACTTGGGACATCCACCTACACAACTACAACGACACCTACAACAACCTTTGACCACACAGGAGACAACCTACGACAACCGAAGTCGACCTACCTCCACTTGTGACAAGCTACGGCCGCGTCGGTGACAACTAAAGAGTTCTCTTGATGCCGGTACTGTCGCCGGATGACGTAGATTGTCGCCAATGGAAATCACTGTGGTCATCACCCGGCGACAAGCAACGTCATCCTGGCGACAACCTATGACAAGAGAAGACGGGCAACGTCAAGCCCACTGTCGCCAAAAGGTTTTGCACATTTCAAAATCCAGCGGCGACAAGAAAAAAGTGAAGACACTTGAGGAGCCAACTCGCGACAATACAGGCGTCACCCTGCGACCATGTGGCGACAGCCTATTTTCCGGCTGTCGCCGAAAAAAATCGCCTAAGTGGGACAGGCCCTTTATTGATACACTCCTGTGTCCTTGGTATTATCTCTCACTGGTGTATTGAATAGAAATTAGATTTTATTGTACAACTGAATTGATTTTAAATATGTTGTGATTTAATTAGATCTGAATCCCAAAATAGTAAAATAATCCCATAATCAGCAATCATTGTGGACTTACTTGTAATAATGTTACATCTTTCACAGTTGAAATATATAGGTAAAAAACTTTGGAAAAATTAATGAAAGCCGCAAGGGTAAAGATCCTAGTGAAACAACTATGCAAGTATACGTGTATTCAAAATATGATGTTTATCAAATATGCTACATAGGTTGCAACGATGACATAATGATGAAACTATAAAGTTTAACAAACATTACAAACTTACAAGATACTTCTGTCTCTGGTTCTATAGAGAACCATTGGCTACAGCCTCCTCAGCGGTCAGCACATCTTTAATTTCTATGCCTGTTCATTGCAATATGAAAGTCAGAGATGAGCTGAAACCTATATGCTCACTTGCTTGACATGCCACCACCCACCGGATTCACCACTGAAACCAGCAACAGAACCCTCTGGGGAGAGGGGCAGGTTGCCGTGCCTATTAGCCTCGTTTGCTGTTGCTGCAGTAAAAAGCTCGATCTTAATTGGATCTAAATTAAACAGACGTTGTGCAGGTAAATGAAATGCTTGAGTCATAAGGAAATGGTAAATATGCCATGTCTTTTACCAGGGACCATTGGAGGTTGAGGGGTGACCTTATGGAGATACATAAAATAATGAGTAGTACAGATAAAGTGGATGGTCACAGTCTTTTTCCAAGGATAGGGCTTTAAAACTAGAGGCCATAGATGTAAGGTGAGAGGGAAAAGATTTAAAAGCATCCTGAAGGGCAAACTTTTCACATGAAGGATGGTGAGTATATGGAGCCATCTGCCAGAGGAAGCTGTTTTAGTGGGTACAAAACAATACATAAAAGATAATTTGACAGTTTCATAGATACAAATGGCTTTGAGGAATTAGGGCCAAATGGGACAACTTCGACAGACATCTTGATCACCATGAACACATTGGGCCAAAGAGCCTATTTCCATGCTGTTTAACTCGGAGTCTGAGTCATTCAACTGTCATAAGTACCTCTAAATATCAGAAACTTTTAAACCATCTTGAAATTAATTTGAAGGCAGTGAAGGGTTGTCGAGACATTCTTTGAGAATGGTCCCAGTTTGTTACTTAAGGCCCTGTTGCCAGGTTGCCCATTGCACTCCGCAGGATGACTTTCGGATATGCAGTGTTGGATTGTTTGGACCACTGGGGTGAATATTGTGGGAGGGGTGGGATCCTGTTCCTCCTGGCCCAACGAGAAAGACTAGAACTATCCCTCTGCCTCTAAGGAAGGTATATAAATTAAAATTTCCGGTTGGAACCAGATGAAAGGATCCTTTGTAACTATCTCTTTCCTTTTCTGATACTAACTGCTCTACAGTGAAAATGCAGCATTTCTTGTTTTTGTTGTCACTTTTTTTATTTTTTATTATTTCTTTCCCTTGCATTTTGCTTTTGTTTCTCATGTTTGTTCCAAACGCATAAAGCATTTTATTAAGATCTTAATCGCATCTTTATCAACCAGCAATCTAGCAGTGCACGCTGCTTCCATTTCCATACAACTTGATTGCTGGTAGTAAAAGAAGGGTGACCATTCAATTTGGAGGCAGTAAGTTTACACTGATGCAAAACAACTGGAAAATGTTGCAGAAAATATGCTAGGCTTTAACGTCCAGAGAGAATGTATCCAAAGGAACAAATGTTTTTTATCCGGTTCACATAAATGTCTCTATCAAGTCATTCTTTGGTTGATTGGAAGTGAATGGACTGTACATTACTATTTTTTTTTTTATAAATCAAACAAGATCAACATTCTTATTGGGTTTTTTTAAGGTTTAAGTATGAAGGTTTACTGAATAAACCCAATCGAGACATACCCAACCATTCTGCCTCAACCATCCAAACAAAATCAAGAATACAACAATAATACTGAGAGCAAATTTAATAATGTAATGAGAGGAAGTTTAATAATAATATTATTTTCACCCTTTGATATTATATAGGTGGACCACATTCAGTTTTCACAGCTGAATGGATGTTGTATCCTGTCACCCTTTGCAAACTGGGATTTGCAGTCTTACTGAGTAAGTAATATGCTAAATCAAACCAGTCACCGCTTACAAATACTGATAACAAATTTGAATGATGAAATATAACTCAACTGTTTAGTTTTAATTGGAATGTCCTTGGGCAGTGTTTGATGAAAATAAGCATTTTCCAGTGTATATTAGCTGTTTTCCTCATAGAAGTGTCACTAGGTGCTTCCTAGTGGCTTGTGAATAGCTATTTGGATCAGATCGCTTGACTTGTCCTCTAGGATTAGATGGTAGCATGTTGTAGTACACATACGAAAGTGGGTTTAAAATGCAGAGCAGATAATGCATGTGAGATGTCTTGTTAAATATCAAACGTCTTGCTTGGTTATAAGCAGTCAGCAACTTTCTTTGTAGGTATGCAATAGTCAAGTGTGGGGTTGTGTCAAAGAACAACTCTATTTACTCAAAGCAGCTCGTGCTTAATCTTTGCAATCAAGAAAAAAACTTATTTGGGATTTATCTGAAAGGCTTACCTTTGGCTCATGGGTATTGTAAAAGGGATTAATGCCAATGGAGACTTGAGCTATTTTAAACTCAAAGTGCAGTACTTAAGCGTTAAATTATGAGATTGGCAAGTATTGTATGACACAATGAAAAATAATATATTACGTGTACAGCATTCCTGGTTGTGGATTCCAGTAATCATAAACTAAGGTTTTCATTAAATCATGAATCAGTTAAGATGGAAACATCTCCCTTTATGACCCACTGCATTAGAATAGGTAATAAGTTTATAGTATGCATTGCTGTATGTATGTAGTGAGGGGAAGGGTCCTGATTATGAAAATGACTAAAGGAGAAACAGGAAAATTTGGAAATGCATTGCGGATTCATCAGAGAATGAAAAGGTAGATTTTCAGTTTGGTTAATGACCCCTTTATAAATATTAATTAAACCTTTCCACCCAAAAGACTTTCTCTTCACCGATGCTGAAAAAGCTAATTTTCAAGCAGAAAGATTTTCTATTTCCTTCAAATGATAGTATTGAGGACCAAATTTATTATGTTAGTTGCTGATTCTGAAACTGAATTAAACTGTTGTCATCTATGATGTAGTAAGAAACTTCAGACCAAATATCTGCATCATTACCAGAAATGCCTCGTTCCATCTCGATCTCCAACTCTGACTCATCTAGTCATTCATTGGAAACTTTATCCCTGCTTTTTAGTTATATCCAGGTGACCATTGGCCCTTGATTATTCCTGAATTTAATTGCTGCCTTTGGAGCTGTTTTTTCAAACATTTCTTGCAATGTTGCAGATATTTGTGTTGACCATTATTTTTTCCAAATTTATGCTTCTCTATGCAATATTTTCCTCTTTTGATGTGCTCCTTAAAGCTGACATCTGAGCAACCTTTTGGCCTAGTGCTTTAATAGATGGTCAAATTTTGTTTGAAACGTTTTTGTAAAGTATATTGGGATATTTAACAATTGAAAGCCCTTTATAAATATACATTCTTATTACTGGACATTTAATCTCTGGTATTTACATTTTGCCTCTGTATAATGCAGTTTTAATTAATTGATTTTACAGTAAACTACAGAGGTTCCATTGGCTTTGGTCAAGATAGTATCTTCTCTCTGCCTGGAAATATTGGAAGCCAGGATATGAAAGATGTGCAGGTAATGAGTTGTTCTGTTCAGCTGGTTTATGTATAAAAGCTGGACCATTATTCCTAGAAAAGTTAACAGAAGTTCTTGTAAGAGGCATAAATATTCTTTTAATATCACATTTATTATTTATGCCATGATCAAGCAGAATTGCTAGCATCAAAATCTTTGCATGGTGGAATGAACTAGCAAATAAAGATGACCCACAAGCTGGTTGTGTGCAGGTTACTGTTTTAGGCCCACCTGTTACTGTTATTTAAAGTCACTTATTGGATTTCTTTACTTGAGCATCGTAAACAAAGTGCAGGGCATAAAATTAGATTTATGAGGGACTTCTTTGTAAACTGGAAACAGATTTCAACTGATATTAAAAGTAATACTTAGGTTTATCCCATAATTCTGTAAAACTTAGAAAACTGCAAGTCTCATGATACTCTCATGAATGTCCAAAATGTCTAGACAAATACATGAATCATGAAGGCATAGTAGGCGACGCACCCAATACAAGGGAATCAGATTAATTTACGTATGTACAACAGGGGGCATGACGTGTGGCGTTGTCATGGTCAGGAGATATGAAAATTCATGATAAGGATTTTGAAGAGATAAGAAAAATGTTATTAGTTGGCCATTCCTTACTTGCACTGCTTCAATCATTTGAAATAATTGCAGGCTCAAAAAGTGTTCTTTCATGTTGTTTTCAATTTCAAAAATTGAACCATTGTATAGAGAAAATAAAAATGAACATCCAATAAGATGAAATGAGCCATACACTATATTCACAATCATTAAAACATTCAACCATTCTCAGCATAAAAAACATTCTAATTCATCACCCAAATTCTTGGTAATTGATTTTTTCAGAAGTGCAGATATACAAATTTATCTCTTTTATGTCTATTCCAAAGCAGTACAAACAACATTTAGCACATTTACATTAAAATAATCTATCTAATTGAGCAGCAACATACTCTGTTTTTAAACTTTTCTTTGAATGCTTATTGATTAATTACGTTTGAATTTAGCAAATATTGCTCTGTTGATTTGGACTCAAACTTGGAAGAAGTAAATTAAAGATCTGCATTGCAGACGAGAATTAATTCTCGGTCACATCTTTTCCAGTTTACTTTAGTTTGGGTTAAGATGGAGTATCATCATTTACTTCAATATTCTTTGGCTAATGCAAATCAGTGGAGGTTTTCACTCCTATTTGCTACCCCTTGGCGACTGTTGGAATGCATCTGTTGGCATCAGATAAGGACAAGAGCAGGAATTTGCATTATAAGCTGCACAAACAAATCCTCTTTGTCCACCTTCATGGATGAATTGCCACCAATTGTGCTGGTTGGCATGTCCAAACATAGCAGAACAGCTATCATCAAGACAAATAAAATATTCAATTCCATAATCAAAGTAATGGAGTACAAATTAAATGAAATTTTACGCAATGTTGGCAGAAGGTAGTAAATCTGATAAATTAAACTTGCATATATATGTTTGGAGGAAATGGGTTTAGACGAGTAAATGACAAAATTCGGGTTGATATTCTGTGGTTATTCTTGGAGTAGAATGGCTGGTATTTGTATTGGAATTTCTGTATGAATGAGTAAAGGTGGGCTGAATGATCTTTCTGCTCGCAGTCATTCCTTTTGTTTCAATTCTTCACACCACCTTTCATGATTAAAATTTGTAGCTGTAGCATTTGGAATTGCTCAATTCATAACAGCAGAGATATGAAATCTTCAACAAATGAAAGGAAGAAAATGTTTTGTGCTAATCTTAAAGCTTTGTAAATACTGTATTGGAACATTACCTCAAAAGTAGAAGCAGGATTCAGTCTTGCAATTCTTTATTTTGCTCCAGCATCATTGCGCTTAGATTTCCCATTTTTTGCACTCCTCGCGTAAAGAGAGGAAATATCATCTTAACTTCTTCCTATCTGTCAGATTGAATGGCTCTAATTCTTATAAACTACAATAGTGTGGTCATTCATTCTTAGATGATCTCCTCATCTCAGTCTGGTAAATGTATAACATGCTGACTCCAAATCCAGTATACCTCACTTTATGTACTGAGACCAGAACTGCACATAATAGTTGTCCAAATGTAATCTCGCTTAAAACACTCTATATAATCTTAGTATGACTTCCTTAATTTTGCTCTCGTAATGCCTTGAAATAAAAGTCACAATATAATTTGCTGTACCAGAATGGTTACCTTTTAAATCTCGTCCAACACACCCTGGCCTTCTGTTCATGGCAATTGCTCCCAATCATTGGGTCTATATTTTATGTAACAATAATAAATGTGATAACTTATCAGTTACATTTTAGAATACAGATATTCTTCATCTACTGGTTCAGCTTGTCTGCCAAGCTAATTAAAACAAAAAACGTTGAGATTTGGACTAATGCATAAATCAAACCAGTTATCTGCATATTCACAGGATTTAGAGAGGCAATACTGCAATCAATCTTTTTTTCTGCAGCTGCTTATGGATGGGAACCAGAGTATGGTTTTATTCCTCTGCAAAATGTTGCCTATTTGATACCATATGTTTAATTTGCTATTATAAAAAAGATATAATCGTGGACAGATGGTAAGCATCGTATCATTAAATAGTGTTGAGTGAAAGTTAAATACTCACTTTTATTTCAGTTTGCAGCAGAATTTGTATTAAAGAAATGGTTTGCTGATACCTCAAACGTCTTCATCATTGGTGGCTCACATGGAGGTTTTCTTGCGAGCCACCTAGTTGGCCAGTACCCTGAATTCTACAGGGCCTGTGCGACTCGAAATCCTGTCATTAACATTGCTTCCATGCTGGGAACAACAGATGTTCCAGATTGGTGAGTACCAAGTTAAGATCGAAGGAAGAATCTTGTCATGTTAACTTGTGTTAAAACTCGTTAACCTTTCGAAATAGAAGATGACTTTTGACAAGGGTCTAAATTATTTGATACTTAATGATTTTTTTTTGTTCTGCCCTTTTTGTTGGGTTAATGTAAAGGTAGCACAATCTTTTGTCAATATTGTCACATTACTTATCCAATTCACCTCTGAATGAGTCTGAATCGCGCACACATGCCAAAATCCCACATTTCTTAATTAGCTAATGTCACTCAATCGGTGTCATTCTTGAAATCCAGCAGGGGAGCACTGGGGTGTAGTTTCCCAAAAACGTGGAGTTTTGTATTGCTGCAGGCTCAGTGGAAAGAAACATCTGTGAGGGATAGCAATCAGTTTCAGGTAAATTATATATTTTGAATTGAATAAAAAAAATTATTAAACATAATTACATTTTTTGTTTACATTAAAAAAAATATTTCCCAATGTTTATGAACAGAAGAGACACTCCATCTTTTGACAGTTTTGATAACTGATCAGTCTGAGGGTATGGCTTAACCAAATAGAAGCAGCTCGGGTGTTGGAGTTTGATGTTTACAGCAGGAAGGCTGTAGCTACTTTGAACAGGATCTTGCAGATAGACAAGTGATGTGGATTGGATGTGGTCTGCAGTCAGTATGTTGTGCAGCACTGGGTTAACATTGCAAAGTTTGGTTGATAATGTATCATTTACAACATATATGAATTGTTCTCTGGTTGTACCATGAAGGGTCTTGGGGCATAGTCTACAAGTCAAACAAGGTTGGAAGGTTCTGGCTGCAGAGGTGGATTTCAGATCACATTTAAATGCTTTCCAGTCTATTATTTGATTTATTTTGTGATTTGTAGTTTAATTTTTTTTTCCTTCTTTTTGGTTTACTGGTTACAAAACTGGGTCATAGAGTGAACTGCTCATTCAGCTTATGGTCTGAAATCTATCTAAATCATAATGACAAAAAGACATATGTTGGATAATAATTGTTCACAGTGGACTTCAGATACAATAGTCCGAATTCTAGTGTGGATGTGTGTATCATTCTATTTCTGATTATTTGTAATCAGCTAAGTGATTGGGATTTAGATTTTCTCTTTTTTTTTTAAATTCAATAATATCTAGTTTTTGAATTATTGGATTTAACTTTTTTCACACAGAAAGTGGTGGGTCTCTGGAACTCTCTGCCACAGAGGGTAGTGGAGGCCAGTTCATTGGCTATATTTAAGAGGGAGTTAGATGTGGCCCTGTAGCTAGGGGGATCAGAGGGTATGGAGAGAAGGCAGGTACGGGATACTGAGTTGGATGATCAGCCATGATCATATTGAATGGCGGTGCAGGCTCGAAGGGCCGAATGGTCTACTCCTGCACCTAATTTCTATGTTGATGAACAGGCAGCTTTGAATTCAAGTGTGGGTATGTGAATTGAAGATAAAGTCCAAGGAACTTTGTGTTTTAGGTGCACAGTGGAGGCTGGTTTTGAGTACGCAGCTGACCAGCTTCCAACTCCTCCCTTATTGGAAGCAATGTTGAGCAAGTCACCAATCGCATATGCTTCTCAAGTAAGCAGTTTATATTTCTTCTTTCCAAACTCTGTGTATTTGATATTATTCAAAGTATTTGCAGGTGAGGTCAGCATTCCTTTGCCACCTATTGTATTTCCAAATTGAAGCCAATTAATATAATTGACCGGTCTGAAGAAGGGTTTCGGCCCGAAGCGTTGCCCATTTCCTTTGCTCCATAGATGCTGCCGCACCCGCTGAGTTTCTCTAGCACTTTTGTCTACCTTTGATTTTCCAGCATCTGCAGTTCCTTGTTAAACAATATAATTGACCTACTACTTTGGGGTAAAGTTGTGTGAAGATGTCAATGCTGGGAATTGAACATCATTTTACTTTTAACCAGTGTTTGACCTCTTTCTGGATAAGATAGCAGGACCCAGTTTTTATTTTTTTTTTATTTTTAGTGTAAACCCTTCATTGCAATTTCAAGCCAATTCTTCAATCCTTTTTTCTGCTTCTGAATTAACAACTTCTGCAGCTACCAAATGAGATTATGAAGTTGCAGGCAACTTCATGTTGAGAGCTTATGCTAGCATGAACGAAGGAGTAAGATAAACTGTCTTTAACTCGATATATTTCATTGATCAATTTTTCATGCAAATTTCTGTTTCCCCCAGGTAAAATCTCCAGTGTTGATCATGCTAGGCGAGAAAGACAAACGTGTACATCCCATGCAAGGCCTCGAGTTCTATCGAGCATTGAAAGCCAGAAAAATTCCTGTACGGTATGTTTATAATGAATGAAATGGAAAATGAACTTAAAAAAAACTCTTTAAGACAGTTAAGATAAAGAATGGCAATGTGGTGCAAGTTTTTTTTTAATAGAATGTAAGTACACAGATCCTAATTCTTTACTTTGGCTACACCAAGAAATCGGAGCTGGTCTGAAGAAAATCCCAACACAATTGAGGCTTATTTCCTTTGCCATGAACAGTAATAATTTATAAATAGCAGCAGGATCACCAACATCAGCATTCTGAAGGATGCATACAGTAGTCATCTCGAAGGAATCTGTTTTAAAAATACCCTCTGGCCTTGTGACCAATTTGATCAGATGTTACAACACAACATTTCAGCAGGCCAAGAGAGTACAGCTCCTATCATGAGGAAAATTTGTAAGACATCTTATTGCTGCCTCTCTGGAAGTGATTATTTAACTTGCCCTTGTTTTAATTCAACTAGGGCTTATGCAATAGATTATCTTGCAGTTAATAAACACGTTTTAAATCCACCTTTCCATAATCTTTTGGTGAAAAATAATTGTTGGCAATTCTGTCGGGTCAACGAATAGTTTCTAAATTATATATTAATATGTATTGTGGAAAAAGGAACTTGCTTGTGCTTTGTATGTTTAAATTTAAACTGCTGATATTGTCTAGTGAATTATTCCAATGGTATGCCAAATATTAAACGATTTGTCAGCATGTACAGATAGGTTGTCACCCCAATTATTCAACGTATGAATATTTCCATAGGCTTCCTCTAGTTTGAAATTTAAATGGAATGGTCCAATACAAGGCAGATGAAATTCAAAGCAGAAAAATACAATTTTTACATTTTGTCAGAGGAATGAAGAGATGACGTCCAAACTTCAATTAAGCTTCTACCACCATCAGCGTTTGACTTAGCTGACATTCCCATCGTCCCTTGGTTACAATTTTAGTTATTCAATAATGAAATATTCAACACTTTTATCAGATTCAGTCATGGTCTTGAAAGTTGAATTGGATAGCTACTTGTAAGGAAACACTTTGTAGGATTATGGGGAGGAGAGAGAGAGACTACCTAGATGGTCTCCTTCCATATTGTAGCCTTTTTTTTCTGTGAAGTGGAATAAATGATTCTGACGTTGTGGTCTTTTATATGTAAAAGCCCAAGCAAATTCAGATTCTTTGGCTGCTAGATGCTTTGTTTCACTCTGGATCTGTAATTTGGCAAGTTATGACAGTGGGATTAATTCAACTGACTTTTACAGGAAAAGCTGTTGGTTTGCATTATATCTACAATTATATTATCTTCAATTTGCTACAGCTGCCTTTTAGTTTTGCTTAGTTTTAACCTATTAGTTTATACCATAAATGTACAATTAAAATGTTTTCCGATTTTAAAAACACAACTTGTATATTTTCCAGATTATTATGGTACCCTGATAACAACCACTCACTCTCCAAAGTTGATGCAGAGGCAGATGGATTCATGAATATCACACTTTGGTTTGTCAAACACCTCTGATCTTGATTCTGCATCCAAGAGGTAGTCAGTGTAACTTGGTGCAAGATGAATTGTGGGAACTGTCAATATTGCTGTGGTGCAGTCCATGAGATCTGAAATCCACATAGTTCTCTTTGGCATTTTGGAGATGTCTTTGTATGTTCTTTTGGGGCTCTTTGTAGCCATAGTATGTTTACATGTTTCACACTGAATCACATGAGACTGCCTAGAGTTTCAGGAATTAATCTGCATTGGTAATCATTATCTTTGTAGAGGGAGGATTTGGTGGCACACAAGTCATTTCTTCTGTAGACAGCTAATTATTATTTAACGTAATGTATGCCATTTTTGTGCTAGTAATGCCATTCAGCAATATCTTTGATATAAAACAATCCACAAATTGATTTATTTTCTGGTCAAATTCCCGAACTGTCATGCAACATTACAGTTCATTTAGTTTTAGGTGGTGTTCAGTACTACAGTAGCTATGTACCACGTCAGCAAGAAATTAATTTCCCTATTGTAAAATATTAAAAATCCCAGCTATTGCTTGATAATTCTACAAACCATCTCAAGAAAATTGAAGAACTGATAACTTAGTCTTGTGAGTGTGACTCTAGTACACTAATATACTTATGATTTTATGATTTCAACATTTGAAATCTTGATTGCTCGTTGACAGTCCCTCGTATATGGTTAGTTTTCAGTTCCTTTCCCGAGGGTGGCATAACATTCCCTTTATAGTTTGCTGTTACACTGCCATCTGTTTGACAGAGAGAATCTCACCAGACTGGGAAACGCAGCACCTCAAAAATAAAGTGCATTACTTTTGCCACTGAAAAGGTGAAGGGGTTTGCTCGCCTGTACACGTAATGCATTGACACGTTATGCCTAAAGCTCTGCATGGGTTTCTTGACTTGCATTGAAAGAACAAAATTGTAGTTGTATATAACTTTCCACAGTATTGAAAATGATGGACTTTCATTTTTACAGCTGCAATCTCTTTGGAGGGTTCAAATAACATTTGTGAACCATTTGAGTTTAACTCCTAGCTTTTATAAAATGTCACTTAAACCCAGGATTAACATTCAGCCATGACATTACTCCCAGCAAACTGTTCAAATTTGTCGACAGAATAATGTTGTGACTAGCCACACATCTAAGAATTAACTCTTGTCAGGTGATAAAATAATTGGGTGGATAATACCTTCCTTGAGCAGACAGCCTCTTCAGTAGGGTTCTGCTTGGAATGCCTTCCCCAACCAAAAATAATTGGTGAAAAAAATGTGGTACAAAATTGTGCCTTAACAACTGCTTGAACACTTGACTGTTAAAATTAGGATTTTAATGGTGTCATTAAGTCTAAAAGGTTTGTCCCATTGTCTGTTACTGACTAGTCATTCCTTTGGCCATCTTATGTTGTACTAAACCTCTATAAGAGTAATTCTATCAGAATTACCCTCGCAACTGGTGAAGAACATATATGTTCCAATGTTCTGATAAATATCTAGGGAAGTCAAGAGGGTGGATATCTTGGACTACTGCCAAAAAGCTGTGGATGGAGTGGGGCTTCCTATCTTGATTGGTGATATGATTTTAGAATAATGATGACTGCATTCAAATTTGATTTTAGCAAGAGCAAGAAAATTATGCTGTTGTAATTGAGATGCAACTGAAACTGTCTGAAAAATATTTAAATATAATCAATTAAAACAAAAATGCTGGTGATTTTACATTTCAACCTCTGGTGAAGCAAGTGTAATTTGCAGCTATTATATCTATCTTAGTGCCACAGAATAAATTAAGTAAAATTTACTGTGCTTGGTATTGCACTTTAATGTAGGCTAATGATGCTGCAGCCTTGGAGTCGTTTTTCATTTCAGCTTTCAGGTGCTCATCGAAAACTAACGAGTTATTGGGCATGTTTAAGAAAGAACGACAGATGCTGGAAAAAACGAAGGTTAGACAAAAATGCTGGAGGAACTCGGCGGGTGAGGCAGTATGTATGGAGAGAAGGAATGGGTGACGTTTCGGGTCGAGATCCTCCAGACTGATGTCGGGGGCGGGAAAAAGAAAGGAAGAAGTGGAGACGGTAGTCTTGAGAGCTAGAAAGGGGTAGGGTAAGGAGAGAGAAAGCAAGGGCATTCCAAAATTAGATAAGTCTAATGTTCATACTGCTGGGGTGTAAACTACCTAAGCGAAATATAAGGTGGTGTTCCTCCAATTTGTGCTGGGCCTCAACTCTGGCAATGGAGGAGGTCCAGGACAGAAAGGTCAGATTCGGAATGGGAGGGGAAGTGCCGAGCCACCGGGAGATCAGGTTAGTTAGTGCGAACTGAGCGGAGGTGTTGTGCGAAGTGATTGTGGAGCCTGCGCTTGGTCTCACCAATGTAGAGAAGTTGACACCTGGTACAGCGGATGCAATAGATGAGGTTGGAGGAGGTGCAGGTCAACCTCTGTCTCACCTGGAAAGACTGCTTCGGTCCTTGGATGATTTTGAGGGGGGAGGTAAAGCGTCATGGGTAGCATTTCCTGTGGTTGCAAGGGAATGTACCTAGGGAGGTTAGGGATGGGACGAATTGACCAGGGAGTTGGTCTCTGCGGAAAGCAGAAATGCGAGGAGATGGGAAGGTGTGGCCAGTGGTGGGATCCCGTTGGAGGTGGCAAAAAGTTGGAGGATTATATGTTTTATGCGACTGCTGATGGGGTGAAAGGTGAGGACAAGGGGGACTCTGTCCTTGGGCATGGTAAGTGTATCTTGTACTCAACCCAGACAAGTATCAAACATTATAACATCAGAAAATGTGTAACAGCGACCCTACTGGGCAACAAAAACAGAACGCTAGAAGCACTTCACGGGTTAAGCAGCACCTATGGAGGCAAAATACAACATTTCAGTTTGAGACCCTGCATCAGGACCATGCTTGCAATCTTTCCTGTTCCTTCAGCCCTAGTGTAGATTGGGGCATGTTGGTCGGTGTGGGCAAGTTGGACCAAAGAGCCTGTTTCCTTGCTGTATGAGTCTGACTATTTCTAAATCTTCTCAGCTATGCCACTCGCCTGTTCACATCTTGGTCGGTGTGGGCAAGTTGGGCCAAAGGACCCGTTTCTGTGCTGTGCTATGACTTTATAAACAAACAAAATATCTACATTTCTCAGCCAAATCGGTGATTTTTGTAGTCTGATTACTCCCAAGTGCTTATTTGAAAATGCTTACTTGATGAACTCCGATCCATTAATAAAGCTGCCTTAGGATATTAATTAAATACATCAATTCATATTTTTTAAGGGAAGGAAATGGCAAGAAATTATTCAGGTCTATTGCACTGCCTGATTGGAATTGGCCTTAAGGGACTCATAGTCTTTTAACAATGCAAATGAAAAGACGCTGGAACCTTTCACTTTCTGTTGGAAAACTAGTGCAAATTCAATGACAATTGGTTTTCTGCTTGTATTTCTATCTGGTATATTACAGGCTTCACAGAGACAAACCCTCTATCACTTCACATTCTGCGTGGTTGAACTGTACAATAATATACTATACACTCTGCTGGAATTGAAATGATCCTGCAGTATAAACTGAGGTCAAAGTGTGGGTCTGATGTAAGATAAAATACTGAAGGGCATTTTACAGTTTACATAACCTATTGATATGTCCCTTCAGGGGCCACTGTACTTCTCAAATATTTTCATAAGATCTGCGCAGGTCACTGCACAGAATAAGTCTTTGGAATATAATAAATTGAATGTGCAATTGTGATTTTGTGTGATACAAACCAGCAACTGTGCATTTTTAAAATAGACATAGTCATTCTTCAAACCATAATTTTGCACAAGACTAACCAATTACGGATGCCAGCTTTCAGCAAATGTAATTTGGGCTTTCTGCAAGATGTCTGTCCCCATCTCTCCAAAGTAATAAAATAATAAGTGTATTGAAGAAGCTTAATGTAAATGTTTGCAGGAGGGTAGGATGCTTGCTCTGAATGAGTAACTTGCCCAGTCCTGTTTACGTGCACGTTCCCCTTTTTAAATACATTTTGTAAATTATCCATTTCTGTTGAAAGAAGAGCCTATTGCATTTTCAACACTTTATTTTTCTTTAGCCCATCCACATGCACAGTTTATTGTTTAAAAACTGTGCCTGTGACTGAATTATTCTCTGATCATTTACTTCATCAATTTAATCTTGGCGATAGAAGTTAAAGATGCATTTAGTTGTGTTTGTGCCAAATAGCCAGCGTTTAGTTTGGCACTAATCTCTTGCCAGGATTTAAATGGTTCTTTATTATTACATGTACTGAGGTACAGTGAATTTTGTTTTACATAGTTCTGTATATAATATACTATAAACACAATCCCAGATTATAAAGTATATTGAAATAGCCCACTGAGATAATATACAAGAATCACCAGGTTTTGGTGCCATTTTCAAAGTTCTAGCTGCAGTCAGCCATAAAGGCCCATTGTAGATGTCAACTCAGTCCAGATCGTCCAGCATAGTGTCATCCTTCTTCTTGACAGGCCACCATTCAGCCAAAGACAGACACAAGACGCTGAAGTAACTTGGTGAGTCAGACAACCTCTCTGGAGAAAAAGAACAGATGATGTTTCGGGTTGAGACTCTTCTTCAGACTGAAAGTCAGGGGAAAGGGGAACAAGAGAAATAGATAGTTCATAGGACAAATGAATGGAAAGTATGCATAAAGCAATGACAATCAAGGAATGGTGGAGCCCACAAAGGTAAATTGTTGTCTGTGTGATAGATGATAACGAGTTATACCGACAGTGAAACTCATCAGGACAACAGTGAATCTAGTACAACGACTAGTGTGGGGGAGGGACGAAGAGCGAGGAGATGCAAGGGTTACTTAAAAATATAGAAATCAATATATCATGTAAGCTGCCCAAGTAAAATATGAGGTGCTGATCCTCCAGTTTCTATTTGGCCTCATTTTGACAATGGAGGAAATCCAGGACAGAAAGGTCAGTATGGGAATGAGAAGGGTAGTGAAAGTGTTTAGCAACCGGGCAATCACGTAGGCCATGGCGGACTGTGCGAAGGGGTTCAGCAAAACGATCGCCGAGTCTGTGGTTGGTCTCGCCGATATATAGGAGTCCATACCTGGAACAGCGGATACAGTAGATGAGGTTAGAGGAGAAGCAAGTGAACCTCTGCCTCGCCCGAAAGGACTGTCTGGGTCCTTGGATGGAGATGTCGGGACAGGTGTGGCATCTCCTGCGGTTGCAGGGTAAGGTATCTGGGGAGAGGGTGGTTTGGGTGGGAAGGGATGATTTAACTAGGGAGTTGTGGAGGGAACGGCCTGCGGAAAGCAAAAGGGGGTGGGGATCCCGTTGAAGGTGGAAAAAAGGATTATGTGCTGCATGCGACAGCTGATGGGGTGAAGGACTAGGGGGACACTCGCTGTTGCTACTGGAGGAGGAGCAAAAGCAGAGCTGCGAGGTAAAGAGGAGACCGCCATGGTGCTTCGGACATGTCTACTGCGGCCAACCTTGAGGGCACAGAAGGCAAGACCCCGGCTTACCTTCTTGGCCTGGCCCTTTTGGTTTTGCGTTCACCATTGCCAACTCCCAACACCTTCCTCTCGTCCCAGAAACAAGCAGAGGCAGTGCTCGGCAGTTTCCCTCCTCAGCGGCATAGTCGTGGTTTGACGGCCCATCAGTAAAAAACATTTACTATGTATTTATGTTAAGTTGCCGTTTCCATAAGCTGTTATTCATCAATAGATTAATGGATGTATCCGTTCAATGGATAAATACACGTATGCAGGAACTTGAAGCTGCCACATGATGGCAACTCTAGTCAAGGAAAGTGGTTAACATTTGTTTATGATGGTTGACTCTTGACGGATTAGATGCCCGGCCTATTTAAGAGAAAGATTTATCTTGCCACCTAGTTCGTTTTCAGAAAAGAAATTCAATTTGTAGGTAGGTTCAGCAAAATTACATATCATAATTCACCCCAAACTGTCTTTATAACCTGTCCCAAAATAATATCAAAGATAGACACATAAAAGCTGCAGTAACTCAGCGGGTCAGCCAGTATCTCTGAAGAAAGTGAATAGGTGACGTTTCGGGTTGAGACCTTTGGTTTAAGTAAGTAAGTTTATTGGCCAAGTATTCACATACAAGGAATTTGCTTAGTGCTCCACCCACATGTAACATGACATACAGTGACAGTTACGAATGACTCAGAAAACACTAAACATTAATAATAATAAAACATTAGTGATAAAACACCATTGATCAAGCATGTGAACCAACAAAATACCAGATCAAAGGGAGGCTACAGATTTTTGGCTGTTGAGTAGAGCAACTACTCGTGGATAAAAATTGTTTTTATGCCTGGCTGTGGCAGCTTTGACAATCCGGAGTCGCCTTCCAGAGGGAAGTGATTCAAAGAGTTTGAGGCCAGGGTGAGAGGGGTCAGAGATGATCTTGCCCGCTCGCTTCCTGGCCCTTGCAGTGTACAGTTCATCAATGGAGGGAAGGTTGCAGCCAATAATCTTCTCTGCTGATCGGACGATTCGCTGCAGCCTCCAGGTGTCGTGCTTGGTGGCTGAGCCAAACCGGACCGGAGAAGGTGAGACAGACTCTACGATGGCCGTGTAGAATTGGACCATCATTTTGTGGCAGATTGTGCTTCCTCAGCTGCCGCAGGAAGTGCATCCTCTGTTGTGCCTTTTTGACTGTGGAGTCGATGGTAGCCCCCCACTTAAGGTCCTTGGAGATGATGGTTCCCAGGAACTTAAAAGACTCCACAGATGTGATTGGTGTTGTTGATGGTGAGTGGAGGGAGGGGGAGTCCTAAAGTCTACAATCAATTTCACTGTCTCTAGATTGAACTCTAGGTTGTTTCTTCGGCACCAGGACGGCAGCTGTGACACTTCCTGACACATCCTGGATCAGTCCAATCAGGGTTGTGTCGTCTGCAAACTTGAGAAGCTTGACAGAGGAGTCTGTGGAGGTGCAGTCATTGGTGTAGAGGAGAGAGTACGCAGCCTCACGGTGCTCCTATGCTGAGCGTTTGCGGGTCTGAGATGTGCTTTCCCAGCATCGCATGCTGCTTCCTGTCTGCCAAGAAGTTGGTGATCCACAGACAGAGGGGTTCAGGCACAGTCAACTTGGAAAGTTTGGTGTGTAGTAGCTCTGGCACAATGGTGTTGAATGCAGAGCTAAAATCAACAAACAAGATCCTTGCATAGGTCCCTTGGCGGTCCAAATGCTGTAGGATGAAGTGCAGGCCCAGGTTGACTGCGTCATCCACCGATCTATTGGCCCGATATGCAAACTGCATAGGGTCCAGCAGAGAGCTTGTGATATTTTTCAGCTTGGCCAGCACAAGCCTTTCTAGTGTCTTCATGACTGCAGAGGTCAGTGCGACAGGCCTGTAGTCATTAAGACAAGTAATCCTTGCCTTTTTGGGTACAGGGACAATAGTGGAGACTTTGAAGCAGGCAGGGACAGTACATGTTTGCAGGGACTGGTTAAAAATGTCTGTATAGACTGGTGCCAGCTGTTTGGCACAGAGCTTAAGAGGGGGAAACATTGTCAGGTCGTGGAGATTTCCGGCTCTTTTGTCCTCTGAAAAGCCTCTCCACCTCCTCTATTTTTATATTTGATATTGGATAAGTTATGTTGTGCAGCACAGAGGGTGTGGGTGATTGGGTGTGAAGTGGTGATTGGAGGGGGATGGGTGTAGAAAGACCCAGTCTTTGCAGACCTAGGTGAGGCTGTGAAGTATTGGTTGGGGTTGGAAATGGTCCAGTTTTTTAATACTGGAGTCTTACCTTAAGTATGTGTGAAGTGGTGAATGGGAAGGAGAGGGTGCAGGGTCCATTCTTTGTAGACTGGGGTCTGGCTGTGTTGGGAGGGGGGAGGGGGGAAGGGGGTACCAGGGTTACGTTTCTGGTTTTCAAACCTGCAGTAAAACTCATTCAGGTCGTTGGTCAGCTGACGATTGTCCAAAGAGCAGGGGGCTTTCCTCTTGTAGCTGGTAATTTCTTGCAAGCCCTTCCAAACTGAAGAAGAGTCACTAGCTGAGAACTTGCTCCTCAACTTCTCAGAGTACCTTTCCTTGGCAGCTCTGATTCCTCTTCTCAGCTTGTACTTGGCCTGCCTGTAGAGGTCTGCATCCCCTCTCCTGTAGGCCTCCTCTTTAGACCGTCGGAGCTGTCTGAGTTCAGCAGTGAACCAGGGCTGTTGTTGTTGAACCATGTCCGGGTCTTAGTTGGAATGCAACTGTCCTCGCAAAAGCTGACATATGATGATACAGTGTCCATATACTCATGGAGGCTTGTGGTTGCTTCCCTGAACACATTCCAATCCGAGCAGTCAAAGCAGGATTGTAGGTTCTCAATGCCCTCGCTTGTCCACCTTTTCGTTGTTCTGACCACAGGCTTAGCAGCTGTTAGTTTCTGCTGGTAGGTCGGAATAAGGTGAACTATGCAATGATCAGTTTAAACCAGTTCCTTCCTACAAAGATATCAGTTCTGATGCAAATCTTGCTGCCTTGAAACTATAAGTGTGGGAAGTCATGACTAGTTTGGTAACATAATGTACGAGGGCATGAAGAGTTAGTCAAGGAACATAAGAGAGTTTGGGCAAATGAAGTTCAGTATCAAAGCAGAGGGCAGGAGCAGAACATTAGAACCATCTATTATCTCCCCATATGTTGTCAGCATTGTCGTGTTAGTCAGTTTCACTCAGACTCAGAATAGATTTCTTCACTGTTTGCTTTGACATCATGACACTTTCCACCTACATTGCACATGCAAATAGACTTATCAGCTGACAGCTCTGTAATCAGCAGCATGGATTTCAGCCTAAGTACTGCCAGGGTCACTTATCTCTGTGAACCCTGAACACAGCCTGTTATTTCTGCACTGTACCAATATCTTAAACCCAGCCCAAATGTGGTTCTGGAAAAGCAGCTAAATATTTACCATTAAAATTGAAAATGTCAGAAATTCACAGCAGCTGATGCCAGAAAACAAACTACTGGTCAGGTGGAGATTTTGTTTTAAATAGAACTCTGACACTTTTTACTGACAGAACTGCTGCCAGTTTCTAGTACTCTTGCTGTGCGAGTGTCCTTGAGGGTAATTAATTGGTCTCTTTTGTGTTATGCAGATGCCCATTTGAATGGGTGACTCATTAGAATGAATAGTCCTTTATCATTCGGTGTTTATTTGTATTCTTATTCATCACGTGGTTTGTTGTCCAGAGGTCCATTAAGGACGATTTATCCTGTACTGTACTTGAAAGACCAATATTATTTAATACCATTCACCATTGAGTTCCAATTTGCTGCTGACTTTTCCGCAATTTGGGATGATTGATGATTCATACAGCTTTTCAAGTTTAATTTGAAGCCAGTGCACAAATATCAGAACATGAGTCACGCAGGTTAATGCAAAGCTCTTGGCCATGTAAACACTTGGAACTGCAGATGCTGGTTTCCAAAAAAGAAACGATGTGCTGGAGTGAATCAGCAGGTCCTAAATTTCACCCAAAATTGGAGAATTGGAGAATTCAATCTTCACACTGTTGGGATGTAAGCTACCCAAGCTGAATATGAGGTGTGGTTTATCCAGTTTACATGTGGCCTTACTCTGACAATGGAGAAGGTCCAGGACAGAAAAGATGGTTTGGGAAAGGGAAGGGGAGTTAAACTGGTTAGTAACCAGAAGATCAACTGGCGTTGACAGTATGAATGCAAGTGTTCAGTAAAATGGCAAGACCTAGTCTACGCTTGGTCTTGCTGACGTAAAGGAGGCCGTACATATCAGAAGCTCCAAATGCAGTAGATGAGGAATTAATTATCATGTATCAATCATAAATGTCAATGTATTTTATTGGAAAAATGAAGAATATAGAAGACTAACTTCAAACCTGGCTGAAAATATCTTCAGGGTAACAATCAAGACAAATAGAATGAAGCCACAAGACTCTTTACAGAGCAAACCATTGGAATATTGAAATGGAATTTCTAACCTGTGAGTAGGTGAATGAGATTACCACAGTACCCCTTTCATGGTTGTGGAATCTTTGTGAGTTACATTGCTTTTCTCTCCAAACAATCCCAAATATAAAAGAAAATCATATCAACTAAAATGCAAAAATTGAAAAATGCAAAATAAAAACCTACTTATGTCTCATGGAAATATTTTTTAAAGCATCTTATGCTGTCTCATGGAAATATATTTTTTAAAGCATTTCACTCTCCAGGTAAAAACCACAGTACAAGCTGCTCCTGCACATTCTCCACTTTCCTGTCCTTGTCTTCTAGAAGTATTTTAGAAACAGAAATTGCCCCATGAAGGCTGTTTTTGACTTGCAGTGCCTGTAGATTCTTGAAAAGTCAAACAGCAGAGGTAGGAATAGCAATGGAACACCATTTATTGAAGATAACAACTCTGAACTGATGGCAAATCAAACTGCATGGAACACCTATCTCTTAAAGATACACTATAGATGCATTATATGGCCCAACTCATTCACTCAAGCGGGTACACAAAAAGCTGGAGAAACTCAGCGGGTGCAGCAGCATCTAAGGAGCGAAGGAGATAGGCGACGTTTCGGGTCGAGACCCTTCTTCAGGAAGAAGGGTCTCGACCCGAAACGTCGCCTATCTCCTTCGCTCCTTAGATGCTGCTGCACCCGCTGAGTTTCTCCAGCTTTTTGTGTACCCTCGATTCTCCAGCATCTGCAGTTCCTTCTTTAAATCATTCACTCAAGCAGTTGGCACTCTTCCGAATTAATCCCATCACTCAGCAGTTCGTTCACAAAGCCTTTGATAAAGCAATCCAAATGCTCATCTACACAGTTCTTGGTTAGAAAAATAAAAAGCCATAGAAAATGAATACAAATAATGCACAGAGTTATACAACCAGTTAACTATGTACAGCAACTATTAATTTAGTCAATATTTTCATTCACGGAAGCTGCACATAGTTTATCCGCACTCCCCACTCCAGGCGTCGATGGATCAGTTGTCCAGACATTCCTGGCCACATATCCAGCTCTGCAATTATTGCTTCAACATAATTCATTTTCATTCCCGTGACAACATTGTGTCCATATTCCTGATCACCATCTTACTAGAATCACGTGTATGTACTAAACTACTCACATAAAAATTGTAATTTAAGTTAATAATTAACTATAACAGTAGCTACATTTATAAATTGGATTTGGTATTTTCCTGGATACCATGAACTCAATCATGGCAATCACTCCCTAAAACCCCTGTCTCACGGTGAGAGTTGACCCACGAGTGACCCCGAGTTTTCACTCGCGGTAATCACGTACAATCAACGTAGCGGGAACGTCGGAACTCTTGCGAGCAACTTAGCGACTCGTGGCGCTAACGGCAGCTACTCGGGAAACTTGTTAACTCGTGAAAAAAATCAAACATGTTTGATTTTTTCCAGGAGTCAAATTTACTGTTCAAGTTAAAAATTGAAACATTTTAACTCGTTGTAATAACGTAGCGGCCCGTGCGTTTACCTTAGTGACTCGTGAGTCTACCCTGGGAACTCTTTAACTCAGCGGGCAGGCAGCATCTCTGTAGAGAAGGAATGGGTGACGGGATGACATTTCCAAATTTCTCCAGCCCCATGTGTTCACTTTTTGTCAACCAGCATCTGCCCTTTCTTGTGTAAGTCCTTATTTGTGTCCGTGGCAGTTGATTGTCGCTCCCTTCAGTTTCCCAGGGGGTCGGGAAGGGACTGGGGGTATTCGCTAACTGACAACAACATGGTGGTATTGATATCATTTGGTTTATTGTTTCACGTGCAACGATGTACAATGAAAAACTTTGCCTGCGTGCTATCCATTCAAATCATACCGTATGCGAGTACAATCAAGTTGTATTAAGTCATACCAACGGCCGCACGGTTCAAGGGGAAATTCAAGTTCTTTTCAAGGGGAAGGCTCGTTCTTTTTTACGCATGATTCAAAATACAAGAGGCCAATCGTCCATCAAGTCTGAGGATCACGATTCCAAGCGTGAAATATCCATGTCCCGCCACAGATGCTGCCTGACCCGTTGAATCGTCTGGCAATTAGTTTTTTGTTCAAGATTCCAGTATCTCCTGGCTCTTGTGTCTCAACCCTGTACCGCCACTCACACACTGTATTCCCATCTGCCCCACTGCCTGCACTCATTTATCGCGCTCGTACCATCACCTCCCTTCACCCTACCCTATTGCCCCTTCCCTCCACCCCCACTAACCTACACTGGGGTCACATCAAGCAGCCAATACAACGAGAGCCCCTCGCACCTTCGGGAAGTGGCAGGAAACCGGAGCACAGACGGGTAAAGCACGTGGGGACGGGTTGAATGAACAAAGTCCACACAGGCAGAACCCACGTCGTTGGATCTCGCTGGCGGCTGCTGTAAACACTGGAACACTCCGCCAGCCACAGCAGCGTTTGTGATGGGACAGTGCAGTGAATTTATCAACGAAATAAGATGAACGCCACCCAGATAAATCGCCATCGATTTATATTCCAGATATGTTACTTTCTTCACAGAATTTCCAAAAGTCTCTGCGCTGAGGCCACCATCAGTACTAGGCGGCCTCTTCGGATCACGGACAACACGGGGTACGAACACAAACACCGAGGATGAGAAACCCCCCGCCCCCCAATACGCCCCCTCCCACCCCCGGCACTCACCCTCATCACCCACCCCCACCTGCAGCAGTGTCTCCAGTCCCAAACGGTTTAGTTCTAGGTTTATTATCTTCACATATATAAAGGTTTTGTTTTGCATTCTGTCCAGTCAAAGTAAATAATAACAAAGATAACTACAATCAAGCTGAAAAGGGACAGATATAATGTGCAGCATATAGTTCTCAGCATTGCATAGCCACAACACGCTAACATTCATACAATATCCTCGCATCTCTTTTCAGAGACCACAGTTCTTTACCTGTGTAAATCACATTGAAGTGCAGCCAGTAATGGCAACGGGAATCCAGAACCTCGTCAATGAAGGTCCAGTGTACAACATCCGGACATAGTCACAAAAAGCTGGAGTAACTCAGCGGGACAGGCAGCATCTCTGGAGAGAAGGAATGTCTGAAGTAGGGTCTCGACCCGAACCGTCACCCATTCCTCCTGACGCAGCCTGTCCCGCTGAGTTACTCCAGCATTTTGTGCCTATGGAAAGGGAATAAGGCTTTTCAATTTAGTTTATTGTCACGTGTATCGAGGAACAGTGAAATTCGGTCAGCTGAAAGACAATACATTATTACAATCGAGCACATTACAGGTGTTTGTGTAAAATTGTCCCTATTGTATATTGGTCGCTGGTCGGTGCAGACTCGGTGGCCCTGAAGGGCCTGTTTTCGCGCTAATCTAACTAATCTAAGTGAACCTTTGCATACTGAAATAAATATGAAAGGGTCATAAAATATCCTTTAAATAATAAACAAGACTGCTGCATGAGAGACAGGTGCAGACTGTTGTGGATTAAAATAAGGCTGGAGGGAGGTCTCCGTCCTGATCCAGGGCTGTGATCGGTGGGTTCCACTGCCCAACAGGTGCAACGCCTCGTCAGGTTACACCTGAGGCTTTTCCCAAACCCTTTTCTCAGCTTTCGTCTATATTCAGGTCAGTTTAATGTCCAAATAGAACATGTCCAAATAGAAACACTGTGTCACTTTTCAGGAGACATTGTCAGCTCAAGAGTAAACGGGAGACGATCTTGGTTAACTCAGGAGACGAACTTGGAACATCGCAGTGAACGGCAAAATACCATACTCGTGGGAACTCGGTTCAAACACTTGAACATCAACTTGGGACCTCGTGCACAACCACGAGTCTGTCACTCGGGGTCACTCGTGGGTCAACTCGCACCGTGAGACAGGGCCATAAGGCTCTCTAACTTTGTGCTTGTGTCACTTTGTCTTGCATTTTGTTTCCTTCTGCAAATGCTAATGGAGCCCTCTTTCTCATTGACCCTTTATCATGTTATCTCTTCTGACTCTTTCTAAATTGTCTCCAAGTACCTCAACTCTGTCAAGAATGGATTCAGTCTTGCTGTACTCTGGCTACATTATGCGTAGAAAGGAACTGCAAATGCTGGTTTATACCAAAGATAGACAAGTGCTGGAGTAACTCAGCGGGTCAGACAACATCTCTGAAGAAAAGGGTACGGTGATGAGAAGGGTCTTGACACGAAATGTCACCCATTGTTTTCTCCAGAGATGCTGCCTGACCCGAAGAGTTACTCCAGCACTTTGTGTCTATATTCTGGCTACAGTATATTGGATTAATATTACTAAGTACACATTTGTTGTAACATACAGCTCTTGGAACTGTCTGCATTGCCAGACACAGCAGCCAACTCAATCTGTACTTGATTCAAGCCATTCAATAATTCAGTAGCCAAGACTCTTAGTCTCAGCTTCCCTGTCGGAATTACCAATGAACCTTTTGATTCTCATCTTGCTTTTGGGCACTTTTGATGGGATAGCCTTCATGTAGAATCCCTTTTCAGACTTTTCAAATTGATGATTCTTCTAAACTGCTATCCGTCAAGACTCGTGAAGGTCTTGTTGCTCTGAGTTTCCCAGTGACTATTTTACTCAAGCTATTCATAATGGATTATCCTTCACTTCAAAAACCATCTGAGTGTTTCCAGACCAGATGCCTTTGATGAACCAGGAGATCTGCAATCTTCTGAAGACCAGATCCCGGGCATTCAGGTCTGGTGATGCAGAGGTCGATAAGAAGACCAGATACGACCTTGATAAGGCCATCAAAAAGGCCAAAAGGGACTTTCGTTCCAAGCTGGAGGATGAGGTGAAGTTTGGCAACTGTGGCAGGGCTTGAATGCCATCACCTCCTACAAGGCAAAATCAGGAGGCAGTTCAGGCAAACACCACTCCTTGCCGAGCTCAGTGTGTTCTACGCACGCTTTAATAGGGAGAACACTGATGTGCCTTCCCAACTCCCCATAGGCCCTGATGGTATTACCATCACAGTTAATGAGTCGATGTCAGAAGATTCTTCAGGGCTGGGTGAACCCTCGAAAAATGTCGATGGTATACCCGGTCGAGTTCTCAAAATCTTTTTGTACATTTTCAACCTCTGTTTTTGCAGATATTTTCAACCTCTGATTACTGAGGTCTGAGGTTCCCACCTGCTTTAAGAGGGCATCAATAATACTGGTGCCCAAGATGCCCAAGGTGACATGCCTCAACCAGTGAAACTAACGTCCGTGGTGATGAAGTGCTTTGAGAGGTTGGTTATGGTGCATATCAACTCCTACTTCAACAAGAACCTCGACCCACTACCGTTTGCTTACCATCAGATGCGATCTCACTGGCTCTCCACTCTGCACTGGATCACTTGGACAATAAAAACACTTGCGTCAGGCTGTTGTTTATAGACTACAGCTCGGCGTTCAATACCATCATCCCATCCAAGCTGGCTGCCAAGCTCATGGAAATGGATCTCTACGCATCCTTCTGCAATTGGATCCTCAACTTCCACAGTCCACAGTCTGTTCGAATTGGCGGAAACACTTCTTTCTCATTAACAATCAGTACGGGAGCACCTCAAGGCTGCATGCTAAGCCCCCTGCTGTACTCACTCTATACATGACTCTATAACTGGACTCAGTTACAACTCCATATTCAAGTTTGCCAATGACACCACCATTGTTGGACGAATTGCAGATGATGATGAGTCAGAGTATCGAAGTGAGATCGAGTAAAACACTCTTGACTGGCCAGAGACTTTGACTGTTTCACACTTTGGGACACCTCACCCTGCTCCGATCCTTTGGGCAGCTGATTATTTTGCTTTGCAGGTTTTATGTCTAAACCTTGCAGTGACCAAGACAAGTGCTTCTGTAATTGACATGGTCTACTCCAATATCTTATTGCAATTATGATGCATTCATTACCTGCTTTCACAGCCTGACCTAGAGTCATGGAGTTATAGAGCAAGGAAATAACGCATTTGCACCCAAATGGTCTATGTTGACCAATGTGCATTCCTGGGTGCCTTCCTTTACAAACAGGCACCGGAATAGCCAGCACTGCCCATCTATGACTCTCAAATAATGTTCTCTTGAAGAGACATTTATTTGTGTTTCATGTGCCATTTGTGTTTTATGTTTTATTTGTGACATTCATGTGCCAGTTGGCACAGTGAAATGTGATCACCATACAGCCATACAATGAAAATAAAGAACACAACACACGATAGAGTTCAACATAAAATATCGCCACACAGCAGAATCAAAAGTCCCACTGTGAGGGAAGGCACCAAAGTCAGTCTCTTCCTCTGATGTTCCCCAATGTTCACCCATGGTCGGGACCTCCCCGAGCCCTCCTCAGTCGCCGCTATGGGCAGCCTGATGTTCAGGCCCACTCGCCGGGGTGATGTAAGTCCGACGTCGGGGCTGGGGGACCTCCTCAGCGACCTGGACATCAGAGTTGGTCACCTCCTACCGGAGTCCGTGGTTCCCAAAGTCCGCAGGCCGCGCTGGGCGGAGATTCAACGCTGGCGGCCCTCGGCAAAGGGCTCCAGGACTCTGCGATGTTGTTCAGCGCCAGCCGCGCTGGAAGTTCTCCCAAACCGCAGCTCCACGATGTTGGAGCAGCGGCCCAACGCTCCGGAGCTCCAAACGGCGATCCAGTTAGGCATTGCCCACTCCGCGGTGAATTCAGCGTTGCGCCGCCGCTGTTGTAGCTCCGGTTCCCGGTCCCCGGCAGGAAAGTCCGCGCCGATCCAGGTGGTAGGCCGCGAGGTAGGGGGCGAGGACGCGACTCGGAGAAATAGTCATGTCCCTGCCAGGAAGTGACTGGGAAACAGTTTCCCCCTTACCCTGCCCCCCTGCCCCACATAGAAAAGTCAAAGATTCCCCCCAAAACAGACTTTAAACTGACTTTAAATTTAAAAAAAGAGTGAAAAATAAAGGCTGTAGACAGAGGCTGCCGTCAATGCAGTGCCCCTAGTGGTCACCTTTCCTTATGTCTCTGTATATTCTTTGTTAAGATTACAAACTCTCAATGCAAACTTACCTATTTCTTCTGTGCCTGGTTGTACATGCCACACTTGTAGCTCTCATCAATGTCAAACGGGTACTGGATTAATATGTCCCTTCAAGGTTTTCTCAAGTGAAGTTAATTTGCAGATTGAGACACTATTAGGCTCTTGCGTATCTCCCTCTGGACTACCAGCAGCAATTTTACTATCAGCTTCTCATGCAGCATTACCGCCCTGAACTGTATCTTCCCCCAAAACCTGGGCACTATCATTCACCGTCAGGAGTGATTTCACATTTTCTATTTACAGGGAAATTACGTTATTTGTTTGTATCCCTTGAGCTTGTTAATGTAACTGATGCTTCCAGTGCCTGCAGTCATCACTGTCCTATTTCAAATACCCCATTCGCTATCTTCATCACACTCGATCAAGGTTTTTCTATTCCCTCAAGTAGCAAGATTCCCATTGTAGTGTCCGTAGGATCTCTTGCATTGTTGTTGAAAAGGCAAAATTATCAATAGACCATCTTTTACTGTAGGCAGTAAACACAACCAATGGCAGTCTATCAGTAGCATATCAAAGGTCATGGTAAATCAGATCTTAAAGCTATACACACTTAGTTTACACCATTCAATTAAGATCTTTACCAGTGGTGTAATTTGTCCCCTCAATCCCTAACCCTAACCCAATCCTCGCATCTTAATGTCCAATGTTTAAGAAAGAACAGCAGATACTGGAAAAATCGAAGGTATACGAAAATGCTGGAGAAACTCAGTGGGTGAGGCAGCATCTATGGAACGAAGGAATAGGTTTCGGGTCGAGACCCTTCTTCAGACTGATGTAGGGGGGGGGGGGGGGGGCGGGAAGAAGAAAGGAAGAGGCAGAGACAGTGGGCTGTGGGCGAGCTGGGAAGGGGAGGGGAAGGAGGGAGAAAGCAAGGACTACTTGAAATTGGAGGTCAATGTTCAAACCAGTGTAAACTATCCAAGTGAATGATGAGGTGCTGCTCCTCCAATTTGCGGTGGGACTCACTACGGAGGGAGTGGTCTCTGCGGAAAGCCATAAGTGGAGGAGATGGGAAGATGTGGCCAGTGGTGGGATCCCGTTGAAGATGCTGAAAATGTCAGAGGACTATCTGTTGTATGTGACAGCTGGTAGGGTGGAAGGTGAAGACAAGGGGACTCTGTCCTTGTTATGAGTGGTGAGATGGTGAGAGAGAGCGGAGCTATGGGATATAGAGGAGACCCTGGTGAGTGCCTCATCTATAGTCAAGGAGTGGAACCCCCGTTCCCTAAAGAATGAAGACATCTCTGATGCCCTGGTTTGGAACACCTCATCCTGGGTGCATATGCGGCATAGATGGATGAATTGGGAGTAGGGGGATAGAGTCCTTACAGGAAGCAGGGGGAGAGGAAGTGTAGTCCAGATAGCCATGGGAGTCAGTGGGTTTGTAGTAGATGTCGGTCAGTAGTCTGTTACCTGCGATGGAGATAGTGAGGTCTAGAAACGGTAGGGAGATGTCGGAAATGGTCCAGGTGAATTTGAGTGCTGGATGGAAGTTAGTGGTGAAATGGATGAAGTCAGTGAGTTGTGGGTGTAGGAGGTAGCACCAAAGCAGTCGTCAATGTAGCGGAGGTAGAGGTCGTTGATAGGGCCACGGTACGCCTCGAACAAGGATTGTTCGACATTCCCTACAAAGAGGCAGGCATACCAGGGGCCTATGAGCGTGCCCATAGCTACGCCTTGGATTGAGGAAATGGGAGGAGTCAAAGGAAAAGTTGTTGGGCAAGGACCAGCTCCGCTAGGCGGAGGAGAGTATTAGTAGACGGGATTGGTTGGTTCTGCGGTCGATGAAGAACCTTTAAGACCCTTCTGGTGGGGGATTGAGGCGTAAAGTGACTGGACATCCATGGTGAAGATGAGGGAGTGAGGGCCCGGAAAAACGAAGAGATGAAGAGTGTATGAGGTGTCTTGGACATAGGTAGGGAGGGATTTGACCGGGGGGGAGATAGGACGGAGTCGAGGTATGAGGAAATAAGTTCCGTGGGACAAGAACAAGCAGAAACAATGGGACTGCCAGGACAGTCAGGTTTGTGGATTTTGGGGAGAAGGTAAAATCGGGCCTAGTGGGGCTGTGGAATGATGAGGTTGGAGGCTTGGGAGGGCAGGGAGCCGGAAGTGATGAAGCCAGTGATAGTGTTTGAGATAATGGCCTGGTGCTCGTCTGTGGGGTCATGGTCCAAGGATAAGTAGGAGGAGGTGGCTGAGAGTTGGCGCGTGGCCTCAGACTTGTAGAGTGAGACGGGAGTGGAAAAGTTGAGGCAGTTGATGTCCCGGCAGCAGTTTAAAATAAGAAGGTCTAAAGTAGGTAGATGGCCATGAGGGGGAGTCCAAGAGGAGGGGGTCCATTGGAGACAAGAGAAGGGGTCATCACTAGGGGGTGAGGACTCCTTCCCATGGAAAAATGGTTGGATGCGGAAGCGATGAAGAAAAGCTTCACATCGTGGCAGATGCAGAACTCATTGAGGTGGGGACGGAGGGGAACAAAGATGAGGCCTCTGCTGAGGACAGACCGTTCGGTATCAGAGAGGGGTGGGGGTCAGAGGGGATGGTGAACACAGGCAAGGATGGGGGTTGGGGCCGGAGGAAGGCAGGTGAGTGGACGGAGGCCTAGGCGATTCTGGTAGGGGGGGGTGGTGGGTGGTCAGGGAGGAGAGGGGTATGAGGACTATAATGTGGGTGGGGAGGAGCTGGGGTCACATGGTGTAAGGGGGAAGGGGAAGATCCAGTGGAACACCCACTGAGGTTCCCTGTGTTGGGGGAGAGCACTAAGACCCAGCACAGTCCAGTCCCATGGTGTGAGAGTCTGCAGCGTGGAGACTTCAGGCCCGGTGCTGAGCCTCGGTGTCCAATTGGACATCTTAATTTCCAATTATCTATTGACCTCAGCTTGAAAATACGCAGGCATTCAAGGAAGAGAATTAGAAAGATGTAGAATTCCCATTTCTGCTCATTAAATACCATAGCCTGAAACTATGTCTCTAGTTCTAGATAATGCTTTGCCTTAGAGTGTGGTGTAGACTGAGATTTACAAATTTTAAGAAACATCTCAACGTGCATCTTATTTACGAAAGGATCAAAGGCTATGGGCCAAGTGCTGGAAAATTTGATTAGAATGGATGTGTAGTCCAAGGTTGGCATGGATGTGATGGGACAAAGGACCTATTTTTGTTGTATGACTAAACCACTGCACACATCAACTAGAGGAAAACTGCAATTTCTTTCTGAAAAGTTGTACGTGTCAACAAGGTCGTGTTTCATTCTTCCCATCTCTGATGATCATAATCCATTACTATGCCATTTCTGCTCATGGGCCAATGCACACAAATCAGGAATCAAGCTGCAACTATGGAGATCAAAACTGCATTACAGCACCTCAGATGTGGTCTCAGCAAAACCCTCTGTAACTTCAGCTAGACTTCCTTAAACCAGTTCAACTTTTTCTATATTTAATTAATGGTGCCACCTATATTGGGTGTGGAATTGGAGCACACCTAGCACTATCACACTTCGGAAGTGTCTAGCTTAGTTTAATTGCAAACATTGCAGGTGAATAATTGCCTGCTGATTGAAGAGAATGAGTGTTTCTTACTTTTCATTAGCTAAACCTGTGTGTGGGAGGATAAGATTCATAGATTCCAACCAGCAAAACTGTGAGTATGCCTGTTGTTTTTGTAATTTTCAGTAACCTAAACCCATTTCAAAATAGCTCAAAAGCAGCAATTTTACAGCTTGTTAACAATGAGGAAAGTAAACTCAATTAAGGTAGTGAAGTTGTATGAAATTTAAAGTACTTTCTGAATAAAAGATAGCTCCAGGAAGTAAAGAATTTATTCTCTGAACAGCACTGAATTCTTAAGAGGGAGGGAGAGAGTAATGAAACTACTTGGTGAGTTTTCAGGTTGTCTTGTGTTCAACTAATGCATTCTGCTTATGTACTGGAGGGATGGTGCTCCTCAGCAATCTTTTTAGCAGCTGGTGTGCAGACCTCAAGGTTATAATAAGAATTGCGACATAAACTCAACACCCTCAGCAAATAGTTGAACTGCAAATTGAATTCAGCATAAACCTAAATTTATGAGGGAAAGCAAAGCTGAATGTTGCAAAAGCAGCATCTGAGAATTTTGATAGCATTCTGCCACTACAAGATTGTCAGTTTGTGCTTCTAATCCAAAAGTAGATTAAAAACCAATTGTACTGTGTTAGGGCATAGTTTCTCTTGATATGAAATGTCACCTCTTGGTAGATTGAAGAAAATACTTGCAACAATCACAGCCTCACATGTGAAGAAATTCAATTTCCAAACAAACCAAAAATGAGCTAAATGGAGTTTACATAAATGCAGCAGAGCCATAGAAACAACTTACACATGTATGTAGCACCTTTTAATATGGTAAAACATTACATGAAACTCAAGAAAGAGGTGGATTTAAAGGGTAGTATATAGAGAGGTGGAAATGCAATGGTTTGGAGCGAAAATTCTAGAACGAGGTCTTAGCAGCAGTAGCTACCAAATAAATTCATGGTTACATGAGAAGACCGAATTGTAGTGGTTAAAAGATCTTAGTGTTTTCAGATTGGAAGTATTACAGAGAAAGGCGGGGAGAGACCATAGAATAGAGTTAGCAACCTGGGGATCCAAGCTGGGTCTGATGATAAAGTTAAGCTCATGAAGAGCATGATGTCCTCCTGTGCTTATGGCTTATTCCTTCACTCTTTAAACAGAAGGAACCGGAGTCAACTGCAACAATCCTCTGCACAGCACACTTTTCTGTAATTTACTGAAGAAGTGAATCTAATAATGCATGATATTTATGCTGAATTCAATTTGCAGTTGGCTATTCCTTGAAATTCCATTTCAAGCAGGGTGCAAGGCCACCAAATTCGTGCAGTTTCATACCAAGTGCAGTGGCCTTCCTGGCGTGATTGACAGAAGAGAGAATCTCAACATTTTTTAAACACTAATAACTATTATTTTACATCGATGGGAAAAATCCTCTTGTCCTGCGCAGCGTAAGTGGCAGCGTTTTTTCTAAAATCAATTTTACAGAACAACAGGAAGTGGTCACGATCAGATTTTTAGTAATATAGATTACAGTTGTAACATCTCAGTAATTGAACCTTGTAGGCCAGGTGCCAGCTCTCGGACAACTCCTCTTACTTACCCTTGGACCATGACCTCACAGATGAGCACCAGGCCATCATCTCGCAGAGTTCTGCCTTGTAGGAATGACACCCCTTACTTGTAATAGTTCAATATCAATACTAAAGTGAACTGGCCTTAGCTCTGTGATGAGTTAAGTTTGGCTCCAACGTATAAATATGGCAACTTCACATCCTTCAATGCCCATTACTGGCTCAAATCAGTAAAGTGATTTTCTGTGTATTGGTCAAGGGTTAGAGGTTGCAGGTGTGAAGCAGAGGGCAAGAGGATGAAGAGTGACAGGAGGAATAATTTTGGCACACTGTGGTTGGAATCTGGAATGCACAGTCTGCTGACATGGTCAAGGCATTGGGCCTTTCAATGTGGACTGTGATAAATATGTTTTTACAAATATTAACTTTATTCAGAATAAAATATACAAAACAAAAAACTACAAAAAACTCTTCATATATTCTCTATACATTCAATAGCGTCAAACAGTAGTTTTTGCACATTTTAAACTTTAGAGGTACTGCGTGGAAACAGGCCTTTTGGTTCGCTGACCAGCAATTACCCCGTAAACTAGCATTATCCTACAGACTCGGGACAATTTACAATTTTACCAAAGCCAATTAACTTACAAACTTGTGTGTCTTTGGAATTTGGGAGGAAAAGGAGCTCCCATAGAAAACCCACATGGTCACAGGGAGGACGTACAAATTCCGTACGGACAGCAGCCTTGGACAGAATTGAACCCGGGTCTCTGGTGTTGTTAGGCAGCAACACTACCACTGTATCACCCTACATATCTATTAACAAAATACCCTTGCCACTCGTGGCCCTTGGGGATGATATCATTGTTTGAAGGGTGGCTCCACTCTTCCCCTAATATCTTTGAGGAAAAATATGTAAGGCTGCAGAGAAAGGATTGGTGGGAGGAACTAGAGGTGCCGGGGTAGAGAGCCAGCAAGGAAGTGATGGGCCGAGTGTCTTTCTCCCATGCTGTTGCCATTGTGGGATTCTAAAATTATGAGAGGTAAAAGAGCCAGAGTCGAATCATGGGTTTGTCTTGACGATGGCTAAGGATCGGTCATGCAAATAAATCTGCGGTGTCGCAGGTTGTGCGGTCACCTCAGTTTTCCTGTTACCTGGGTTTGATGCCTCCTTGCCTGAGGGGTGGGGTGGAGGGGGTGTGGTGTTTACACAATTTCCCGACGACTGCATGGGTTTCTGCTGTCTGCTCTTGATTCATTCCACATCCCTGTGTCAAGGCTTATGGGGAGAATGGGGTTAGGAGGGAGAGATAGATCAGCCATGATTGAATGGCAGAGCAATCAATGGGGCGAATGGCCTAATTCTGATCCTGTCACTTATGACCTAATGACCCTGAAATGTTCTGGCTCGCGATGGATGGTAGAAGAATCAGTGGGAGTTAATGGGCATGTGTAAGTTACCGGTAAGAACATGAAGAATGCGGTTGAGATCTCTCACAGGGCTGACATAGATGAGATGGGCCAAATGGTGTTGCGAGGAAATGTTTAAAAAAAAAGAAATTCGAAGTGGAACAATGTGCTGCTGTTTCTTCAAGGCGGATAAGAACAGACAGCATCATTTGTATTTCCAGATTGTGGAAATGCCAACTCTTTCACCCAAACCTGCAGTAGACACTTTCTCAATTAAATAGTTGGGTCATTAGCCTTGTTATTTTGGCAGCATATTGTTACCCAGTATTTTATTTGCATTCAGTGTGCTCTGCCCTCTCAATTTAGTACTGTAAATATTAACAAGAACATAACTGCTATTGTTACCCACCTGTAACTTATTCCGAATGAACAATAACACATTCACACTCCCTCAGTTTGTTTCTCTACTGTTGCATTTTTATATTTGTTAGTTATCTTGCCAATGAGACACTGAATTATAGATGTAGACAACAACTGAGCCAATAATAGTATTCTATTTTCAGAAGAATGTATGAGGCTGTTCTTGGACTAAAAAGCTGTTAAATTCAATGGTCTGGTTAAATGTGTATCAGGGACCATTCATTGAGGCCTAGTCTCTCTCAATACATCTCAAAATGCATCACTGCTGGCAATGTACATTTTAGGTGAAGCTGCTGATGTAGATGAAAGGTAATATGTACTCATCAACTCTTCAATTTGTTGAAAGTGCAGATTGTTTTTAGCGCTTTTACGTTGTTTTTGCTGAGGAATGTATGTCACCAGTTAGACTTCAAATGCTGCCAAGGGACCCTTTGTTTCTGACTGGGTTTCAAGGATAAGTTTGAAGTCTCATTTAAAGATCGTCAAAATTATTGGCCCCATCATTCCACTGAAAAGATCATGCAAGGCTAGTAGTTAGAAATCAGAGTGTCAGGCAACGGATTTTCCTATTAAACGTGCCACAATGCTGTTTTTTTCCACATGCTTCTGCCCAAAAATGTCCTACTTGTGGGAAATAGGACTAGGTATTTGCAAAAAGCCATTCTCAACATAGTCACCATTTTCAGGCATCATTTGCATTCAATGGCACCATCAATGTGCAAACGTTCGTGTTATAACTTTATTGGTAGAAATAGGAGCATTGATTTGCAATTTATTTCTAACTCCCAGTAAAATAACTGGCAAGAAGATGTGAATGAAAGGGTCCCAACTGGGTGTGTTGCTGTCTGCCATTCCCCCCCTGAATTTCCAATACTGTTGCTATTTGTTACATCGTGGTTGGGGATGTTGGTGTTACACCTGGATGTGCTGCTAGCTGTTTCTGAGTATAGAGCCTCCCAGTTCCATGGAGCCATTCACATGCTGATTGTAAAGACAGTTGCAAAGATGAGGTGGGATGGGGGTAGGATGATTTAATTACACTCAACACTTCACCCAGCCCACACCACTCTGTGGTAGCCTTTCACGATGCCCTGTGTGTGGCTGCTTCCATGAGGAGAATTCTTTAAAACTGTGATCTGGTGATTTGTTCTTTTAAAGATTTTTTTGAATAAAACCTGCTTGGCTCGTAGAATTATTTGAACCATTATGTAACAAAATGTCCCAAGGCATTTCTTGGATGCATCATCAAAGAAAATTAAATTCTATTATGTTTAGTGACCAAAATGTAATCAACAGTGAGAGATTTAAGGGGGGGGGGGGGCTCTGGAAGGAACACCGGCGATTTGGGGAGGTAGCAGAAGGCACCTCACCAAAATTTCAAGAGATAATTAGATTTAGCTCTTAGGGCTAAAGAAATCAAATGGATATGGGGAAAAAGCAGGAACTAGGTACTGATTTTAGATGATTAGTCATGATCATATTGAATGGCGGTGCGGGGTCGAATTGCCTACTCCTGCACCTATTTTTCTATGTTTCTAACTGGAGTGGTAAAAATCAGGCATTCGTACAATACTGTGACTTCTGGTCACAACCTCACCAAATCCAATGCCTACGCAGTCAATCAAATTGTCAAACAACAATAGTTTTTTCCAGAAATAATCTGATGGCCTGTTGGTGAATGTCTGTGTGATTATACAGTGAAATTGTGGAGTGCCTGACCACAGGACATCCATTTCTTACATCTACCAATGCAAAGTGCACAGATCACTGTAAATTCACTCTGGTGGCTTCTCCAGGTAATTGGAAGGGCAATTTCATGCCAATCCTTTCACATAGTGGGCTTGATTTGGCCAATCGAATTGGGAATCGGGCCTGGATAAAAGAGCAGAGGAGGAGCTGCAGGTGCTAGGAATGTTTTGGCTTGGTGTTTGTTAAGATATCTTTAGAATGGTGACCTGCATTGGGTCCACTCTTGTGCCATAGATTGATATAGATTGAATTTGCAATTAGTTTGTCCACCCACCGATGATTTTAATTACCGGCTGCCACTGCAAAGAAACTGTAATTGGAAGGGCAAGGAGATTAGGGGAATTGGTAGTGGGGTCGGGGTTGATGCAGTGGTGGTGGGGGAAGTTCTACAGGTGTAGGCTGTTATGGGGGTAGGTAAGAGTGAAGCTATTGGAATATCATATAATGCTTTGAATTGGTCAACGTCTTTTCATATACAGGCATCTCATGATTTATGCAGGGGTTACATTCTTGAAAAGCAGCGCATATTCAAAAATGTGTAAGTTAAGCCTCTGTCCCACTTTCCCGAGTTACTCACAAATTCTCCCGAGTTTTCCCCTTGATTCAAACTCGGAGAATGTCCGTAGCGAGTCTGTAGGAGTCCGTAGATATTTCGTAGCGGTTCTTAATGCCAGCTGTAGGTACTCGGGACATCAGGTAAGTCGGGACGTTTTTTCAGCATGTTGAAAAACGTCCACGAGTAAATAAAATAGCCCCGAGTACCTACGGCTGGCTATTACCGTAATTCTCTGAGTTTGAATCAAGGGGAAACTTGGGAGAATTCGTGAGTAACTCGGGAAAGTGGGACAAGCTTACACACAACTGCACTCCAAGTGTAAATTTGAGTGCGTTATTTCAAAAATACGAGCCGTAAAACAGGTTCTCTGTTTGTTAGATGTAATATGCTACAGTACTTGACAATGAAATTAAGAGCAAGCAGGGGTTGGTCTGTACAACCAACAAAGGCAATTCTGATGTTTCTTGTTGTGATTTTTGGGTACAGATGACCAAACCCTCAGTGAAACAGACAACAGTTAGAATAGTAGAAAATGGCATATTTTTATTATTGGGGCAGTAAATAATATTAATAGCTCTTTTCCATAGGGGTGTGGGGGAATGGGTAAAAGAGGTGACTAGAGAATAGATGATTTAAGGCCTGCGGAAAAGAGTTTTGTTTTGTTTATGTTTCAAACTCCTTAATTAAGAGCATTGGTTGAACTGAGTAATACATAATGCATGGCATTTACAAAGGGTCAGTCATTCAAATATGAAAATGAGAGCAGGAGAAGTCCACTTGGACCTCAAGCCTGCCCTGCCATTTAATGTAACCATGGCTGTAAATTCCCATAGACCTCAATACTTCTTCATTAAATACTATGGTGTATCCTCACAACCCTCCAAGCAGAGTATCAGAAAATAAATCTATCTGCCATTCAGTTCTAAAATGACAGGCTCTTAATCTTGTAATCAAGTTCCCTTGATGGAGATTCTCCCACTGGTGAAAACATCGCCACATCTACCCTGTTGTGTCCCCTTGGGGTCTTGTATGTTTCAATAAGATCACCCGCATTCTGCTAAATTGGCCTTGTGAATCTCACTTGGATTGCCTCCAATGCCATTTGTAATTTTTCTTCAACAAGAGGACCAAAACTGTACACAGTACTCCAGGTGTTGCTTCACCAATATGCTGAATGATAGTAATGTTACTTCCTTATGTCTGCTGCAATAAAGAGTAATATGTAATTTGCCTTCCTAACCACTTGTTGCACCTCCCTGCTAAATTATTGTGATTTGTGCACAAAGACAACTTGATCCCTCTGCCCTTTGCTCATCTGTAATTCATCTCCACTTGGGTACTAGTTTGCCTTTGAATTTCCCTTAGAGGTGTATGACCAGGCATCGTTCCCACATTAACATCCCTTTGTCAGGTTTTCACCAACTCACTCAAACTATTGAACCTGTTGCAGAATTTAAATGTGTTCGCCACATGAGCTCCCACCTATTTTTCTGTCAAATCTGGATGGATACCTTACACTCTTTCCCCCTCCACATTATTAACAATAAATCATAAATAATTGAGGTCCAATAACTGACACATCGTTATGCCCTTCCAGCCTGCCTGTTTATTTCTCACTGTATTCTATGAGATAATCAATCTTCAATACAAGCTTATGCACTTCCCCTCTAATGCTAGGAGTTCTAATATCATACACCACCTTTTCAAGTGACATAGTCATACAGCATGGAAACAGGTACTTCGGCCCAACTTGCCCACACCAGTCAACATTTTCCAGCTGCAGTGGTCCCACCTGCCTGCGTTTGGCCAATATCTCTCCAAACCTGTCCTACCCATGTATCTGCCTAACTGTTTCTTATATGTTGGGATAGACCCAGCATCAACTATCTCCTCTGGCAGTTTGTTCCATACACCCGCCACTCATTGTGTAAAAAAAAAAGTTACCCCTCAGATTCCTATTAAATCCTTTCCCCTTCACCTTAAATCTATGTCCTCTGGTCCTCGATTCACCTACCCTGGGCTTATACATTATCAGATTCCTTCTGGAAATCCAAATACAATGCATCTACTGGTTCTCCTCTATCAACTCAATTATTTGGGAATCTATTTTTCGTCGATTTTGTTATGACAAGATCACCTCCAGCATAACATTTTTAAATCAAGGTCTTTATTGGTTTCCATGAAATGATTTGGTCAGACACATTTTACACAACCACATTATACAATACCATATATTCAATACTACAACCATGGTATACAGTGCAGCATACATACATTTACAATGTTCAAACAAGGAATTATTCATTGCACTTATAACAGTGAGTTTTGCACTCCTTTTTCCAAATACATGGAAGTTAGGTTTATGTTAGGAAGTCACTTCATTTTCATACACAACATGTAAAAACTCTACACGATAACAACTGAATACAATATCTCAACAGTCTATACGAATCAGCCGCAAACACGGTGTTTTTTTTGCTTTTTAATTTTTTTTTAAACAAGCATGAATTGGCAGGATTGCTGGCATGTGTGATACACACCCAGTGGCTGTTTAAATAATCTGAATGAGATTTACACGCTATACAATTATTTACAAGAAAGAAACAGGTATCATTATCAGCAGTCAATCAACTGCATTAAAATGTTTAATCTTGAATAAAGTGGAGGCTGCACTAACTGAAAATTCATTTTATTGGGGGAAAAGGGCTAAAACAGGGATTGGACAGGCAACAAAAAAGGAGGAACTGGGGAAACTAAATGATCCTACTTGGGGAGCAATGATCTATAGTCCATATTTCCCACCTCTCAGGGTATACTTGGAGCTCCCATGGGTACAGGCACTGGAGCTGAGAGAGAGAAAAATTACCTGCTATCAGATGAAAAGCACCAGATAAAAACAGAGTGGAGAGTTAGGGGTATTCAGTTCTTCAGGAGTTCTAATCAAATACTGATTTGAAATTTGAGGGAACCAAATGGAGCATTCAAATAAGCTAGATACCAAAATTAGACTTTTCAATATTTTACAGCACAAATAGGAACTTTTTATTCTTTTTCTTTTACATCTATTGACATTGATCCCTCGCTGGTGTATAGTTCCCCGAGCAGGTGCTATGCTTTCACACTCCAGCCAGTCTTTATTCATAGACTGAGAACAGGTTATCAGACTGTTGGATTAAGAGTGCGGGAGGGAAATGTGTGATCGAAGCTCTTAAAATTTCCATACACATTAATTTTACAGTGCATGATTTGATGTGAGAACGTAGCAAAATTATTCTCTGCTTGGCTCACGATGCCTGGACCTATCGTGGTTTATTAACACCCTGAGATCAGTCTCGATTTTTAATTGCTCCCCATCTTGATTCATTTGGTTATCTGGGGCTGTCTCTTAAATATAATTATTGGGCCTAATTGTTTTAAATATCTTTCATTTCCCCCTCCTCTAACAATTCACTTTCACTGAGAATTCAGTGCGATGCCCCCCCTTGGAAATGTGGTTTACTAATGAATGAGGACAACAGATGAGCTGTGAGATGAGATAGTAACTTGACTGATAAACTAGTGACTTCAAAATGATTGATGTTTTTATAAAGCTGAGTGGTAATTTGATGTCAGTGACAAATTTGTTTGATTTTTATACTGTGGCCAGTGTACTTGTGCTGTGCGTATAAAGGACATGCATTGCATGTGTTCCATCTGCAGTCCTCAATTTCATATTAAATGTGTACACTTTTCACGTTAAGTGAATATTTGCTTGGTGATGAACCTGAGTCATGTTTGAAATCCAAATGAATGTTCATAGACTGCACAAATGTAATTAAGAATCTGCATGATTAATAGAATTTTTTGTAAACATCTCCTGACATGTACCGCAGTAAGTTTACATTTTTAATCATTGTGCACTTGAAGTAGCACTTTACGTGCATGTGTCTGAACAAAATATATATTAATTCTGCTTTAGATATTGACTGTGCGTACTCTTGTTTTGTAATTCAAACTGGCCAGTGTACAATGTTCCACATGGCTGAGTCTAGGGACTATGCTGATTAGTAATGCGCAGTACGTGGAATCTGCAGGGTATATTCCAATACTGTCACACTAATTGTGACTACTTAATGGCTATTTTGGTATTCGCATAGCTCAGTTATGTTCTTTAATGGTGGCAGTCCAGTAATTCAGCATTAGAGCACCAACATATCTTTTTGTACTGGCTGAGGGTGTTATAGGCAAGGCCAGCATTTAATGCCCATCACTAATTACTTGACGGTGAGTGTAACACCTTTATGTACTATGCAGGCCCCTAGATGAAAGAACTCCATATGTGTTTAGAAACCTGAGGAACAGCCTGTTTCATGGAGATGATACAGTTTGGCCCCAACTGTTTGTCTATTATGTCCATCTTTACTGAATGTTTGCATGGCCTTCACTGTGTTCTCACCCTTACTCGAGCTGCCGATCATGAGAGCTTTAAATTAATTGAAATATTAATTTCCCTTCCAATACTAATACTAATTTTTCCACTTTTACAAATGATGATTTTTCCAATGTTGAAGTTTCATGTTCTGTACTAACAACTTCTAAAGTATGAAACAATCTCTGAAGTTTAGTTTGGAGGTTTTCTTTTGAATGAAGTGGCATGAAAACATCAGGCCACGAGTATCTTGAGAAAGATTGAATGAAATTCACTCTTCTGCATCTGTGAGGTGAGAACGCTAACTCTCATGGGTGGTGGCAGTGGTTTACAGACATCATCTGTTTTCTTCATTCACAACTACCACACTGAGAGGAAGTAATCTTTGATTGCACATCCCCGGAAATCATCTATAATCTAAATGCGTTAAACTTATCAACAATAAATCTTTTATAGCTTTCAAAATATACACTTTCATATAGAATCACAACTAATTTTATGTACATTTTTAATGCTGGATATTCTGAAATTAGATTTGATTATTTTTACAGAACCAAGGCATTTTACTTTATTTAAAATCTGTGTATACGCTGCCAAATAAAGTCATGGGAGTAGCAGTTTGATAAAGCAATGTTACTGCATCTCTCAAAACAATACTGCCACCTGATTACAATTTATCCTCTGATTCTTACCGAATATACGGTTAGATGAGTGTAATAATGTAGGCTTGACATGACTTTTTTTTTTTGAGAGATGATTATTGATGCAGTTACATACATTTGTGCATACTAACAGGTTAATGACAGAATATGGATGATAATAGATGATACTGGTTATACTATAATCAAAGGTGTTTATGGGGACGGAACAGTAGGCAACAAAACCAACCAGCCTAGAAAGAATGGCACCTACAAGAATCTTTGCAAAAATAGATAATAATGGCTCTGCTGTTGACTTGTGATGGAATCAAATGGGTCAACCTGAATAAACATATCCACGATCAAAATTATTTTCTGGGTTTCAGCTAGCGATATGGTAGAAATATTAGGCTGATAGTCTAAAGCATAAGCAAAATGTAAAGTAGCTGGTGGCAGATAAATCTGAACCTCAGAGGATCAATGATGACTATGTTTTAAAATCGGAACTCCAGCAGTTCAATTGATTATATTGATATTGGGTGTGTGTGAATAATTTATAATCTCACCTTTTTCAAGATAGATTACCATAGTAACAAGGGTAATATTACAGAGAAGGAAATAAAGTATTGCAAGGGATTAAGAAACAAAGAAGCTCCTTTTAGATTCAAATGAAAAACGTTTGGATTCAACATTTTTAACACAAACAGTTTGACCTTCCAAAGCTCAATGATAAGAAAATAATCAATATTCTCTAACCTTTTATCCTGAGGTCATATTAAACCCTAATGCAGCTTTCTCTGGTCAAGATTTCTATGTTTAGCATTTGTTTTAGAAGACATAATGGAAAGATGCTTAAGTACTTCTGAATTGGGAATTGCCATTCCAGAAACAATGATCTAGATGAGCTGAGAGGGTAGGAATCCCTCTTTGGATACCTTGAACAGAACTATCGTGCTCTAGGACTGGGAATTCCCATGGGTGACCAGGTAGGTCTCTCCAAGTATAGAATTTCCTTAGTTGTCGCTTGCCTATAGCAAGTGCGTACAATATATTTAATATGGGCAACACTAACAACTGCAATACTAAATGGAAGGCAAGCACTGAATCAGCAAGTCATGCTCTGCAGACAGACATGCACACTACTAACTCACTGCTTTAATGTGGCTATGCCTTTGGCAACTGATCCTGTCAATTGTTCAGCAACACCCCACTTTTGACAGGTTATGCCAATCAATGAGTTACAGTTACAAACATTGCTTCTCAATATCAATATCATTTTAATTTACGCCATATGTAACATTAAATTCAGTATTAAATATTAACACAGTTTTCATATCATTGCATAGAAAATCTGAATTGGTAATTGTTTTCCTTCATCTTATTCTGATGAATGGAAGCCCAAATGAATTGCACATTACCATAAATGCAGGGCAGAGGCATGCTTTCTCCTCCACATTTGTGCTCTTGTCAGCCTACCACTGACCTATTGCTTCTAATAGTACCATCCCTCCTTTTCTACCCAATACAAATCCAGTACTGTGTAGCGATGAGGAAAAAAAATGCAGGTTGTCCAAAAGAGAGAAACAAAAGAGTCTTTTGAGGTATACAAAATTGGAATGATTAAGGCGATTTCAAAATAGCATACATTAAAATACAGGCAAGCATGTTAGTGTAAGAACATTGCGTGGAATACATCTATAGCAGTGTAATGAAATAGCTTGTGATAACTGCATGGCATGTCTGTCCACAATGTCAATCCAGATGTCGCCAGTGACGTGATTACTTTTTAACACTTTTGGTTTGTGTGACCAGTGTTTGTGTTTCACAATCATTGAACAGTGCTAGGTCCTGGGTAAAGGGCTGAGTACTGGCATTCTTTTCCAGAATGCCTCTGGGTCCACAGAGTTTTGCACGTATCGCTGCACCTGCCCATCTCAAAGAATTAGCTGGAAAATGAACAAAAGAGTGGAATGTTTGGGGAAAATGGAGCTTTTGCTCCCAGCCCTAAAAAAGGTAGTAAGTTCACCTCAAGGAATTCTAGTCTATGAATACAGTAAAACCTATGAAGATCAAAAGCTCGAGAGAGAAACTGGACTCTGTGCATGCTGCCCGTCCCTTCAGGGTCCAAGAAAAGAGCGCACTGAGCAAGCCCAGGCATAAGGAATCCCAAATTCTGCAAACATCGTTTGGAGGTAAAATAATTCCAAATATTCATCATTAGGCAGAAGGCATCTCCAAACCATCACTGAACATTGTCAAGTGATAGCCAATAGTTCAGTTCTCAAGGCCTGAATGCTTCACTTTTAAAATTCCACCAAACAAGCAGTTTGAACTTGGTCAAATGTTGGCTTCCAAATTTTCTTTCTGTGCCCATGTGTAAAGTTATCCTGAGAACCAAAGACATCAGATTCTCGAAAAATCTTCTTCAGCCAACCTGCAAAATACATAAGGCACAGCCAACCTTTGTTTAAAGTCTCAGCAAATTATGACGTTTCTTCTCAGACGCGTTTTCCTCTTCACATTGCATAGACAGACACTGACGAGCTTTGTCTTACTATTTCCACTATGGGACAACCAGACAATCCTAAAGAGAGCAAAAAATATATTTTAATAAGAAAACTTTTAAAATACAGCATTCATCAATTAAATAATACAAATGCAGTTTATATTATAATTTATATTATAATATTAATGCAGTTAAAATATGCAGCTTCAGTCATAATATTAAAAGTCATAATAATGACCTTGTATAAATAAGTTATTGCGATACAAAGATTGCTTTCTCACACTCTCTCATGCACCAGGTTAGAGATGATTGAGGTATTGAGATGGTTCTTGCAAATATTCATAAAATCATGCAGAAGGTGTGTAATCACTGCAAATATCATTGTTAATTAAACAACATGGAAAGTAAGGCCAAGGCAAAATTGTGTAAACTGAAGAGAGCAAGCTTAATACAAGTCACAGAAAAATCAAAATAAATTAAGTGGGAAATTTGTTGATAGACAGTTTGGAACAAAAATAATCTTAACATACGTAAATGTCAAGAGCAAGCAAACTATGAACCAGATAATTAACTGTTAGCTAAACAATCAAAACATAAAATAGATACAGTTAAAGTGGGGGGGGGGGGAAACCTTGTATGGAAAAATGTGAAATTACTCTGAGAATGTCAGTTAAAGCATGCCAGTGCTTTGGTGCTAAAGCACGAGGCATCAATAGTTACAGTACACAACATTATCAATATAAAACGTGTGGATTTGGAGAACCCAACTTTTATTTGTTTATCAATTTGATTACAACTACTTGGTTATGCTGAAGCTAAGTCTCATAGTCATTTGGAACATTACTTAATTTGATTGCAACATCGGGAAAACAGCAAGGAGGGTTAAATTTTATCTTGCACGATAAAGCAAAATTCTCACAGAAAAATTATTTTTATTACACTCAATAAACTAGATCTGGATTGTCCAGCTAGTTGATTCAGCTGAACAGGACTTCTTGAAAATAACCAGTTCATCACAGGAAGCTACAAGACCATAGCCTTTGTGTTAATGAGTTTGGAGATAATGGTTTTTGTCAGGATAGGATAATGGATATTGACAGTAAGGGCTAACTCTAGAGTAGCCTCCACGATTGTCAGCAGGGTAAATAGGGACCTCAGCAATGGCAAGGACCTGAGACAAAGAGTTAAGAGTGTTTTATTGTCATATGTCCCAGACAGAACAATGAAATTCTTACTTGCTGCAGCACAACAGAATATGTAATCATAATAAATAATATAACAAAAACTCAGGAAAAAAGGACAAACAATAACAGTGCAATAATAATAATAATAGTCTACTGTAGTTCATAACTCATGAGGTTGTAGTGTTTAATAGCCTATGGCTGTAGGGAAGAAGCTGTTCCTGAACCAGGACATTACAGTTCTCAGGCTCCTGTGCCTTCTTCCCGGTGGCAGTGGTGAGATGAGTGTGTAGGATAATGTGTAGGAAGGAACTGCAGATGCTGGTTAAACCGAAGAAAGTCACAAAATACTGAAGTAACTCAGCGGGACAGGTGACGGTTTGGGTCGAGACCCCTCTTCAGACCGATCTGAGGGTCTGAAGAAGGGTCTTGACCCAAAACGTCACCCATTCCTTCTCTCCAGAGATGCTGCCTGTCCCACTGAGTTACTCCAGCATTTTGTGTCTATCTGCGGCACAAAGATATAATATGTAGTATCAAAATCCTGGAGGTGGGGCTGTGCAATGAAATCTACCTGTTGTCTCAGTTAAATACAGGTTATAGTATAATTAATTAACAGGGGTTGTGATTATGTTCCTCTGGAGCAATGTGTTAGTTGAAGATGAGAGGTATTATTTTAGTCCAATACCATGGTATCCAAGGTCATTATTTTGCCAATGAGGCTATCAGACCCATGACCAGATGCAAGGGTCTTTCAGGCAATGAGAAGAACATGCAGGGAAGGGGATATCAGAAGCAACTGATTAAGTGCCTTCTCATCTTGGGTTGATCCTACGTTTAAGAATAAGGGTTAGGCCATTTAGAACGGAGATGAGGAAAACCTTTTACACCCAGAGAGTTGTGAATCTGTGAGGCAAATTCTATGGATGCTTTCAAGAGAGAGAGAGAGTTAGAGCTCTTAAAGATAGCAGAGTCAAGGGATATGGGGAGAAGGCAGGAACGGGGTACTGATTGTGGATGATCAGCCATGATCACATTGAATGGAGGTGCTGGCTCGAAGGGGCCTATTCCTGCACCTATTGTCCATTGTCTACTGTCAAACATCGATGCCATGGTGGAAATGCTGCACGTTGCAAAATGTGCATTGAAAAAATGTTCTACCATATCCAATTGTTGAAAGCATGTGTGGACGAGCAGGTAATTGAATACTTCCTTGCTTAGCCCATATACAGGGACGTGCAAATTATTATTTTGCTTACACAATACCATAACGTAGAATCCAGTTCTAATACATGGTGGTTAAGTTACTGGATCATTGAATAGGAATTATGATTTCAAATCTCAGGTAGCTGGGAAATTTAAATAATTCTGTAATGAAAACCTGATATCAGTAATAAACAGATTTATTGTTTAATAAATCTGTTTATTACTGATTTACTTCTTCAGACTCTGAAGAAGGGTTTTGGTCCGAAACGTTGCCTATCTCCTTCGCTCCATAAATGCTGCCCCACCCGCTGAGTTTCTCCAGCATTTTGTGTAACCACGATTTTCCAGCATCTGCAGTTCCTTCTTTAACACATCATCCTCCGACACTTCTGTCACCTCCATCATCAGGCACTTCTTCTCATCCGCACCCCTTTCCGCAGACTGCTCCCTATACAGCTGGTTGGTTCACTCATCCCTTCCCACCCAAATCACCCCCTCCCCAGGTACTTTTCCCTGCAACTGCAGGAGATGAAACACCTATCCATAGACCTTCTCCCTCTCCTCCATCCAGGGACCCCTGCATTCCTTCCAGGTAAGACAGAGGTTCACATGCACCCCATCTACTGCATCCAGTGTTCCCAATGTGGCCTTGTCTACATCGGCAAGACCAAGTGTAGATTTGGTGACTGTTTTGTCGAACACTTGCGTTCGGTCTGCCAAGGCCAACTGGATCTCCTGGTTGCTAACCATTTTAACTCCTCTTCCCATTCATTTCTCTCCTTTCCTGGGCCTCCTCCATAGCCAGAGTGAAGCCATGTGCAAACTGGAGGAACAGAACCTCATTCTGCTTGGACAGTTTACAACCCAACGGCAGGAACATTGAATTCTCCAATTTTAGGAAACTTAAATCCCCCTCCCCTTCTCCATGACTTATCTTTTAGAACCCAATCTTAATTAAGTTTGCTTTTATTTAGCTTTTCTAAATGATTAGTTATTTTCTCTTTGATTATTGATTCTAACATCTTGTCAACAGTAAAAGTTAAACAAAGCAGATTGTAGTTTACCAGCTGCCTTTCCTCCCTTTTTGAACAAGGGGGTCTTATTAGCATACAAATCATATTACTCCATTACACTTGCGGCAAGTAAACATTGACTGCTTTATTAGTGGAAATATATAGCCAATGGACTTGAGACCACAATCATCTGGGAATACCTACTTTGGGAATGGTCAATGAGGAAGCATCTGACAAATGTCATGGCTAGGTCATTGCCTTAAGGAACTATCCTAAGGCTGCTGAAGATCTTCTAAAGGGGCTGTCCCCCTGCGGTGACCTAATTTACGAGATCAGACAAGTTTGCCCTCGACTCATATTCGCAGCATGGTCGACACGAGAGCCTAGGAGATCTTTGTAACTCTCCTTCATGCTCGAGAATAGCCCCCACGTACTCGAGGTCTCAGCTAGGTCGCGGGGTTTAGTCGAGGTAAGTCGTAGTAGGTCATAATGTTATTTTTAGGTTGTCGAAGGTAAAGCTCGTTGAGACAAAAAGGTAAGAATGCCCACTACAATTTATTAAACTTTGTCTGGCTTCTTAAAACTGTCTCCACTCCTTCTCCGCCCTTCTCTCCCCTTCTCTTCCCCCCCCCCCCCCCCCACCTTCTCTAAAGGACTTACCAAACTGTGCCAGCCATCCTTTACCTTCCTGTTCGTCGCGGGTGTGAATTTCTGACAGCGCTCCCCCGCTTTCCCTGGCCCCTGCCTTTGCGATGTGTTTGTGTGTGTGTGTGTGTGCGCAGACGGTCAATCCGGCTTCTGGTTTCATCGCTGACGGTCGATCCAGCTCGAGGTTTTCCAGGCGAGTGCCCCTGAGCTTGAAGGTCGAAGACAGTCGCTGTAAAGTCGCGTCAGTGGGACAGGCCATTAACAATCACAAAGATCATAGGAATGGTGTCAGCCTAGAAATATTTTCTCTCTGAATCCCACTAACTTCAGTTTAACTGGGCTACTTGAATGGTTGATCAAAGATTGTTTGGAACTTGAGGGGTGTTTCCATCTCATCTCAAGAATTAAGCCCAATTGTTAAGATTTGGATGAAGGCTGTAGTGGGTTATGATTTTCATTAACAGCAACAGTTTTATCTGGCAGAATCCAAAACGAGCTTTGGGGAGCAAGTTATTGGTAATGCACTCTTTGATAACATTGCCAATGACTTCTTCCACTATTTTGCTGATCAGCGAGTGGTCTGATGAGGTAGTGACTGGGCAAGTTGTACTGTGTGCATTGTTACAACAGAAACCCATTTTCATTTCATTTTATGCTATAATTGCGGGCAAATTTTGTGCAACGGAATAAATCATTTCAATTAATTCAGAATCTAGCCTTGCAGAGTGCGATTTCCTTCCTCCTCCATTTCATTTCAGTTCTGTCAGTTACATGAGCATTGCGCTTGTTACTCTCAGTCTCCAATAGATATTTGTAATGTGCTAGTGGGTGCAATCAATGTAGTAAGGAGCTCAACTGAGTCATTATCAAGTCTACACCTTCACCCACTCAGCACCTACTCTGATAAACAGTTTTCACGCTGATGATGTGAAGGAGAGCAACAGTGATGCTTGCAGAGAAGCTCTACACTGAGTTTCATAAATCTTGTAACACATCCCCCTGAGGTCAGTGTTATTTCCAGTTCCCCCACAAAGAGAGAAATATCACTGATTTTCACCTGATGGAATATCAACAACTAACAATAGCACCAAGGAACATTTGCCATTTATTTGGACCATTTATTTCTGGTTTACATTACTATGTTAATAGAAGTTTCCCTTCCCCGAGTCTGATAACTGGAATGTGTTAAATGGATTTGGAACAACAATGATACAAGCTTTAATGTGAAAACTGGGTACATTTTTCGATTGATGAAACTAAAATCAAAAAATTCTGGCTTGCCATTGTAAGGCCATTGATAATTTGAAGCCAGGTAAATAGCCAGCTTCTTATCAAGTCTACATCACAAGATTTTAAATTGTTCAGGCACAGCTGAACACACTTCTTGCCATCTGCATACAATGAATAGCCAGCTAATGAGAATAAAACATATATTTTCTGTCATAATTAAAGTTTTCCTCACCAAACTAGATTAGAGAAAATATGTACCTTCAGTTGCTTGCACTGAACATATATAGACACAAACAGCTGAGTATGAAAACAATAGGTCTACAGATAGGCTGAAGGTGCAGAGTCTTTTTCCCATGGTAGGGGGATCAAGAACTAGAGGGCATTGGTTTAAAGCGAGATGGAAGATTTGATAGCAACTCTGAGGGGCAGCTTTTTCACACAAAGTGTGGTAGTTATAAGGAAATGAGGTGGCAGAGGAAGAAGTTGAGGCAGGTACCGTAACAATATTTAAATGACGTTTGGACAAGTTCATGGATAGGAAATGTTTAGAGGGATAAGAGCCACGTGGACAAATGGTACTTGTTTAACCATATAACAATTACAGCACGGAGACAGGCCCTCTCGGCCCTTCCAGTCCGTGCCGACCATTTGTTTTCCCCTAGTCCCATCTACCTGCACTCAGACCATACCCCTCCATTCCCTTCACGTCCATATACCTATCCACTTTACTTTTAAATGTTAAAATCGATCCTGCCTCCACCACCTCTGCTGGAAGCTCATTCCACACAGCCACCACCCTCTGAGTAAAGAAGTTCCCCCTCACGTTACCCCTAAACTTCTGTCCCTTAATTCTCATGTCATGCCCTCTTGTTTGAATCTTCCCTACCCTCAATGGGAAAAGCTTATCCACGTCAACTCTGTCTATCCCTTTCATCATTTTAAAGACCTCAATCAAGTCACCCCTTAACCTTCTGCGCTCCAAAGAATAAAGACCTAACTTGTTCAACCTTTCTCTGTAACATAGTTGCTGGAACCCTGGCAACATTCTAGTAAATCTCCTCTGTACTCTCTCTATTTTGTTGACATCCTTCCTATAACTAGGCGACCAAAATTGTACACCGTACTCCAGAATTGGTCTTACCAATGCCTTGTACAATTTTAACATTACTTCCCTACTCCTATATTCAATGCTCTGATTTATAAAGGCCAGCACACCAAAGGCTTTCTTTACCACCCTATCTACATGCGATTCCACCTTCAGGGAACTATGCACAGTTATTCCTAGATCCCTCTGTTCCACAGCATTCCTCAATTCCCTACCATTTACCATGTACGTCCTATTTTGATTTGTCCTGCCAAGATGTAGCACTTCACACTTATCAGCATTAAACTCCATCTGCCATCTTTCAGCCCACTTTTCCAAATGGCCCAAATCTCTCTGTAGACTTTGAGAATCTACTTCATTATCCACAATACCACCTATCTTAGTATCATCTGCATACTTACTTATCCAATTTTCCACCCCATCATCCAGATCATTGATGTACATGACAAACAACAGTGGACCCAACACAGATCCCTGAGGCACCCCACTGGTCACCGGCTTCCAACCTGACAAACAGCCATCCACCATTACTCTCTGACATCTCCCATTCAGCCACTGTTGAATCCATCTTGCTACTCCGCCATTAACACCCAAAGATTGAACCTTCTGAACCAACCTTCCATGGGGAACCTTGTCAAAGGCCTTACTGAAATCCATATAGACAACATCCACTGCTTTACCCTCATCAATTTCCCTAGTTACCGCTTCAAAAAATTCAAGAAGGTTTGTCAAACATGACCTTCCAGGCACAAATCCATGTTGACTGTTCCTGATCAGACCCTGTTTATCCAGATGCTTATATATATTATCTCTAAGTATCCTTTCCATTAATTTGCCCACCACTGACGTCAAACTAATAGGTCTATAATTGCTAGGTTTATTCTTTGAACCCTTTTTAAACAATGGAACAACATGCGCAGTACGCCAATCCTCCGGCACTATTCCCGTTTCTAATGACATTTGAAATATTTCTGTCATAGCTCCTGCTATTTCTACATGCTGTTTGGATGCATTTTGGTCGTCATAGATGAGCTGGGCCGAAGAGCCTGTTTCCATTGCAGTATGGCTCCGTGTACTATTTCTCTTCCAAACTTCAGTGTCTTTGCCATCATATGACACTTGAATTGGGAAAACAACTGAGGTGAGATTCCAACAGAAAACCAGGTCACACAATATCTGGGGAAAAAGTCAATGCCTCAGGTTCGGGATCCTTTTTGTTTGACAGATGTCAACTGACCCCGCTGAATGTTTCCAGCATTTTCTGCTTTTGTTTCAACTTTTCAGATTTTCATCGAGGGTAAATTCTACCTCGGTTTCTCTATCTCATGTAGTTGTCTACTTCATTATTTTCAATTACTCCTGAGTGTTTAACATGTCTGAATTGCCTTTAAATCCTTTTTGTTTCCATCCGTAAAACACGTTGGCACTGAGCAAACCTTTGTTCACTGCACTTTGTTTCATCATATCATATAACTTAAACTCTGATCTTGTGTGTGTGTCTTTTCATATGTGATTCTCTTCTCCTCGAAAACCCGACGCGGTAACGGTGACATTTTTACATATTCCGGCAGAGATTTACCTCACAATTTCAAAAATCCCCATTTGATTCATTATATCCCGTTTTTTTACTAAAATTGTTCACCAATCTGACATTTTTTAAAATCTAACTGCTGAAGCGAGCTGGATGACGTCACAATGGCTCCACTCGCTCACATCAGACCTTCCAGCCGCCCTCCTCCCCCGGCTCTGGATCAAAGCAGCTGACAAGTTACGTTAACCCCCTGGACTTTACAATCTAACGAGCTGTATGACGTTACAATGGCTCCCCCGCCCCCCCAGCACTGGATTAAAGTAGCTGACGAGTTACCCGGTTTCCCGACAGAGTCCGAGATGTTACGTTAATACCCCACCCCCCCTCCAACTCATAATTAATTTTTCACCTCCCTACTCGCTGTCGACTAGGACTCGCCCGTCTGCAGCGCAGCGCCCAGCCCTGCCCACAGCCCAGCCGCTGAACACGAAGTACGCTCGTGCTTCGGCTCGGGTTCTAGAACATGATGGCGGCCGTTATCGTTGCGCAGGCGCGGGGCAGCGTGATGGGAAGGTGGCCCTGGCGGCCATTACTCCCTCTGGGAGAGGCCGTCTATGGAGACCAGTGATCCCTCCATTGATCGCAGGGACAGGGGGAATCATGACACCTTTTCCTTGCTGGTGATCCCGATCCCACCTGGCAATCTCTGGCCGTCATGGGGGACGGCCTCCTCCCTGGTTCCCCCGCCCGATCGTCTGTCATGCAGGTGGGTGAGCTTTCCCATCGCGGAAGCCACGATCGGCCGGCTCTTCGCTGCTTTTGACCGTCCGCCCGCTCGCAGCAGCAGGGCCGCATGCTCAAAAGACGCCGCTCCAAAAGGCACCCAGAAAGCCCAGCTCCAAAAGACAGCAAGCTCGCCTGCCTCTGTGTCTCTCTCTTTACCCCTCTCTATGCCTCTGTGTTCCTCTCTGTGTGTCCCACTGTGTGTCCCTCTGTGCGCCCCTCTCTGTGTCCCCCTCTGTGTCCCTCCCTCTCTACCCCCCTACCTCTCTAGCTGTGCCTGTGAGTTGGGGGTTATGCGTGAGTGGATAGGGCGGGGCATGGGGTAAAAGGAGTGAATGAATAATATTAATATAATATCAATTCATTAGTGTGTGTATGTGGGGGGTGGTTAGTGTGTGTGTGAGAGGTTGGTTAGTGTGTGTGACGCCGCAGACCACCCCTCCCCTCGCAACCGCGCGTTGAGGGAATGGGGCCCAACGGGTTACACTTGGTCTAGTAAATCATAAGACCATAAGTGATAGGAGCCGAATTAGGCCATTTGGCCCATCAAGTCTACTCTGCCATTCAATCATGGCTGATCTCTGTCTCCGTTCCTTGAAGAAAGCTTGTTTGTGATATCAATGTTATATCTAACTGTGAAGTGCCTTTGGACACTTTTCTACATTTTTGAAAATATGTTCAGCATAGTCATTGTTGTTGTTGCATATGATAAGTTATTTGAAGTCAAGATAATACTAAACAAAAAGAATCCTGATGTGTACAATTGAAGCATTTAAAGTAATTGTAAATAAAACTACTTTCTAATTTGTTTTTCTCAAATAATATTTTTATGAACATCTCTTATTAATGAGCAGATAATCATGGGACTTCCAAATGCTTTGGTGTATACTCTAATTCTGCAGTCTGCGATTACCAACAGGAAGAAGGTTGTTTCACTGAATTCGAATGAACAGGTAGGAGCTATATTTAGTTTTAAAACGTAGATCCACAATGATAATAATTTCTGGATTACAACAGATCCATGTGCAACTTGGCATGCATTAATAAGATCAGAAAATTAGAAAGCATGGCTCAAATTATAGGGTATGTTAAGGTTTCTGGAGGAAATATTTTATATATTGTATGGTAATGCAGTAATCAATCATCTTGTCGTTAAAAGGCCTTCAGTGAATAATGATCATAGATGATAGAATTTTATATGACGAATGAAAATAATGCAGATCTATCCAGAATTTGGGTCGTAAATCTAAACAAAACAAGCTCAAAAAAAGGTGGTACTTTAGGAAACTTCATTAGAAGTTATGACGATTGACATGCAATGGCTAATTTTTCAAGTTTAATACATAGTTTCCCATAAATATACACTCCTATAAAACTCAAACTCAACTGAAAAAGTGGTTAACAAGATAAATTAGTTGTTATTAGATCAAAGCAAAAGGCTTTTGTTGCTGTCAAAAAGCACAGTGAGCCTGAGGATTGGAAACATTTGTATTTCAAAGAGTAAATAGAATGAGAATAATTTAGCGAGAAACAAAAAGACTATATAGAAACTTCAATTGATATGTAAAAATGAAACTTCAATTGGCAATTACAAATTAACCATCTCAATTCCAATTACTGTGTACAGAAGCAAGAAGATGCCATAGTCATGATCGTCTTCAATAAAAGAGACAAGTTTATTTGTAACTATAGAGGGATCTCCCAAGTACTGGAGTATGGTGTACAATTTTGGTCGCCTAGTTATAGGAAGGATGTCAACAAAATAGAGAGTACAGAGGAGATTTACTAGAATGTTGCCAGGGTTCCAGCAACTATGTTACAGAGAAAGGTTGAACAAGTTAGGTCTTTATTCTTTGGAGCGCAGAAGGTTAAGGGGGGACTTGATTGAGGTCTTTAAAATGATGAAAGGGATAGACAGAGTTGACGTGGATACGTTTTTCCCATTGAGGGTAGGGAAGATTCAAACAAGAGGGCATGACATGAGAATTAAGGGACAGAGGTTTCGGGGTAACGTGAGGGGAACTTCTTTACTCAGAGGGTGGTGGCTGTGTGGAATGAGCTTCCAGCAGAAGTGGTGGAGGCAGGATCGATTTTAACATTTAAGAGTAAAGTTGATAGGTATATGGACGTGAAGGGAATGGAGGGGTATGGTCTGAGTGCAGGTAGATGGGACTAGGGGAAAACAAATGGTCGGCACGGACTGGAAGGGCCGAGAGGGCCTGTTTCCGTGCTGTAAATGTTATATGGTTATACCTGTCCACAAGTAAAGTTATTGTCAGGGTGCTCCTAAGGTCCTTCCAGAGCTGCCTCTGTATCCAGAGTATGGATTCTGCCCATTTGGAGGAAAACTGTACATGGAACATGGTCTTCACCATGTGTCAACTCCAACAGAATGGATGTAGGGAGACAGCAGTACATGTCCCTTTCTGATCTCTCAAAAGCACTTTAGTCTGTCATGAGGAAGTGTGAAACATCCTTCTCAAATGTGGTTGCCTACAGAAATTCCTCATAATGGCATGCAATCCCAAATCTTAACTAATAGGTCCATAACAACCAGATCTCAGTGAAGATCAATACAAGCAAAATTGCATCATTCCCACAACACTTTTTCGTTAGTCTTTCACCATAACCCCCAATGTGCCAGCACAGCCATTGATGTTGAAGTGAAATGTGTTTGAAGATCATGACCTTTTGTGTATAGGATTGTAGCAATCCTACCTTTCTGTCTACTTTGGAGTTGTGAACTACAACAGTCCCTTGAGGACAGAGGACAGATATCACCAGTGCGCTCTCTGCATAATCTTCCAAAGCATTTGAATGACAAGCAAACCACGTCAACGGCACCAAACATCCAAAGCAGAAGCTCGATTCCATCACATCATGAGATTATCAGGTGGACTGGGGAAAAGCTTCAAGGATGTTCGCAATGACATTTTTATAGTTGCCCATCCTTATTTTCCAGGATTTTAATTCTGTAATAGTGAAAGAACAATGATATATTTTAAGTCAGGGTAGTATGTGGCTTGGAGAGCAAATGTCTAGGTGGTATTGTGATCATGCATTTTGCTGACTGTCCTGCTAGCTGGTAGGGGTCATGGTTTGAAGGTGTTATCTAAGGAATCTCAGTGAGTTGTTGCAGTGCATCTTGTAGATGGTACAAGCTGCTGCTTAGGTGGTGGAGCATCCTCGCTATTCACGAGAATCCCAAGTCCATGCCCACTCAATGAGAAGCAGCAGCATTTGGGGTGGCATTGGGAATCTTGAGCCACCTCACTGGATGCATGCAGAGTTCCATCATAAATGGTGGAGTGCACCACCTCTTGAACTACCCACTCACCCTCCCAGTCACGCACCTCCTGCCACATTAGTGGCGGGGTGTATGTGGGTCCCAAATTAGCTCCATTGGTCACCTGAAGCATTGTATAACCAAGTTACCCTCTATCCTGAGGACTGCATTATTTAGACATCAATAGGGTTTTGGACATTAAGGAAATCAAGGCATTGGTGATCAGTACATGAGAGCAGCATTGTTAAAAGATAAAACCATTGTCTCTTAGTTCAGAGGTGCAGGGAAAGTCTATGCAAGGAGTAGAGTGGCCTCCTCCTAGGTGCATTAAAGTTCTACAACACTATGTTCAATATTACAGGACTAGAAGAAATGCATATCATGCATTATCTCTCCATATTGTAACCCATTAAAAACCAAGTCGACGTTTACAATTTATACTGCACAATTTATCAGACCAGGGTTTGAATCCATGCCCATTTGGGGTGGTGAGATAGTACCATTATACTGCTGCACCTGATTGTAACTTGCCTAAGACACTGTTCAAAGATAAGATTGGTGACTAGGAGAACCATTTGCAAGACGACAGAGAAAGGCTTGGAAGGGGGATGGAAGAGGTGGAATTCGTGAGTTGCTTCGGTAATGAGCTGATGTGAACACAATGGGCTAAACGGCCTCTTGTGCTGTAATCATTCTATGATTTGTAAATTATTACAGTCTAAAGAATAGTCTAGGCAGTTGGAGGTTCATGGGACAAGTGAAAACTTCGTTTTTGAGCTGCAACTAATAAAAATACAAATAAAGATGCTGGATACCAGATTTCAAGATACCGTATTTCTGTTTTCCTCATAGTTCTGGCTAGAGACTATAGTTTTTTTGGTGATGCAGAAGTATATAAATTATCCAATATGAACAGAATCAGTATGATCTTGGTTCAAGAAGATACCTAGCCTTCAAACTCGTCCAATGCTGTTGTGCAACTGTTTGGAGCTGGACCAATTTATTCTCTGGTAACTTTCCTATCTTCTTGCTATCTCCTAGCGTTCTTCTTGTATGGAACCCACTGAATACTATTTCTTTCCTGAGACCAGGAATTAATCACAAAGAATTGCAACTGTGTCCATCATCTCTTATCTTTTAGTCGTACTCGTTCTGAAATTGTGCTGCAATTGCGCACATTATGTACAAATGCAGCTGATAGAATAACCACCTTCTAAGTATTTCATTTGAATTTCTTAATTTTTGCTGCAGTCGGATAAGACTTTTTTAATGAGCAATAGGTTTAATAAACCCATTATTTAAAAAAACATTTTGACCTGATTTTGCACATTCCTCAATCCTGCCATATTCTAAACATAAGCCTTTTGAACGCATTTATGTAGTTGCCTTCCTTTTAATATATTCAGAAGATTTAGGCAGATTATATTAGCTGGGGTTTTCTACTGTAATCCTCCTTACTGAACAATTCTTGAAACTGGAATAATCACTGCAGTCTCTGATGTCAAGTCTGAACCTTTCTCGCGAATTTCACTGGCTATAGAGTTTGCTGATTGCTGGAACAAAATATAATGAAAATATGTACAATATAAAATCACTAACTCATGATAGATTTATTCTTGTAGGACATTCGAATAAAGATAAATAATTCATAGGAAAGGCTTTGGGACTTTTGAAGAATCCTTTAGTTGATGAGATACACATGCATTGATGAAAGCATTAAAACAGCACTCAATTCTATGTTTTAGCACTGTGAACATCTGTATGCTAACCTATTGAAGTGGTAGATGACACTGACAAAACATGCTCACAGAGTGGAAACAGGCCCTTCGGCCCAACTTGCCCACACTATTCCTACCTGCCTGCATTTGGCCAATATCCCTTTCAACCTGTCCTAACAGTGTACTTGTTTCAAACACCTGTTGCTCATTCATGTCATTTGGCACTAGTGTTACCTATCGCAAGAATGTTTAATAATGTGTGCTAGAAGGTTCCAGATTAGTGAAACATTTAAACTATTTGATCAAACTCTGACCGATGTACTTCTAGACACTGATGCTTTTTGTATCTCTAAACAAACCACTGACCTCCCCCAATAAAACAATGCAGAGGGCATGATGGTCATCATTTATTGAGAATTGTGGTATTTAAAGCAGCGCTGTTTTTATTTTCTTAAATATGATCACCTGTGATTTATTTCAACACATTAAATAACAAAAATAGGTGTTTTTGTGCTTGTTTTTAGCATCTTCCACCACCATGGCGGTGGTGGAAGGTGAAGGGGAAAGTCAGTGGTTGTACATAGTCTGCATACTCATCTCAAATTGTGTGCTAAAGTTACGTGGTCAGCTCAGGAAGTGGGACATGGTGACCTCAGCATACCGAAGCGGAGGAGTGGCTATTAGCGGGGATGGACGACAAGTTTGTAGTGGTTGCTGGTCATGGTGTTGGTGGGAGCAGCTACTGGAGGCCCTACAGCAGCTGGGTGAGAGAGCAAATCGGGTGCAGTCTGCTGCAGTTGCATGGAGCAGCAGTGAAAGAAGCCGACAGCTTTGCACTCGGCCAGATGACCCCTAACTCATTGATCCAGTGCAGCCAGGCCACTTGGCCTTAAAATTAGAATAAAAGAAATTAGATATTTCCTTAGGCCAAGATCAGACTTTTCTATGACTTGTGACTTGAAGTTGAAATATGGCACGAGAATGTGACGACTCTTGCATACTATTCCAGAAGAGGATCTACTTACAATAATTTCATTCTTTTACTCGTGTATGATTTTTCTCATCTATAATATGATTTGACTGGATTGCACGCAGAACAAGCTTTTCCCTGTATCTCAGTACATGTGACAATAATAAATAATATTTTTTTTAAAATCTATGGCTCTGATGTTTGGGCAGTAAAGAACCAATTGATTCATCTCTGATATCATGGAATTTGATCTGTCAGAAAGAAGAAAGTTAAGGTTTTTCATTATATATTTAGATTGATAGAAAATATCATGGAGGCATAAGAATGACTACGTAGTAAAGAAAATGTAAGCTCATTACACATTTTGGATTAATTTATGACTGCAAGGCAAAGACATGGAAATATAAACTTGCAAAAGACAAATCATAGGACTGACATCAAATTTGTTATTTAGAAGGCTGATCAATACAGCAAATTATTTACTGGATACATGAGTGGAGGGAAATACCCTGAATAATTTAATACATTGCCTACTGCTGTGATGGGAGGAGAGCTCTCAGCTGAATGTTTTCCATCTGTGCTGGTTTTCAATGCAACCCCATATTCCTAAATTTCCTTGGTGGAGTTGTAGAGTTGTATAGCATGGAAACAGGCTATTCAGCCAAACTGATGCATGCTCACCAGTGGACACCCTTCTGTATTAAGCCCATTGTCCAGCATTTACCCAATAGCCATCTATGCCTATATTATAGTAGTGTCCATCTGGTCACTTGCTAAATGCTGTCAACCCATAATCAACTACTCTCTCAGACAGTGCATACCAGGTACTTCCCACACTCTGTGAGAAGAAGCCCCCACTCATATCATTCGGAATCGCTTTCCCCATTGCCCTATGTCTATGTCCTTTAGTTTTATCTATGATAGAGAGCAAAGTTTCCTGCAGTCTGGTCTCCATACTTTCCAATTTTATATACAACAATCATGAGCCCTGTTGACCTTCTCTGCCCCAGGGAGAGCTGAACTGCTCAACCTCATGCAACTGCAGTCTCAGCAGCGCCATCGCATTCTTCCTTTAGCATGTCCAAAATAAATAATTGATCTCGGTTTTGAAAATACATAGTGATTGGACGTCTTTAAATTGAGAATCTAAGATTTGACATCCAATGGGTGAAGAAATATCATCTTGGCTCATTTCTGAACTACTGTCTGCTTAGAGATGCACCGCGGAGCAGGCCCATCGGCTCACCAAGTCTATGCTGACCATTGATCACTCTTTCTTACCCGTTCTATGTTAGCCCACTTTCTCATCCACTTGCTACGCATTCGGGGCAATTAACCTATAAACCTGCATGTCTTTGGGACGTGCAAGGAAATCTGGAGCAACTGGAGGAAACCCACACAGTCACAGGGAGAAAGTGCAGACTTCACACAAACAGCACCCGAGGTCAGGATCTAAGCCTGGTCTCTGGCATTGTGAGGCAGCAGCTGTGCCACTGTGCCATCCCAACTCTCCAATTTGAGATTGTGAGCTCTAATTCTAGTTATGTCAACAAAGGGAAATATCCTTTGACCTAGCCTGTCACATCCACTGAAACAAACCAATTTTTTGGTTGTCTCAATGGAATCTCACACCTCTCAAAGTTCATGACAATGGATCAAAAGTTGTTTTTGTTTTATATGCATGTGGAAGCTTTCTGCATAGAAAATCAGTGCAACATTTTGGAAGGAGTTGATAGTTGGTATTCACCATTGCAAATTTTTAACATGAATACTGTAATATATTTTTCAGTGCACAAGCCTATTTTTTGCACAAAGCAGCTCTTGGGCAAGTTCAGTACTGCGGTGTGACCTCATCTTTATTTCAGTGACTATATTTAATTTGAGAAGTGGCACTTTGACAGCCTTCCAGTTTTACATAGGCTGTTGCTGAAATTGTCATAGGTAGATATTTCTAGAACCACATTTGTCAAATTTAATTAGAACAGCTGCATTTTCTTCTCCACTGTTGCAAATCAGGGATGTCGCTCTATTATCCGTCTCAAGTAAATCCTCAGTTTAATTTTTCTAAAGTGCAGTTCATGTCTATTCATGATAAAGCAATAGACTGTTTTGTGGCTGTGTGCCAAACTGGGGGTGGAATGGGGATCAGGGTGAAAGGACAGGAGTGCATTAGATTAAAAAATAAACAAGCAGATGGAGAGTCATACAGTGTAGAAACAGGCCCTTCGGCCCAATTTACCCACGCCGACCAACATGCCCCATCTACTATAGTCCTATCTGTCTGTGCTCGGCCCATATCCCTGTAAACCTATCATATCCATGTACCTGTGCAAATGTTTTTTAAACATTATGATAATACCTGCCTTAACTATCCCTTCTGGCAGCTCGTTCCATATATCTACTTCCCTTTGTATAGAAAAGTTGCCCCTCAGGTTCCTATTAAATCTCCCCCCTCCCCCCCACCCCACCATAAAACAAGTTATTTATTTCTAAAGCCTTACTTATCAGTACCAAAAAAGAATTGTTTGCCAAGCAACAAAATATTCTGGATGATGATTCACACTATCTTCACTTTAACCAAATTTTTGAATTGTAGTGTAACTAAACTTAACCAACCATTTCTCCCACCGTTCATCGATCAGACAGGCATGGAGAAATACAATTGTGCAAATTGGATGACTTGATTTATAGTAATAAGCATGGCCTAGCAGCATAGGTCATCTATCATTCTGTTGCCAAAATATATTCTGTAAACCTAGTTTTACTTGACCTTTTACTTAGGTGGAGATCCCTGCAGATTAAGTCATCTGCCAAATGTCATGGCTCATCAGTCACTGCTACTAAATCTAGGAAGTAGGATTGGATTGGATCTATAGCTGATCTGGAGCTGCGATTTTACAAAGCATACAGAGAGTAGCATTTTGCCAACACGTAATTTTGGTGCAAAGTCACGTGAGTGACTACGTGAAGAAGAGCCCGCCTCACGCTGGTAACGGCATGACGTCGACGCTGACGGCAGAAGGTGGAGCTGCAGTAAGGAGCAGCTCCTCGCAGCGGTCGGAACGGCCCGCAGGTAAGAACAGTAAAGTTGGGTTTTTAGCGGGCGCTGGGTAGGTCCAGCAGTATAGGAAATTTGTTAAAACAGGTCAGAGTCATATTAGTGCTGGATAAGCACAAATGATGAAGTAAATTTATATTCGCGGGTTAAATGCTTCCTGGGGTGAAAAATAAATATACGGGAAAGCTAGGTGCGGAGTCCGGTTCCGATACCGGTGGCCGCAGATATACCCGTTAGCGAATTAGTTTACAAAATGATAACCACGGAGAGAAATGCTCCCAAATATGTAAAAATGGAAAATAAAATAAAATAAAAAATCTGAGAGGTCCGTGGTTCTGATGACTCTGACATTGAAAAGTCCTCCACATAAGTAAACTATGTGGAACTGATTATGGAGCATATGGAGAAAGTTCTCCAAATAATTATGAGACTAGGGTCATAGTACCCTGAAGGTTCCTAAGGTTAGCCCTGAGGGGTTTAATTATTCTGAATATGGCCATGGGCCTAATTGGAAGTTGGAACTCCGGACCCAGGATTTGGGCCGGAAGAAGTCTCATGGGATGAAATCCCCAATTGATTTAGGGCTGCAGAAGGCAGACCCTGTTGATGGTGATTTGCATTTTTGAAAGCACACCACAAAATAAAAATAAAAATAAAATGAAAAAATATGAAAAGAGGCCAAAGATGCATGGAATAGCAAAAGGTTTTGCTATATATGAAGGAAGTGGTGAGGCTATGGAAGAAATCCTAGCTGCCAACATATATATATGGTATCTCACCAACTTCATGATTCTGTGATGATTGAAATATTAAAATTGCACAGCACAGGAAATTGTGCCTCATTGGAAGAGCCTACGGTTTATCCGTTAATATGGGCATCCATGACTCCAAATATGAGAGCGTCAAATAGTGAGGTTTAAAAATCCTCACAAATTATTCTGCTGCTATTATGGCTTTTGGGCAAATGAAAGGAAAACATAATAAAGACGCTATTGTGCAATTCTTTCTATGAAATTTTATATAATATAAATGGCTATTTGGGCCATTTTTTTCACCCAAGGTTGCATACCTGTGTCAAGCAAGTGGTGTTTAAGCTCTTGGTTATCTGTTTGGAGTAATCTGCCTAACTTATTGAAATTGGATGAAAAGCTAAATTTTTAGCTGCATGAAACCTTCGTCTTTGGACGAAAAGGTATTTTCGCCCAGAAGGGGATTTGATATTGGAAATATAGGCAGAAATATGTCAAGGAAGTTTTATTGTATTGCACAACCAAATACTTACCCGAATTCAGGGGATAAGGAGAACACCACGCTCATATGCAGAGGAATTAAAGACTTGTTCCCTGCTTAAAAAACTGCGGATTAATCTCCAGTTAGAGGGAGATTACAAAAAGTTTATTAAGACTGGCTTACTATTATTTTTGATCAGTATATTACGAGCAGTTTCATTAGCTACTATTACTTTTAAAAAAAGAGGTTAATCCTCCTGTACAGAATAAACCTGCTTATGTTTTCGTGTTTTCTGCAATTGAAAAAGCAGAGATTTATGTTCACATTGCCTAATTATCTGGAAAAGAGGTAATGGAAAAAGGTTTTGAACACGAGCATAAATTTGTCTTTAATGTTAGAAGGCATTACAGATGATGGTTGCAGAAGTATTCTGGACCTTACAGGTCTAAATAAGTTTGTAGAATACAAACATGTTTCAAATGGAGACATTGAATACTGCAAAATATTTAATTCAGCAGGTTGTTATATGGCTAAGATTGATGAAAAGACGCCTATTATTCTGTACCTATGCATCAGGTCTCGGTGATACTTAAATTTTAATTGGTTGTGACAATTATGGCAGTTAAGCTTTGCCAAATGGACTGAGTTCAGCTTTTTACTCTTTACGAAACTGTTGAAACCAGTTTTAGCCCAATTAGAGCACAAAATGCACATCATTATGGCTTATCTCAATGACATTCTGGTCATTAGTGATTATCAGGAGTCAGCTGAGGACTCAGTTTTCAGTTACTAAAGCTTTGTGGAAGCTAAGGTTCTTAATTCATCTAATTAAGCCCCAGCTGCAGCCAGCACAAACAATTTACTTTTGGGGTTTGTAATTAACTCAGTGACTATGTTAATACCTTTACCAACAGATAAAGTCGATGATATTTTGGTAACTTGTCATTATCTCATTCAAAACCTTATCCTTCCATCCGAGAAATGGTGACAACCATTGGTGAACTGCTAGCAGCATTTCCTGCACTAGAATTTGGTTCATTATATTTATTGATATCTTCGAAGGTACAAGATACAAGCTCTCAAAGAGAAGGCAGGCCATTTGACAGGCCTATGTAATTAACAAAAGAAGCTGTATTGGAATTTACAATGGTGGGTTAAAAAAGGAAAATGTCCCACAAGCTGCTAATAAATATTATGATTAAACAGCCTGAAATGGTTTACATACAGATGCTAGTGCTCTCGGATGGGGGCCACAGATTTATCCTCCAGTTGTGGAGGTAGATGGAAAACTGAAGAACAAGTGTTTCTCCAAGAGAATGGTATTAACTATTGGGAGTTATTGGGGGCCTTTTATGGGCTTAAAGCATATTGTTGTGCTAAACAAGGTCTGCATGTGTTAATACAATTACACAATAAAACAGCTGTGGTTTACATTAATCACATGGGGAGAGTTGGATCAGTATCATGTGATTGTCTGGTCAATGAGATATGGCAATGGTGTATTGGTCGGCAGATATGGATTGCAGTAAGCTATACTTCAGGTAAAGACAATGTGGTAGCAGATGAAAGGTCCAGGATTTTAAAGATAATACGAAATGGATGTTTAAGCCACCAATATTTAAGAATATTGTTCGACGATTTGGGTTGCCAGAAATTGATTTGTTTGCATCTAGGCTTAATCATCACTTGCCTCATTATGTGTCTTGGGAACACGATCCGGACGCAGTTGCAGTAGATGCATTTTTATTACACTGGGGAAAAATGTTCTTTTATGCTTTTCCACCATTTGCTCTGATCCAGAGATGCTTGAAGAAAATAGAGCAAGATTCAGCTTCCGGATTGTTGGTAGTACCAAATTGGCCAACTCAACCTTGGTTCCCAGTTATGCTGAATATGATTAAAGAACCGTATATGCAGATTCTTAACTGTAGTGATATCTTGACTAATCCAGTAACAAATGAAGATTACCCATTATATGCATATATGAATTTGTTAATCTGCAGGTTTTGACCAGACCACTACAGGAACTGGGATTGTCGGACCAAACTTGACAGTTATTGGCACATCATGGCGAGATAGCACACAGAAACAATATATGACACATATTAAGAAATAGGAAGAATTTTGCACACAGTCAAAATATTTCTGATGATTATGTGAATGTTACTCATGTTTTGGAATTCCTTGCCAATTTGCGCTTTGGTCAACATTTAAGTTACAGTGCCATTAACACTGCACGCAGTGTCTTGTCGTCCTATTTAGGACTTATGACTGGTGAGAAATCAATTGGGTCGCATCCATTAATATCACGATTCATGAAAGGAATTTTTCACATGAATCCGCCAAAACCTAGATATACAGAGATTTGGGATGTGAGCATAGTACTTGCTCTACTTTAGAGAATGGACGCCAATTGAAGGGTTGTCATTGGATAGGTTAACATTGAAATTGGTCATGTTAATGTCACTGGTCTCAGCCCAAAGAGTGCAAACTTTACAAATGTTGCGTTTAGACTGTATGCATGTGACTACAGATAACGTTGTATTCTATGTTTACGATCTGATCAAACAAAGTAGACCAGGGAGATCTGGAACAAAGGTAACCTTTCAAGCTTTTCATATTGAGCTTGCTTTGTGTGTGGTTAGACATTTGAACCAATGTATTAAAGTGACGGACACTTTTCGAGGAAACGAAAAGACATTGCTGCTTACGCACAAAAAGCCACACACAAAAGCTTCAGTTCAAACTATCTCAAAATGGTTGAAACAGGTGTTGGTTTTAGCGGGAATAGACACTGATGTCTTCAAATCTCACTCCACCAGGGCGGCAGCTACGTCCGCGACGAAGGGGAGGGACGTACCTCTTGAGCATATTTTTAAAAATCGCAGGGTGGAGTAAAGAAGAAACTTTTCAAAGTTCTACAACAAACCTGTTCACACTATGACAAGCTTTGGACACGCGGTGTTGGGAGCACTATAATCACGCTGCTTTGTTTGCTATTAATTGCTATAATCAGTTGTGTAGTCACTGATATTTTTTGTCACTTATAATCATTTTTTTCCCTCAAATATAAGGAGGGTATTATATGGTCTTTCAGCCATTAAAAAACTTGATTGTGAAAAGATCTAACATTTGTGTGCTTTCTCATGTATGTGTTTACTTAGCCGGATTGTCGTACGGATTAATTCTACGACATAAAAAACACAGAAAGCTTTAAAACTCTTCACGTAGTCACTCACGTGACTCCGAAGTAAAATAGTAAGATTAAACGAGAACTCACCTGTTCGAAGTTTGATCGTTATTTTACGAGGAGTTTACGATGAGGGATTACGTGCCCTCCACTCCCACCCTCGTAAAATAAATGATCAAATGGTGGTTCTAAGTCTTTTTATGAGCCTTACTATGTTACTCCGGCTTTGGTGTTCTGTGTTTTTCATGCCGTTGCTTTGAAGTATGCCGTTACCAGCGTGAGGCGGGCTCTTCTTCACGTAATCCCTCATCGTAACTCCTCGTAAAATAACGATCAAACTTCGAACAGGTGAGTTCTCGTTTAATCTTGCCAACACGTAATTTTGGTGCAAAGGGATCCTTGAAAGGGACCCTGCTTTTCTGTGCAACAACAATAGCACTAGCCCACAAATCACAAGGTTACAGACTGGTGCTCCACAAAGATTTGGTTCCAAAAGTCACACAAATCCACTTAGACACTTCTGTGCATTACTCACTGGTGCACTAAGGAAGGAGTTGTTTTTAAGATAAGATGTTAAACTGGGCCCATGTCTCCTCTCAAAGATATGAGATTCCATGATGCTCTTTTGTTGAAGAACAGGGCATATTCATCAATCACCAAAAGTTACAAAATGTTTGACGTGTCACTATCATGTTGATGTTATGGCATTGAACTTGATTTCCTAAATGTTAACAGTAATTGCATATATAAACTACTATATTGGCTGTGAGGTTCTTTGGGAGATCCTTAAGTTCATAACAAGCATAATATAAAGACACAATTTTTCATTTTCTTTGAGATAACAGCTATCGCACAAATTAACCATACAAATATTTTATACAAATATATTTTAAAAGATATTAGCACATTTTCAGAGGCACATTTATCCTTCAATAATACTTACCTTTCCATATGATATAATATCTCCAGTTGCTGTATCATTGTACCAAATATGACTATGGTAATCCAGAAAAAAATCACCAACATTTGCTTTTGTAGTCCCTGACTGTAAAGCAAGAAATGCAGGCTCCTGTTTTATTTATTTACTGCTACAGTCTACCATAATGCAATTTAGTCAACAGCAGTAGTCAACTAGTGATAGTTGACTGCTGCTGTTGACTAAATTGCATTATGGTAGTCAACTAGTGATAGTTGACTGAGCCTGATTAGAGGCTTGCTAATAACTTAGCCCGTTTTAGCTCCTTCAGAGGTTGGAGTTACAATCAGGCAAGAAGTTATTTGCAGTTACCGTCCCGTGGGTGAGCTTCCCTTGATTGAAGAAAACCTGAAGCATGAACTGTAAAATTGTAAAACTGTAAAATTTTAAAAGGCTATTACGGCTCCACAGATCTCAATTCAATTCTAGACAGGCTTTTGAGCTTTTAACTTGACATAGGTTGATTTGTTCAAATACCCCAGGCTCCGAGGGAAATAGCCATCACACAATCACATTGTTACAAAACAGGTAGAGGATTTAAGATTTGAGGAAACAGTGAAAATATTCCTCAAGTGAAAACAGTGAAACTACTAATCATATTTTCACCTCTTGAATGATATTTTCATTGGTCTCCCACCTTGTCAAATAGATCCATTCTTTAAATTAGATGTTTATATAGAAGGTTTCTGAGTGCCTTTTGAATATGTTATTTTCCAAGATCTGACCAGAAGCTACTACTGTTTGACTGCCTTTATCAGACTTGATCATGAATGTTGATTTCTCTAATATCAAGTAACCCCTGCATTCCCCATCTCCCCACCCCTCTCCCACACTAGTTGTCCTGCCAATTCCACTGTTCGCATCCAGATATCTGTTCGTTATCACCTCTTCCACAGCCAGCAATGGACCATTGTGGGCTCCACCTCTCCTTAGTCATCGGTGACGGGTCTGATTTGTTCTGAACAATTTCATAGCTTTAGTTTCTCACTCAGACTCTCAGTCTAAAGAAGGGATTCAACCAGAAATGTCACCTATACCTCTTCTCCAGAAATGCTACCTGACCCGCTGAGTTACTCCAGCATTTTGGGTCTATCTCTGATTAAGTACTCTTTAACTTCTGAATATGTGGCTTTTAGAAAGGATACTAAGTTTGGACATAAAACGTTCTTCCTTCCAAGAAAATAATACCAAGATGATCTAAATAAGAAAATAAGATAGCAGACTGGATAGTTTTAAATAAAACACACACTGATAATTGTATCTCTAAATCAAACTATTATTCAAAACGAGTGAATACTCTTGATTTAGCATAAAGTACACAAGAAGCAAGAAATTGTAATCATTGAGAGAGGTAAAGTTTAGTTTGAAGATGCAGTGTGGAAACAGGCCCTTGGGCTCACTGAATCAACTCCTGTTCATACTAATTCTGTTATCCTACTTTCACATCCGACACACTGGAGGCAATTGGCAGAAGCCAATTAACCTACAAACCTGCACATCTTTGGAATATGGGAGGAAACCGGTGCCTCCATAGGAAACCCACATGGTCACAGGGAGAACGTGCAAACTCTGCATAGACAGCACCCCTAGTCAGGGTCGAATCCTAGTTTATGGCATGTGAGGCAGCGGATCTAACGCTGCACCACTTTGCCACCAAGTAAATTGCTATTTCTGCATTCAAGTGAAAGAGAGAGTGGGAATATATAGGGTCAAAGGTTATCCTACTCTTTAAAACCAGCAATGGAATTTATATAAAATAACAATGTGGTTTCCCTAACTTAGTTAAGCCTCTGCTGTTTGGGGCATAACAAAGTGAGGAAATGCAATTCCTGATCAAATTTTAACATGATTATATTTTCTCACTCTGCTGTTTGCTGGGGTTGTTTGCTATATACCGATGAGAGATTACTTGTTATTTTATTAGTAACGCTCATTGGTCATGATATTATTAAATGGATTCCCATGAGAAAAAACAATATATTTCGTGAAAACTTTAAAAAAAAACTTGAATTAGTCAGGGATTCCAAACCAATTTTGACTCGAAACGTCACCTATTCCTTTTCTCCAGACATGATGTCTGACCCGCTGAGTTACTCCAGCTTTGTGTGTCTATCTTCAATGTATTTTTAACTCATAAAAATTTATATGCTGACAATAGCCTTTCCTCGATAGGTTAGTAAGTGGACGATGATAAACGCAAGGAACACTGATGAAAGATCTTCCACCTGAAACAATAACTCAATTTCTCCTTTAGCAGATCCTGTCGGACTTGCTGAGTGATTCCAGCTTTTTTCCCTTTCAAATTCCCAGCATCTGCAATTTGAAGATGCTTAAAGTGGCCTGAGTATCTATGGGCCATGGAAGAGGTAAAATAGCTGGATTTTTCTGTCCTAAAACCACTCTCAAAGCCCACAGAAAACTGACATCCAAACTTAGATTAGGATAAGATTATGCTCAGCTATGATACCTTTACTGAGACTTGAAGACCAACATTAATGAGTAAACATGCAGGTTTCATAATATTTCTTTGACCAAAAACATCTATTTATATTATCCCTGTATACTAAAAACTTTACAGTGAGTGTTAAAAAACAAAAGCGTGATACAGAGTTGGGTAAAGAGATGAATGGCTAAATAACCAAAAAGCTTGATTAAATTATAGGTCATGAGGACGAAAGAGTATGAAGGAGGGAAATACAAAATTCAAATCTCAGGCAGCTAAAGGAATGGTGCAATTATCATATTTGGTATTGCTCAAAAAAAACAAAATGGAGCATAAATATCTCGGAGTTCTAGGCTGGAGGAGTTTAGAGGTGGAAAGGTGCTAGACCAGGGTGAAATTTAAAATTTTTAAGTATAAATGTTTAAAATGAATAGGTAAACATGAACCCATATAATATTTCAAACTTTTTTTTCACATTCCAGACTCCAAAAAACATTAAAAGTACGCAGCCCTTCTATGGAGAGCAATTATTTCTAATCAGACTTGCGATTAATTCCAAACAATCCCACACACTTGGCCTTTGAGCATGGAGTTATAAAACAAAAACAACTCCTTAATGTTAAATACAGATTTAGAGAAAATATAATAATACATTGCAACATTGAACTGAACCAGATAAGCCCCAGATTCTGATTTAAAACATTGTGGGAGAGAGATTTGTTTTCATGACATTGAATGTACACCAGCATCGATTCATGGTGGAGTCTGTCCCCAGTCTGCTAGACCCTATGGGGAAAGGAATTTGATTCAGATTAAGATGTACACTTATATAAAGAATGTGCTACAAGGACAAACTAAACACAACTGAATGAGAAAAGCAATAACAACAGATGAAAGGCAGAGAAAAAACACAATAGGTTGTGGGTTGCAGAAATGTCACTAAAGTAAGTATGAAAAAATGCTTGGTATGAGTAGTTCAATTGAATGAGAATTTAAAAAAGAATAAAAAAGGAGGCAGGGTGTGTAATCCTGTGGGTGGGAAGCATTACATCTGAAATGTGGTAATCATATGAAAAATAGAGGAGAGAATTTATTTTTGAATTCTTCAGATACAAAATATATATGAAGAAATATGCTCAACATTGGTAAGAAGAGACACGCATGTGTTAAACCGATGGTAGAAGTGAATAAGTCCCATGCCAATGTTCAGTAATTATGCAATCCATTCTGAACTGAAAATTAGTCACACCGTCCCCAGCCAACAATTGGTGTATCAGGGAACCACCCTGCTTGAGGTCATCTGTTGCCGCCCTGACTAGTCCTGGCCCTTTCTTGCTTCCAGTTCTCTTCTTCTCTTCCCCCTCCCTGCCCCCCCCCCCCCCCACAACCTGTCTGAAAAAGCATCCCCACCCAAAACGTTACCTGTCCACATTCACCAGAGCCTGACCCGCTGAGTTTCTCAAGCATTTTGTCTATATCCTTGAGAAAGAATAATGTTTTGTCCTTAACATTAAAAAAAATTGGAAATACAAAAGCTTGTCTTGCTCAATCCTTTCACAGACAAAATGTAATTAAATGAAAGTAAATCTTTGTGCAGAAAAGCAAGCTCCGTAGATAACATCCACGTCAAAAGGTTGGATGTTCAAATTGAGTGCATGATCTCTAAGAGAAGGTAAACGGTACTATGCCTCGTCTAAAAAAAACAACTAATTGCAGCTTAATTGTTTCAGTAGTTTAATATATTATTGTGGATTTCATTGAAGTATTTAATGTTATTAGTAGAACATTTGTCTGGGTCTTAATACATTGCTAAAGCTGGCAGTTAAGAGTATGATTCTTGGTATCTCCAAAACTATTACACCTTGTGATTTGGTTTTTAAATCATAAATGAGGCAGTGCAGATAATAGTATTGAAATGGTGGAAATCTGAAATATGAAAATACTGGAAACAATAATAACTCCAAAGAATGAAACTAGGAAGTGAAGCAGTCAACAGTTCAGGTCAATTATCTTTTAAGTGAAATGCGGTCTACTTAGAATTCCATTTTCGCATGACATCCTCTGACTTGTACTCTTTTGGATATTTAATTCAGCAGTCTTTATATGTTGCAGTTATGCAGTAACTGGACCCACGTCCCTTGGTAGTTCAACATGTTTCTTTGTGTAATTTATAATGTAACAAGAAGGAGCACAAATAGGCTGTATGTCCCATCAAGTCTGCTCCATCATTCACTGTAGCCGATCTGCTCTTGTCCTTAGCTCCACCTTCCTGCCTATTCCCCCTTTCAATCCTGCCTATTCCCCCTTTACCTTGAATCTCCTCAAGGACCAAAATGCTATCTTGACTTGAATTTATGCAGTTTTCACAGTTCTTGGAGGTAGAATTTTTCAAAGATTATAAAAGATTTTTCTCATCATCCTCTATACTAAAAGGTTTGAGTGACCCTTTGCTGTCCCACTGCGGGGACCAAATCCGCGAGTTCTGACGAGTTTGCCCGAAGTGCCGGCCTATGGGAGAGCCGTGCCAACAGCGCCTGATGCAGGGCTGTTCATGACAAAAGCGCCGGCCTTTATGAAAGGCGGCGCCAGCAATGCCTGGCAGAGGGTTGCTCAAATTCACACATATCTGCTCGCCCACGGAGTCGGGAGAGGATTCTCCACCGGGGTTAAAGAGCAATGCCCACGGAGTCGGGGGATGAATTCCTCACGGTGGCTAGATAGTGCATTGAAACAACTATCCTTATACAGCAACTGTTGTATACAGTGCTGCAAAGGTCTCCCTTTCGGAATGTGCCGGCAGTGAACAACGCCAACAGGGGGATGTGAGAGCCAGCCCCTGAATCGATTATTCAGGTAGGTCTATTCTACAGGGGAAGAAGCCTGTCAGATGAATTAATTCGACCATCAACGGGCAAAAGTCATCGTTCAGTACGCACCCCAGGTGCTCATCGGCAGTAGCGGTTCACTGGAGCTGGGGGCAGCATGATAGCTCAGAAATTCCATGCACCTTCTGATCATGCCCAACTAAATGGGTCTAGCACTTCCAAAATTTGGGTAGTGCACCGTTCACAAGTTGTAATATTTACATTTGTTTGTACAACACACAAGGGGTAAAATATTTGGTTGGCCAGAGCATTCCAAGTAAATTGGATTATGGCCAGGATTTGGAAATTGGGCAGAAGTTCTCATGCAAACCACCCATGCAAAAGGCAGGATTGGCATGTTATTATGAAGAATGATGAGTATCTGGCATATGAACTTATGTATGTAAAACATTTACTCCTGACTTCAACAGGTTCATAAGGGAAGAGATTCATGTTATACAAATCCCATTACAAAGGTTATCAAAGACAATATTAACTGTACTATAACAGTGGGCTTTGCAGTATGGCCGTGATGCTAGTCGTAGGTACTCATGGCATCAAGTAGGTCGAGGCGTTTTTTCTAACATGATGAAAAATGTCCACGAGTAAAAAAGGTCATGAATTAGGTCGTGAAAGTGGGACAGGCCCTTAAGGCACTTCGATTGTCTTTTTAGCAAGAATATACTAAATTTAACATTTTTTAAACTTTTAATCGCTCTTCATGTTTCGACATTTCATTTTCTCACGCAAGTTTCTGGCAAACTTTAGACAATAGACAATAATTGCAGGAGTAGGCCAGCATCACCATTCAATGTGATCATGGCTGATCATCGCCAATCAGTACCCCGTTCCTGCCTTCTCCCCATATCTCCTGATTCTGCTATATTTAAGAGCCCTATCTAGCTCTCTCTTGAAAGTATCCAGAAAACCGGCCTCCACCGCCCTCTGAGGCAGAGAATTCCACAGCTCTCTGTGAGAAAAAGTGTTTCCTCGTCTCCGTTCTAAATGGCTTACCCCTCATTCTTAAACTGTGGCCCCTGGTTCTGGACTCCCCCAACATCGGGAACATGTTTCCTGCCTCTAGCGTGTCCAAACCCTTAACAATCTTATATGTTTCAATAAGATCCCCTCTCATCCTTCTAAACTCCAGAGTGTACAAGCCCAGCCGCTCCATTCTCTCAGCATATGACAGTCCCGCCATCCTGGGAATTAACATTGTAAACCTACTCTGCACTCCCTCAATAGCAAGAATGTCCGTCCTCAAATTAGGGGACCAAAACTGCACACAATACTCCAGGTGTGGTCTCACTAGGGCCCTGTACAACTGCAGGAGGACCTCTTTGCTCCTATACTCGACTCCTCTTGTTATAAAGGCCAACATGCCATTCGCTTACTTCACTGCCTGCTGTACCTGCATGCTTACTTTCATAGACTGATGAACAAGGAACCATTTCAAATTTTTTTTTTGCCATACACTTAATTAATAAACAGAGTGTGTTCATGATAAATTGGTGTGATATTCTCCAAACTACAATTGTTACTCCAGGCAAATATGGTGTCATCAGATGTGGTACATGGATTAGTTCTAGATTATTACCTTGATCTATGTTAAGTTCACTTATGTCAACATAATTACCCTTACCCATTCTGTTGCATGGTATACGTAGGGATGAAACTAGACTTCAATGTGACAGATGGATCACTTCCATACATACACACACTATGTATGTACTTTATCATCTTACTGACAACTTATTGTTTTGCAACACAGATGATAGGCTTTTAACCATCTTTCATGATTCACTGGTCTTGGGTGAGCATTAGTCAGGAAGTGTTGAAATGTGAACAGCTGCTTCACAAAGGGAACAAAATTACTCACCACAGAACACCAGAAATGGGGAGGGTGTGTTGGGATTCTCTCTTCTTAACACAGTTGCTATTCCATCCTGTGTTTTCTCCTAAAACAAATAACCTGGGCTGAGGTACAGTTCCAATGGTAGTGGCCATCTTGTGCAGTATATATCAACAGTACAATCCAAATTATAATTTTATATTTACTGTATTTACTATTATATTTAAAAATAGTTCATTTCATTGGCTGAGTAGGTATGTATGGAACACAGAGTGTACTTCAATAGAAGCCCTGTGATTAGTTGCTAGGCAAACCTCAGGCGGAAGAAAAATAAATGTGTTTCCACTATGACAAGGTCAAAGTCAGGGTCATTCTCACTGAGAAACCTTATTTCAGGCTGCCGTTGAGCTGTGCCACATTTTCCTAAGTACTGTTGCTTTGCATTAGTCAAGTACAGCTGTACTGGAAAAGTACAGTTTTGATCATTGGAGCTTGCATTTGAGCCTATAAGGGACATTTGGCTGCAATACAAAACTCACACATCCTGCTCTTCAGAAGGGACTTCTTTTTCACTCAGTTCTGATTGAAAAACATGAAAACAATAGCCTTTTTTCAGTTTCTTCTGTTCTTCTGGCCACTTCAAGATGAACCTGCTAAAACCACGTGGAGGTGTAGTGACTGGCCTTCTTTTACTTGAGGTTTGTTTGGCAAAGAATTGTACGGCACTCTGCCAATTACTGTTGGAATGATGTGCCTGATCCTTCAAAATAGCACTGTCCGGCTTTCACCTTTATTAAAAGGTGGTTTTCTGTTAGGCAACAGCATAGTTGTGATTCAGACTTAAAGTAAAATCATTAAATGCTGGAGGTACCTATCTGATAAAGTCATTGACCTGCATTATCTGCTCGGAATTCTCGCTCAATCGATTCTGGGTGATCTGATGAGCAAATAAATGAAACTCAGAAGGAACTAGGTGCTCTCGAGCAGAAATCAAATAAAGTTAAAGGGCAGATCTAACATGTAGTTAAGAAGGCAAGCCCATTTCTCCCACGGCCACTGCCCCATTCCATTCCACCTGTAGCCCTCCCTCTGGCTTCACATTGCACAATTTCTTACTCCTCTTCTCTCCTTATCTCCTAAGGGCCTGTCCCACTTGGGCGTCATTTGCGTGTCATTTACATGACATCATTTACGTGTCACGACACACGTGTCATGGCACGCACGTGATGCGCGCATGGCGTGTATTACGCGCGCATGGCGGTGTAGGCAGTGACATGCGGTCGTGCGCGGTGCCCCAGGATTTTGGGACTCACGAAATCTTCAAATGATGCCCAAGTGGGGCAGGCCCTTTACTCCTTTGTCTTCCTCCTTTAGTCCTTTTAATCTCCTTTTCATCTCTAGCCTGTGTCGACCTATCTGCCCTCATGTGTATCTACCTATTCTTTGCCAGGCTTTATCCCATCCACCCCTCTTTTCCAGCTTTCTCTCCCCAACTACAATCAATCTGAAGAAGCCTTGTTTATCCATGTCGTCGAGATGCTGCCTGACCCACTGAGTTACTCCAGCATTGTGTGTTCTATAGAAGGTGCCAGCATCTGCAGTTGCCTGTCAGCATTATGCCCTTCATTACAAAGAGATTCGAGTTTAAGATTCAAGAGGGATTGTTGAAATTGTACATGGTGTTGGTGAAGCCACATTGTACATTCCTAGGGTGATTGGGCTGTCCTATCAAGAGAGGCTAGATTGTGTCCGTATTTCTTGGAGTTTAGAAGAATTAGGGGTAACTTTATTCAAATATACCAGATCCCCAAGGGAGCGGGCAGAGTAGGTAAAGGGATGTTACCACAAAATAAGAGACTGGTCATTTAGAACTTAAGTTGCACAGAAATTTCTTTCGGGAGTGGGAAGTGAATATTTGAAAAATTCTGCAGCCTCCGGTAGTGCAGGTAGATTATTAGATTATTTAAAGTGGAGATAGATAAATATTTGAAAGATTGAGGAATTTAGGGTAATGGGGGAACTGACACAAGAGAGGATTTAAGGCCAGTGTAGATCAACAATGATCATACTGATTGGTGGGCCAGGCAGGAGGAGCCTAGTGGGCTATATCTCCTTCTGATTTCTGTATTATTGTAATTTGATTATAATATAGAAATGTTTTAACACACAAAGAATCAAACAATTTTACAACGGACTATTTGGCACATGAGGGACAATCTGCTGGAGGAACTCAGTGGGTCGAGCAGCACTTTGGGGCGGGTTGGGGGAAAAATGGGTTTGTTTCATGGTTTTTCTCCATTTGTCCAATATAATTATTAAATGATTCTCTATAGGACCTTAGCAATCTACTTTATCAAAGCAACATTCAACATTCTCTGAAACTATAAACATTCATTTCTTCAGCAATATCCAGTTAGGTTTTAAAGGATGATGGCATATTTGTGCTTATTTCTGGGTTACCATAATTACCAGTTATGTTGGTATTGAAATGTCAAAAATGTCCTGAAAAATCTAAGTTTTGAATTAACTTTTCTCTTTTCATGTAATTATCAAGTCCTTCAAATGAATACTTTATACACTTTATATGTGGAAAGGAATCAATATTCATGGCTGTTTCATTTGTAATTAATAGAGACATAAAGTAAGAGATTAAACTCCTGAAATAAACCTATAATGAATTCTGTAATAAAGGAACAGTGTAAGTGTGGCAGCTGAATAACTACTTCAGCTGAAGGTAGGGATACAGCTCTATCTTTCTCTTAAATTAGACACTGAACAATGATGTATCTAGGTTTTCATGAACAGCTAATAATGGTCTATCAATTTAATACCAAAATCTAGCTTTTGCCTCTCTGACGTCAATAAAAGTTATGACAGCTGCTTCAAGCACATTTCATTATTTATTTTTTAAGCAAGTTTTGATTTAGTTCGTTTCTTTTATTCCACAATCTCCTGTGCAATTTCCACTGAGGGTTGAACTTTCCTTTAGGCTATTACTGATGAGGCTCTTGTTGGAAACTATGTCAGAGTGACTTATGATGTTCTTCCTCGAGAATTCCTTTTTGACCTATGCAGAGTGTCAATCATCTACTTGGTATTCATGTGGTAGAGGCTCTGTGCAAGAAATCATAGAGCAGCAACTTAGAGTTCCTCCATTTCCATGAGTTATGCGATAAATGGAAGATGAATGTTATGGAAGTAAAATGGAACACAGTGCTTTGCACTGCCACATCATGTACTTGCTGGTTGGGCATAGCACATTTAAAAATGCAGAGTTGAGACGCCATCTTTCTGTACTCAGAAGATTTCTGTGCCCCAAACTCTCAGCACAGACTGCAACATTGAGTGTGTGCTATTTTCATATTTCTTACAATATCCATTATGTGGCCTTAATGAAGAATGTAGGTAGCTCAGTACCAATCCATTAGATTTAATTTGGATCCTTGAGGAATGGTTTTGGATTGGCCGTGGTCTATAGCTGGCAGAGCGTACTTTATCAACAAAAACAAGGAGTTGGAAGATTCAGCAAGTCAGGCAGCATCTGGGAAGGGAAATAGGCAGATGATGTTTTGGGTGGGATTCTTTTTTTGCTCAAGATACCAGCACCCACACTCTCTTGTCTCTCCAGAGGGTACTTTATCTTTCGTTATATTATAGTTGTACAGATCTCATTTATTGTGTACTGTTTTACTGTATAATGGTCACTAAACTGTCAATGTTACTTTATTGTCATAGGTACAGTGAAATTATTTTTGCACAGTTCAGTAAAAATCTCACTATATATATAGGCACTATCATATTTAAGTACAAGAATGTAAGAATAGATAGATAGATAGATAAATACTTTATTAATCCCCTCAGGGAAATTCTGATGTCCAGTAGCTAACACAGTCAGAACGTAAAGCAGACAATACATAAAATATGGACAATACATAAAAACAATAAATACTTAAAAAGAACCCAATAAATAACTATTAAAAGTGCAAAGCATCCCCATACAGCTTAACGGTCAGTATTATAAGTATATAGTATTCAGGGGTGAAGGATCTCCTGAACCGCTCTGTTCTACAGCGCAGGGAGAGGAGCCGGTTGTTGTTCCATGTGCTCCTCTGACCCTCCAGAGTTTCATCGAGGGGGTGCCCGGAGTTGTTGAGGCACCTTGCTCCTCATACACCTCTCAAGCACAGCCACCACAGAGTCCACTCTTCTCCCCAGCACTGAGCTAGCTTTTTTCACCAGCTTGTCCAGCTTCTTGCTGTTTTTATCAGTAATGTTATTACCCCAGCAGACAACAGCGTAGAAGATGACACTTGCAACAACAGTATGGTAAAACAAGTACAACATTTCATTGCACACATTGAAGGATCTGAGCCTTCTGAGGAAAAAGAGACTGCTCTGTTCTTTTTTGTAGAGGGCATCGGTGTTGACAGACCAGTCCAGTTTGTTATCAAGGTGCACTCCCAGATATTTGTATGTCTGCACTACCTCAATGTCCACCCTGTAGTGTTAACTGGCTGAAGGGGGAGCTTGGACCTGCCAAAGTTAACAACCATCTCTTTAGTCTTGATTGTATTCAGGATGAGACAGTTCTCTTTACTCCAGACACAGAAACATTGGTCAAGTCCCTGTATTCCTCCTCATGTCCGTTCCTGCACATGCCACAATCGCTGTGTCGTCAGAATATTTCTGAATGTGGCATGTGTCTGACTTATAGTTAAAGTCTGCAGTATACAGGGTGAAGAGCAACGGGACCAAAACCGTTCCCTGTGGGGCTCCAACATTGCACACCACTGTTCCAGAAACACAGTCCCCCAGCTTAACTGTGGTCATCCCGTCAGGTAGTCAAACAAATGACAGATGATGCGGATATTTACAGGCAACGACGTATGCTGTATGTACAGGCGAATATTCTCTTGCGTAAGTTTGGTGCATGTACAGATGTGGTGAAGATGTCGCTGTTCAGAGCATATTGCACACCATTCTATACTGCGCACCTGTGGTCAAACTATGGAAAGACAAGTTTGCAGAGACTAAAGGTGGCCTATAATGATGCCATGAGAACACTGCTAAGGAAACCTAGATGGTGTAGTGCTAGTAACATGTTTGTGACTGCAGGAGTAAGTACTTTAGAAGCTTACTAAGAAATCATATGTATAAATTCATTTGCAGGATAAATGACTAAAAATGTAATTATTGTGGCCTTGTCAAACATAAGGTTTAGCACTACTTGCTACAAATCCCAGTTGTGGAGACACTGGTATCGTCTCGTTGTAGGACATTGATTATTCTTTTTATTCTGGATTTTAATTCATGTATTGTGCTTTTTTAATATATAATTTATGATGCTTTTATGTGATATACTAAGATTTTATATGTACTTTATGATGTTTTTAATATGCAATGTATTTTAATGCAATGTTGTCCCTTGAGATCAAAATAAAGTGTAAGGGGAGAATAAAAAAGAAGTGTGATTAATGTGGTTCAGTGTAAAAAGGTCGTTGATGGTCAGTGTGGACTTGGTAGGCTGAAGGACCAGTTTCCATGCTTTATCTCTCTGAATTTAAGTCAGAGTGCACTCACTGGTCTCTACCAAGAGATAGAAGTGACACGTGATCATTCAGCTCGCACTTGGCACACACAAGCATCTGCTCAATTGAGTCAAAGTCTGCACAGCCATCACACAACATAATAGATGGAACTGGCAGGTTATTTTGGTAAAAGGACAAAAGCAGGTGCAAAATGAAAGTTATGCCAGAAATGTGCAGCAGTTTGATTGAATTCTACAAAAAACACAATTTCCTCCCACATCCCAAAGGCTTGTGGGTTGGAAGTTTAATTTGCTACTGAAAATTGCCCTAGTGTGTAAATAAGTGAGATAATCTGTTGGAGTAGAGTGGGGGATGCTGTTGATGAAAATGTGGGGCTAAATTTTTGAGACGTGTAGGATTAGTGTGAAATGGGTTGTTGATGGTCAAGTGTAGACTCGGTGGATTCAAGGGCATGTTTCCATGCTGTCTGACCATCACAATCAAAAGTATTTTCCAGACATCATCTATGAAGGTAATTAATTATTTGTGATAATTCAAACAATTGCATACCCATTGGCCAAAGATCCAACGGAGCAATCAGACTTGCATGTAATTCTAACAATTCTAACAAAGTTATTGAACATCAGGAGCTTTATGAGAGGCCCACAGGAGCCGTTGGAAGAGAAGGAGGGGGAGGAGCGACACCCGACCGGTAAGGTTTAAAATCAAGCGCGGGGCTTGTTTTTTCAGAAGCCCACAGGAGCCGTTGGAAGAGAAGGAGGGGGAGGAGCGACACCCGACCGGTAAGGTTTAAAATAAAGCGCGGGGCTTGTTTTTTCAGAGGCCCACAGGAGCCGTTGGAAGAGAAGGAGGGGGAGGAGCGACACCCGACCGGTAAGGTTTAAAATCCAGCGCGGGGCTTGTTTTTACCGAAATCCATAACATTCCATTTGGAGAAGTGGGTTTTTTTTTGAGGAAACCGCTGATTGCTGGGAAGTGGACTAGGGTAAGCAGCTGATTGGTGGGAAGTGGACTAGGGAAAGCAGCTGATTGGCAGTCAGATTCCAGCAGTTTGTTGTGTAATTTGTATTGTGTTGATATTGTATCCTGTGTAAGGGGGGCAGTATGAAGGCCAGGGCAGTGTACTGTTCTGGATGTCAGATGTGGGAGGTCAGGGAATCTGATAGCCCTCCAGACGTCCACATCTGCGCCAGGTGTGTCGAGATGGGGCTCCTAAAGGACTGTTTTAGGAACCTGGGGCAGCAGCTCGATGACCTCCATCTCCTCAGGGAGAGTGAGGAGGTAATAGAGAGGAGCTACAGGGAGCTAGTCACTCCCAGACCACAGGAGGCAGACAAGTGGGTCACGGTTAGGAAGGGCAAGGGGCAGAGGCAGGGGCTAGAGAGTACCCCTGTGACCGTACACCTGGAAAATAGGTACTCGGGTTTGAGTACGATTGGAGGGGACAGCCTAGCTGGGGGCAGCAACAGCGGCCGGGCCTCCAGCACAGAGGCCGGCCCTGATGCTCAGAAGGGTAGCAAAAAGAGGAGGGCAATTGTAATAGGGGACTCTATAGTTAGGGGGTCGGATAGGCGATTCTGTAGACGCAGTCGGGAGACCCGGATGGTAGTTTGCCTCCCTGGTGCCAGGGTCTCGCATGTGTCAGAACGTGTACAAAAGATTCTGATAAGGGAGGGAGAGGAGCCTGATGTTGTGGTACACATAGGTACCAATGACATAGGCAGAAAAAGTGACGAGGTCCTGAAGGGAGAATTTAGGAAGTTGGGGGGAAAGTTAAGGAGAAGGACAAAAAGGGTAACGATTTCAGGATTACTGCCTGTGCCGCGTGACAGTGATAGTAGGAATGAAATGAGGTGCAGGATAAATGCGTGGCTGAGGGACTGGTGCAGTGGGCAGGGATTCAAGTTTCTTGATCACTGGGACGTCTTTTGGGGAAGGCATGATCTGTACACAAAGGACGGGTTGCAATTGAACCCGAGGGGGACCAATATCCTGGCAGGGAGACTTGCAAAGGCTACTGGGGAGACTTTAAACTAGAAAGGCTGGGGGGAGGGACTCGGGTAGAGGGGGCTAGGGGTCAGGGTGTGGGGCAAGAGGCAGAGAAGGGAAGCACTCGGATCCAAAATGTAGGCGAGAAAGATGAAAAAGATAATAGACAGAGAATATGGGATGGTGGGTTTCTAAAATGTGTATATTTTAATGCTAGGAGCATTGTAAGTAAGGTGGATGAACTTAGAGCCTGGATTGACACCTGGAAATATGATGCTGTGGCAATCAGTGAAACATGGTTGCAGGAGGGCTGTGATTGGAAACTAAATATTCCAGGATTTCGTTGCTTCAGGTGTGATAGAATTGGAGGGTCCAGAGGGGGAGGTGTTGCATTGCTTGTCAGAGAAGATATTACAGCAGTGCTTTGGCAGGATAGATTAGAGGGCTCATCTAGGGAGGCTATTTGGGTGGAACTGAGAAGTGGGAACGGTGTAGCAACACCTTTAGGGGTGTATTATAGACCGCCAAATGGGGAGCGAGAATTGGAAGAGCAAATATGTAAGGAGATAGCAGATATTAGTAGTAAGCACAAGGTAGTGATTGTGGGAGATTTCAATTTTCCAAAAATAGACTGGGAAACACATTCTGTAAATGGGCTGGATGGTTTGGAGTTTGTTAAATGTGTGCAGGATAGTTTTTTGCAGCAGTACATAGAGGTATCGACCAGAGAAGGGGCAGTGCTGGACCTCCTGTTAGGAAATGAGGCAGGTCAGGTGACGGAGGTATGCGTTGGTGAGCACTTCGGGACCAGTGATCACAATACCATTAGTTTCAATATAATTATGGAGAGAGTCAGAACTGGACCTAGGGTGGAGATTTTTGATTGTAGGAAGGCTAACTTTGAGGGAATGCATAAAGATTTTAAAGGAGTGAATTGGGACACTTTGTTTCATGGGAAGGATGTAGAAGAGAAATGGAGGACATTTAAAGGGAAAATTGTAAGAGTACAGAATCTTTATGTCCCTGTTAGGTTGAAAGGAAATAGTAAAAATTGGAAGGAGCCATGGTTTTCAAGGGAAATTGGACACGTGTTTCGAAAAAAGAGAGATATCTACAATAATTATAGGAGGCATGGAGTAAATGAGGTGCTAGTGGAGTATAAAGAATGTAAAAATAATCTTAAGAAAGAAATTAGGAAGGCTAAAAGAAGATATGAGGTTGCTTTGGCAAGAAAGATGAAAGTAAATCCAAAGGGTTTCTACAGCTATATTAATAGCAAAAGGATAACGAGGGATAAAATTGGTCCATTAGAGAGCCAGAATGGACAGCTATCTGCAGAGCCAAAAGAGATGGGGGAGATATTGAACAATTTCTTTTCTTCGGTATTCGCCAAGGAGAAGGATATTGAACTCTGTGAGGTAAAGGAAAAAAGTAGAGTAGCTATGGAAACTATGAGATTCAAAGAGGAGGAAGTACTGACACTTTTGAAAAATATAAAAGTGGATAAGTCTCCAGGTCCTGACAGGATATTCCCTAGGACATTGAGGGAAGTTAGTGTAGAAATAGCAGGAGCTATGACAGAAATATTTCAAATGTCATTAGAAACGGGAATAGTGCCGGAGGATTGGCGTACTGCGCATGTTCTATTGTTTAAAAAGGGTTCAAAGAATAAACCTAGCAATTATAGAACTATTAGTTTGACGTCAGTGGTGGGCAAATTAATGGAAAGGATACTTAGAGATAATATATATATAAGCATCTGGATAAACAGGGTCTGATCAGGAACAGTCAACATGGATTTGTGCCTGGAAGGTCATGTTTGACAAACCTTCTTGAATTTTTTGAAGCGGTAACTAGGGAAATTGATGAGGGTAAAGCAGTGGATGTTGTCTATATGGATTTCAGTAAGGCCTTTGACAAGGTTCCCCATGGAAGGTTGGTTAAGAAGGTTCAATCTTTGGGTGTTAATGGCGGAGTAGCAAGATGGATTCAACAGTGGCTGAATGGGAGATGTCAGAGAGTAATGGTGGATGGCTGTTTGTCAGGTTGGAAGCCGGTGACCAGTGGGGTGCCTCAGGGATCTGTGTTGGGTCCACTGTTGTTTGTCATGTACATCAATGATCTGGATGATGGGGTGGAAAATTGGATAAGTAAGTATGCAGATGATACTAAGATAGGTGGTGTTGTGATAATGAAGTAGATTTTCAAAGTCTACAGAGAGATTTGGGCCATTTGGAAAAGTGGGCTGAAAGATGGCAGATGGAGTTTAATGCTGTTAAGTGTGAAGTGCTACATCTTGGCAGGACAAAATAGGAAGTACATGGTAAATGGTAGGGAATTGAGGAATGCTGTGGAACAGAGGGATCTAGGAATAACTGTGCATAGTTCCCTGAAGGTGGAATCGCATGTAGATAGGGTGGTAAAGAAAGCCTTTGGTGTGCTGGCCTTTATAAATCAGAGCATTGAATATAGGAGTAGGGAAGTAATGTTAAAATTGTACAAGGCATTGGTAAGACCAATTCTGGAGTATGGTGTACAATTTTGGTCGCCTAGTTATGGGAAGGATGTCAACAAAATAGAGAGAGTACAGAGGAGATTTACTAGAATGTTGCCAGGGTTCCAGCAACTATGTTACAGAGAAAGGTTGAACAAGTTAGGTCTTTATTCTTTGGAGCGCAGAAGGTTAAGGGGGGACTTGATTGAGGTCTTTAAAATGATGAAAGGGATAGACAGAGTTGACGTGGATACGTTTTTTCCCATTGAGGGTAGGGAAGATTCAAACAAGAGGGCATGACATGAGAATTAAGGGACAGAAGTTTCGGGGTAACGTGAGGGGGAACTTCTTTACTCAGAGGGTGGTGGCTGTGTGGAATGAGCTTCCAGCAGAAGTGGTGGAGGCAGGATCGATTTTAACATTTAAGACTAAAGTGGATAGGTATATGGACGTGAAGGGAATGGAGGGGTATGGTCTGAGTGCAGGTAGATGGGACTAGGGGAAAACAAATGGTCGGCACGGACTGGAAGGGCCGAGAGGGCCTGTTTCCGTGCTGTAATTGTTATATGGTTATATGTTATATGGTTATGTTCTTGTAGTATTCTCTCAGGTTTCCTGCTCCAATTATTTTTTCCCTTCCACTCAACCTGCCTTGAGCAGTTGAATTATATCAGATGCAAATTAACAAATTCATTAAAATAAAACAAATCTTGAACCTGTAAGTCTTAAGATTCTTCGGAAGAAAATAAATTGATAAGCAGATAAAAGAATAGTTTGGAGAGGAGGAAGAATGGAGGACAAGCAGAAAATAGAATATAATTGTGATGACAGAAAGAAAAGAAAGATTAGAAAAACTAGTGAAGCTTTTCTTTTAGGAAATAAAGTTAGAAGCAACTGTGTCATAAATCTATTTCCACAAGAGTTGTCTGAGAACCAGCAGAGACTCAATGGACTGAATTGCCTCCAATATCATAAGAGATGAGAATAATGTGAAAAAATATATTACACTAAAACACAGCAATTATATTTATATGATATAAAATAAAATACTAGACTTGAAAGTGAAAAATAAAATGTGATTGTTTTTCTTAGAAAGTGCTTTTTGCTTCAAATAATACGTAGGAACCATTGTGAGGGGATGTTTTTATGTTTTATGTTAAATTCTTCTTTAATACTGTGTTGTATTCTTATTAGTGTGCTGCAATGGCAACTTGAATTTCACTACACCAATTGGTGTATATGACAATAAATTAACCTTTGAACCCTTTGATTGACATTGGCGATACTCTGAATACATGTCGCGGGGTGACGCCTGTATGGTCGTGAGTAGTCGCCCAAAGAGTCGTACCTTTTTCTGGTTGCCGCTGGATTTTCAACATTTTGAAAATTTGCTGCATCTATGACGGGTGCCGGTAGTCGCCAAAAAAAAGTGGGACAGGCCCTTTACTCTCTGAATTATTCCAGCACTTTGTTTATCCTTATAATCACCGGCTGTTGGTACTTGTTCAATTAATTACTTCTATTGATATAAATGGGAAAAAAATGTAACCACCTCTCAGTTTATATTCCACATACTTTTTGATTGGTATGGTTTTAAATCCTAAGTTAAATCTGTTGAAACAATTTGACTTTATTATTGCAAACAGTATATAAATACCAGATGAAATATCAGATTTTACAATGGGCCAACAATGCACACATTTCTTCAGAAAGTCTGAACAGTCATCTCCAATGGAACTCGATAATTAAGAACCAATGAAGAAATGTTGAATACATTCAAAACCAATAAATTAATTACCGTATCTAGGTTGCCTTTATCGTTATTGATCTAGAACACTATTGATGCAAGACAGAACTGCCACATTCATAGCTTGCTTGTAATTAGTCATAGAGATTGCTAGATGCCAAAAATAGATAAGCATATCTAATTACTATTGCCCGATGAGATTATTTAACAGTAAAGCTGAGACACAACCAGCCAATATAATTGTTGGAAACTTCCACTACAACATCTCAAAGTTACATAGGCATAAGTACCCATAGGAGTCCAAAACAACACAATGGAAACAATCATTGCATTAACAATATAGAATATTATTTTTTCTTATTCATTTGGATCTTCATTTTAAACAAAACATTAGCAACCTCCGAGTCCCTTGAGCCAGGTGCCATGCCAAATGCCATGGCATGTTTCTGTGTTTGTTTTATCTGTTTCTCTCCTAATTATGTTCCATGAATCAACGAAACCAAGTGAATAACAGACAACTCTCACATAAGAAACGTTTACTTGGATTAAGCAGCGGGATGAATTATTATGCTTTTACTTCTTGTAGGAGAGCACAGCATCATCCAAAGTATAGCAATTCTTATCATGTTTATTTTGAATGGCAGGCAATTTTGAAACACATCCTCAATGGATGCAAATCCAAAAATATATTTTTCCTTCTTAATTACAATACAGTACAATAATTATTTTACGTGTCTAAGATTTTGCTGAGCAGTCTTGTCCTCCACAACCTTCCATGAACATTATATATTTATAAAGAAAAACTATTATGGTGAGCTTACCTTGGCAAAGCTGTCAGATGCTGGGGTAATTTTTCCTGCAGTGCCGTGTTAAGACAGTGAGGTTATTCATTCTCTGCCCTCGTACGGAATCGTGGCTTCCTGCTGCTGTCTGGCCTTCAATACTGAAGATGTTCTGCAGTCCTGTTGAGATAAACAAATCCAACTTTTTGAATTTAGTTTAGTAAACGGCAGCACGACATTAAAATTAATCAACGATCAAATACAAATGCGAGAAGATAGAACAGGTGCACAGTATGCAGGTGAGATTGCTTATCACAAACAAGGCCATCGACAAACGTCTGCAAAATGAACTGGGAAATGTTTTTTGAAACGTTCTGCTGCAAAAAATAATTCTGTTTCCTGCCTCTCCACCCACCACTGCTGGTGCCCATGACTTGCTGCTTGGCTCTTCATCTTTAGTTTGCATTCTGATTCCTGCCTATAGTCTCAAGCTTCTAGGCCAAATAACATTTTCCCAACACTTTATGTGATAATCTTCACTGTTTTTCTTCCTGTCTGACACCCAATAATGCCATTCCCATAATGATATAACTTAATCACGGTATCCTCGGAAAACACAAGGTCATAAGTGATAGGAGCAGAATTAGGCCAATCGGCCCATCTAGTCTACTTCGCTATTCAATTTTGACTGATCTATCTCTCCCTCCTAACCCCATTCTTCTGCCTTCTCCCCCATACCTCTGACACGGCATCCCAGACCTCTAATCAAGAATCTATCAATCTCTGCCTTAAAAATGTCCATTGACTAAAGGAACATCCTTTAATTCTGAGGCTATGACCTCTAGTCCTAGATTCTCCCACTAGTGGAAACATCGTCTCCACATCCACTCTATCCAAACCTTTCACTATTCGGTAAGTTTCAATGAGGTCCCCCCCTCATCTTTCGATTCCAGCGAGTTCAGGCCCAGTGCCACCAAACGCTCATCATATGTTAACCCATTCATGCCTGGGACCATTCTTGTAAACCTCTTCTGAACCCTCCCCAGAACCAGCACATCCTTCCTCAGATATGGTGCCCAAAATTGCTCACAATACAATACAAAACCTCTTAAAAAAACTGTATTTCACTGACCTATTGCAGCAATTCGAAAATATTGATAACAGTTTATTGATTCTGGTTCTACTTCTAACTATGACAATGTTTTCTCCATGTGAGATTCTGACATTAATTCCAAATCTCCTTTCTTTTGTCTCTTACTCATCCTTTGAGGCTGAAAGAAAGTTCTGGATCAATGGTAGGAACTCCCAGGGCAATTTCTGATTGACTATATTCTAGTCTGTAATCATCAATAGCCGATCTGTCCTGTTGGTTGGATAGATCTTGGAGGTCGCTGGTAAGGTATGATTCACTGAGCACAACTGTATGGAGTTGAATCTAAAGTGATAAGAATGGTACAGCACAGGAAAGGGATCTTCTGCCCACAATTTTGTGCACCGAACATGCTGCCAAGTTGAACTGTTCTCATCTGCCTGTACATGATTCATATCCCCATATTCCTTGCACTTCCATGTACCCATCTTAAACACCACTATCGTATCTGCCTCCACCACCATCCCTGACAATGCATTTCAGGCCCCCACCCGGACATCTCCATTAAACTTTGCCCCTCTCACCACTACCCCCTCTAGTGTTGGATATTTCCACATTGTCACCCTGTCATATTGTTTTAAGAATCTGTGGGGGCATAACATATCTATCAAATGCAGTATCTGCTTTTGCATTTCTTCCCATTGTGTTTGATTCCTTCAAACTAGATCTAATTCCTACGGAGTTTAGAAGGATGGAAGGTTTATTTCCAAAACATATTAAATTCTTTCAGAGCTTGACAGTATAGTTGCAGGGATAATATTTTCTCTGGCTGTGGTATCAAGAGCTAGGGTATCAAGAACTTCAGCTCAAAAGGAGTTAGACATTTAGAACTGAAAGGAAAAATAAATTCCTCATCCAGAACTTAGTTTATCTCAGGAAAACTCTACCCAATGGAAGTGAGGAGGCTCATTCACTGAGTGTACGTAAATCAAAGATTAACAGGTTTTAGGATATTGAGGACATCAAGGCACAGCTGGTTAGTGAAAATCGCATTAATGTAAAAGATCATCCAAGACCATATTGAAAGGCAGAACATGTACAATGGGCTGAACGATTCTATATATGGTGTCATTGTGCTACTTAACTAATGTCTGGGACATATGTGTTTTAATACAGATGTTTGCGAGGAATATTTTGCAAGACCAACTGAGACTTTGTCTGATCACCTGGGGTTTGTCTGATTTTATTCTTACTCAGGTTCAATTCTAGTGAAGGTGCTGCTGTGCCACTTTGGAGGGCATTTAAAAGTCAGGCATATTGTGTTAGTCTGAAATTACATACATGCCAGATTTCCTGCCATGAGGGACATTAGTGGACCAGATGGTTGTCTGACAGTTTCAGCATTAACCTTATTGAGGCAAGGGATTTAAATGCGCCTCTGGATTGCCAATCCAGGTGTCTGGAACATTTGTCCAGCAACTTAACCATTATACCATCATTCACCCTTTTGTAGTCTGCCCTTTTATGTGGAAAACATGACTGCCAGTTTGTGTCCTCTCGGCTCCACAAGCAGCAGAGTGAAAATGATCAGAAAATTAGTTTTAGAAATGTTGACAGAGGGATAACAATTGGTAAAATCCTGAAGGTTGCTTCCCTGTGTTGCTCAGATTAGTGTCCATCTAAGAGAACACACTCAAACTCATATTAGCATCCACTCCAAATGCTGGTTCATATTAAATTATATTTGAACTTTAAATACATACATACATTGAAGATTTACCAGAAAAATTTCAAACAGTGACATTTCAAGAAGAAATTATACAAACTACAATTTAACAGCCTGGGACTTAAAGTGAATGGGTGATTTGTATTTTTTAAAGATAGTGAGAAACTGTTTCTGCTAGTCTAGTCAGACAGTTTATGAAGAAGGATGATCTGAAAATCTGTGAACATATAGATCTTCTGCATTTATGTTACTCTGAATCTTTCAGAAGCGTGGTAGGAAACTTCACGTAGAGTGTGATATCATTTTGGAATTCTTTTGCAAAGATGAATGGATGCTAGGCCAATTATTAATTTCAAATCTGAGACATAGTTTTTGGTAACAGAAGGCCTTAAGCAATTTGGGGTAAAGACATACAGCTTCTACCTCAGGAAATATCAGAACAGGCCTTCTCTTGGTCTTGTGTTCTAGATTTCAACTGGTCTACCATTGGTGGCAATGCTTTCAGTTACCAAGGCCCTGATCTCCGGAATTACATTCTTAAACCCATTTTCCTCTCTTTCCCATAGCAAGATGTACCATACAACATATCCCTTTGCCTAAACCTTTCTGTTAATATCTTATTCTGTGGTCCGATTCCAAACCTTGTTTGTGAATGTAATCATGAAATTGCTTGATACAACGTCAGAAGCAGAATAGAAATATAGTTGTTGCTCTTACGGTAAGTAATGGGAGCAGGATGCAATTTACACCAGGTTAGTGAGAGTGGAACAGTAGAAGCACAGTCAACCATAGACCATTGTCACCCACAATCAATTCTTTCTGAAGGTCTGCCAATTTATTTGTTTCCATAACCACAGTTGGAGCTGCGGATAGCAGACATCTGTGAACGAGCAAATCCTCTGTTGCTTCATTGGCATGCTGCTGAGCTTATGAAATCATCATTGGCTGTTCCCCATTGATAATGATGTCAGAGCAAAATATAGTCTTTACAGCGGCATGTGATCAAAGGGCATGGTGTTATTTTGATTATTCATATCATTTTTAGTTTAAAAACCTCCATTCTTGGATAGGTTTTTACCTCCATTTTAATTATGGGATGTGGGGTTCACAGACAACGTCTGCATTCCCATCCCTAAATGCCTTTCGGAAGAGCCTATGAGCTAATTTTATGAGATGCTGCAGACATTACAATTTTGGGGAGGGAGTTGATCTTTTGAGGAGTGATCTTATAGAGGTGTGTAAAATCATGGGACGAATAGATTGGGTAAATGCACAGATTCTCTTGCCCAGAGCAGGTGAATCGAGGACCAGAGGACATAGGTTTAAGGGTGGTGGATATATTGAACAAGCTGCCAGAGGAGGTAGTTGAGGCAGGAAATATCCCAACATTTAGGAAGCAGTTAGACAGGTACATGGATAGGCCAGGTTCTGAGGGATATGGACCAAATGCTGGCAGGTGGGACTAGTGTAGCTGGTACATATTGGCCAGTGTGGGCAAGTTGAGCTGAAGGGCCCATTTCCACACTGTATCACTATGACTACATTTAGATGCAGAGATGATGAGGGAATACTCATGTATTTCCAAGGTAGGATAGTGAGAGGCTTGGAGGGGACTCTGCTGGTGGTGATGCTCCCATGTGTCGACTGTCCACATTAGCACCCTCGCAAAGTTGATGTTTCTACCAATGTTGTGCTTGAGGCAATTCCATGATGCTCCGTAAAACTGGAAGAGAATGGCGGATTGACAAAAATAAGAATTATTCTGCATTTTCTTGCTATTTGGGAAAGATGTGAGATCACTGAACTCTTCTTTCCTTTCCTGATGTTAATAATTTGAGATGAAAAAAATGCAGCCACAAGACTAAGTTTCCACATTGGTGTTCCAACCTGAATATACATTTGTTATAATCTATATAATTAAAATTCTCATCTTGAAACTTCCTGTCAGCGTTGTTATTGATTTTAGCAAAAATGCTACCATATATCACTATGATTTTTGACAATCTTACTCAGTCCTCCTCTGCTGAGCAGGCCCCGAGGATTTTTCCCATCGATGAAAAGGAGCGCCGGAGGAGGGAGATGGCAGACCTGCCAGCATTCTGTTCGTTTTTTCATTATTTTTGTTATTTTTAGCGTTTGTTTAAAGTTTGTTTTAATGTTCTTCTGTTTGTTTTATGTGTGTTTATTTTTTTTCACCTTCCCGGAGTCGGAGGCCTACCAGTGAAGGAGTTGAAAAGTCGCCTTGGACTTAACATCGGAGCGGATCCCTTGCCTACGATTGCTCCCACCATGGCCTGCGGACTTACCATTAAGGGCTCGCTGTCACAGGAGAGGTTAGTTGGGAGCTCCAGCGCCGCGGAAGATTCGTCTAGCCATGACGCGAGGTTTGATCGCCCGGCGCGGGGGAGCTGACATCCCCCCCGATGCGGAGGACTCGAACGCCGCCGGCTACGGGAGTTAAGACCATCCCGTCAACGGGGGGCTCAAGGCCCCCGACCAAGGAAGAACAACAAGGGAAGGACTTGGAACTTTATTTTCGCTTTCCATCACAGTGAGGAATGTGTAGGAGTCACTGTGATGGATGTTTATGTTAAAATGTGTTTACTGAGTCTGTTGCTTTTTTAAATTGTATGACTGACCTGGCCAGTGAATTTCACTACACCAATTGGTGTATGTGACAATAAAGGAACTTATGAACTTATGAAATAAAAAAGTTATGAGTGTTTAAAAAACCTTGAGATCCTCTCGCCTGTCAATCACCGCGATGAAGGTAACGCCCTTTCCGGGGGGGTGGGGATGCAGGACTATAAAACCCCGGATGCCTGGACGTGACTCAGTCACTCTGCAAGATCGCGAGAGAGAGGCTACGACTCTCATTCTAAGCTGTGAATCAACTGAACTGTGAGTCTGCAATGTACTTGCAATAAATGTGTTGTTAGCCCTTAATGACAATGCCATGAGTTGTTTGGCCTGCTGCCCTGCCTGTGCTTGAAACCGCAATACTTTATTAGGTCTGACTGCGTTTGGTAGGAATAAATGCTTTATTATGTCCGACTGTGTTTGGAAGGAATAAATGCTTTATTAGGTCCGACTGTGTTTAGTTCAAAAGTCCCGCTCATTTCGTGACCTGCTTAGTGGACAGGTCGCGCTGATTGTGTAATCAGCCGTGTGAGTATTCAAGAAAGTTTACTGCCATATATATAGTGTATCTGCCATATATAAGTAAGCATGCAGGTATAGCAGGCAGTGAAGAAAGTGAATGGCATAGAAAAACTAGGTGCAGGAGGCGGCCATTCAGCCCTTCGAGCCACCACTGCCATTCATTGTAATCATCGCTTTTTGTTGGCCTTTATAACGAGAGGAGTTGAGTATCCTTCTGCAGTTGTATAGGGCCCTAGTGAGACCACACCTGGAGTATTGTGTGCAGTTTTGGTCCCCTAATTTGAGGAAGGACATTCTTGCTATTGAGGGAGTGCAGCGTAGGTTTACAAGGTTAATTCCCGGGATGGCGGGACTGTCATATGCTGAGAGAATGGAGCGGCTGCGCTTGTATACCCTGGAGTTTAGAAGGATGAGAGGGGATCTTATTGAAGCATATAAGACTATTAAAGGTTTGGACACACTAGAGGCAGGAAACATGTTCCCGATGTTGGGGGAGTCCAGAACCAGGTGCCACAGTTTAAGAATAAGGGGTAAGCCATTTAGAACGGAGACGAGAAAACATTTTTTCCTCACAGAGAGTTGTGAGTCGGTGGAATTCTCTGCCTCAGAGGGAGGTGGAGGCCGGCTCTCTGGATACTTTAAAGAGAGAGCTAGATAGGGCTCTTAAAGATAGCAGAGTCAGGGGATATGGGGAGAAGGCAGGAACGGGGTACTGATTGGGGATGATTAGCCATGATCACATTGAATGGCGGTGCTGGCTCGAAGGGCCGAATGGCCTACTCCTGCATCTATTGTCTATTGTCAAATGAAAAGCATATGTTAAATATTCTATTTTGGATCAAGAATATTTTAATTATATGGTAGAGAAGCTTATGAAACATTGCCGAAAACGTTGTTAGAATATGTTAGAATAGAATAGTATCTTCAATATTTCCCATGCGATTTTTATAGAAAATTGTGCTGGCATTTTCAGTGATGCTCACAGCCCAAAAAGAGATGAGCACTGGATGCACACTCACAGTATAACATCAAGCCTTGGCCAGGAGATGGCTCTGTTGAGCTCCTCTCAAATATTTCAACAAACTCGATCCTCTGTAAAATTGCCATTGCATCTCCATTCCATCTCCAATTCCATTTTCACTGTAAACTTTTACTGATCCCGGAACTTAATTTCTCCAGCTTTTTTGCTGATGTCCTGCTCTAAACCTCTTTTACTCAATAAGCTGCAAGATGTTAGCTACAAAAACATCTAGATATATTTAATTACATGAATTCTAATTTTCCCCTCTGTCAACCCTGGGTCAAACTCTACCTGATCATCCATTAACAACCACATTTCCCCCCAAGTTTATCCCCATTCATAGTCAGATGCAATGGATCGTTATGTGTTGTAAGGAACTGCAGATGCTAGTTCACACCGAAGACAGACACAATCTGAAGGTCTGAAGAAGGGTTTCGACCCGAACCCTCACCTGTTCCTTCTCTCCAGAGATGCTGCCCGTCCAGCTGAGATACTCCAGCGTTTGGTGTCTATCTACAATGGATTGTTATCCTCCATTGCACTAAATGTTAAATTTCATCCTCCTGTTAAATTTCAAATGGCTCAATGACCTCTGTCTTTTTTTTCATTCATGAGATATGGGTATCCGTGGCACGCAGACACTTACTATCCATCCTTCATTGTCCCTAAGCTGAGGCAGCAGGTAGGAATCATGTACACTTTGTCGGTCTGGAATCACGTACATCACAGCAGATTTTCTTTCCTGAAGGATTTCAGTGGACAAAATTGACTTTTACAACAATCTAGTAGTTTCACATTCACTGCGAATTAGACTAGGTTTATAAAATTCTAGATATATTTAATTACATATGTATTTTAATTTCCCCCTCTGTCAGGGCAGATTTGAACTTTCAACTCTTGGCTAAACTCTAACTGATCATCCATTAACAACCACAATACCACTGCGTCCCATAAGATTTGGATTGTTGACTGCTTTTCATGGCTTCCATCTCATCCACCCATGTCATGAATTTTCTTTTCAAGGATGTTTCCTCTGGAAGAAAGGCAAGTCATCAGATTGCCACCCTCGGCCTAGCATGACCGTAATCATAGTATTTATAGAGTGTAAATGTATCCATGTATACCATTGAGTATGACTTTCAATGGACTACAGTATCAATTACTGCTGCTAGTTGAAAGTCGTTTACCATCCATAAGAGATGTTTGGTCACACTCTTTATTAAGATGGGTCTAGATAAGATAGGTTTAAAGTAAGGGGTGGGATGTCATAATGGGATCTGAACACTCATTACTCCCTTTCCCCCCTCCCTATTCCTACCCCTGAAATCACAACATGCCTCTTCTCTCCTTAACTCTTCACCTTTTCATCTCTGACCTTTGTCCATCTAATACAAATCAACTCCCCCTCACCTGTATCCACCTCTCACTTGCCAGGCTTTGTCAAACCCCTACCTCTCTTTAAGCTTTCTCCCTCCGACTGCAATCAGTCTGAAGTAAGGTCCCGACCTGAAACATCACCTATTCCTGCTCTCCAGAGATGCTGTCTGACCTGCTCTAGCACTTTGTCTTTTTTTTCTATCAGCAAATGGCTGGATCACTCTACGGACAACTAATAAAGCATAGATTATCATTTGATAAACATACATTGATCATTTGATGATAATTACACATTGACTGAATAGCAATTCTAGATTTCTTCTGTTTCACTCAATAAAAATAAAATGCTTGCAGGCAGTGCACATTATACAACAGAAACTGCAGAATGCTGTCACAGAATCAGGATACCCTCAGTAGTTAAATGAATCACAAAGCAATACAAAAATAAATGTACATGAATTTTGGTGGACTGTTGGTACTTTTTGAACAGTCCTCTTGTGTCTGCAGCTTCGCGAGAGGCAAAGGGAGAAAATTAATGCAATGAAAGTGTAAACGTAATTTTTGAGCATGCGCTGAAAAGGATAATTTAATACATTCATATAAAATCAGTGAGACAAATGCAACAGATGGCTTTCACCCACACGGAAGAGTAGCAAATAGCTTTGCCAAAGACATGTTTCAGAAAAATACTTTTCCTCCAATGTCCTGTGGGGAGTGAGCAATATCAAAATCAAAGAAAAAAGGGTTGTGAAATTCCACTAGATACAGTGCCCTCCATAATGTTTGGGACAAAGACCCATCATTTATTTATTTGCCTCTGTACTCCACAATTTGAGATTTGTAATAGAAAAAAATCACATGGTTAAATTGCCCATTGTAAGATTTTATTAAAGGATATTTTAAAACATTTTGGTTTCACCATGTAGAAATTACAGCTACGTTCATACATAGTCCCCTCATTTCAGAGCACCATGATGTTTGGAAACATGGCTTCACAGGCTTTTGTAATTGCTCAGGTATGTTTAATTGACTCCTTAATGCAGGTGTACGAGAGTTCTCAGCACCAAGTCTTTCCTCCAGTCTTTCCATCACCTTTGGAAATTTCTATTGCTGTTTATGAACATGAGGACCAAAGTTGTGCCAATGAAAGTCAAAGAAGCCATTATGAGACTGACAAACAAGAATAAAACTGTTAGAGACATTAGCCAAACCTTAGGCTTACTAACATCAACTGTTTGGAACATCCTTAAGAAGAAAGATAGCACTGGTGAGCTTACTAATCGCAAAGGGACTGGCAGGCCAAGGATATCTCAATTTACAAATCTCAAATTGTGGAGTACAGTGGCAAATAAATAAATGATGGGTCTTTGTCCCAAACATTATGGAGGGCACTGTATCTGACTGAAGAATTAAGATCAATGTTAATGTAAAAAAAAATGATTCGGCTATGCAGTCTATTGAGACTGCTCCAGATTTTAATAATATCCTAATAAGAGTGATCATCACCTAATTTAAATCCACTATCTCACATTAACCTTTCAACACTGCCACAAACGGCTGTGGAGACCAAGTCAATGGATATTTTTAAGGTGGAGATTGACAGATTCTTGATTACTAAGGGTGTCGGGGATTATGGGGAGAAGGGGGTTGAGAGGGAAAGATAGATCAGCCATGATTGAATGACAGAGTAGATTAGATGGGCCAAATGGCCTAATTCTGCTCCTATCACATGAACATTTGATAACTTTAATATTCAAATAAAAAAACCCAATGTACTTGGGCTATGCATAATGGCTAATATTCGCAGCCCTGTTGAAAAGATAATTCTAAAGACACTAAATCATTTGATCATTTGCATCTTAGTTTAAATATTTCTCCAAAAGATGAAATATCCTCCCAAAATCTACCCATCAATCCTTTTAAGAATGTCAATCTTTGTTTTTAAATGAGATCACATCTAGTTCTTCTAAAGTCTATCTAATATAACTTTCTATTCAATGTCTTCCTCGTTTAAAATCCCCAGAATCATACGTCAGTGAAATGGAGATCTGCTGCATTCTGTGTTACAAGGAGCCAAAACTGCACACAATACCATGCATATCAATACCATGCAATACCACACTCAAGTCCTTTGTTTTTTAACCAAGGTGTCTTTATTCTTATATTTTGGTCATGCTATTTGCTCTATGCGTTTGGTAAATCTGTATTTTATCTTTACATGGTTAGTGTCCAAGGTCACTCAATATTCCTAATTGTGCACCTTTTTAAAATAATATCCTACTCTACTATTTTTCCTTACACAATGGAGTACTTCAAACTTCTCTACATTTTAAGCCACTCTTGTACACATATTGACCTTGTCTATTACCCACAGTTGCAGTGCTCCAATGGTGGTTTTATTTCTGAAGGGAATATATATTCTTTTCAAACTACATTTGCTGTTATTTGTCTGGTGTTCGCATCATTTAAACTAACTTCCCAATTTAAAAGCTGTAGAAGGGTCCCAACTCAAAATGGCACCTGTCCATTCCATGCACAAATGCTGCTCTTTGCTGTCAACATAAGGTGGGGTGGAACAAATTGATTTTATAGAAAAGTTTAATTACTCTGCAAACAGCAAAGAGAAAATACTTAGATCATTGCAGATATGTATGGTGTCACTATATGCTGCTTGAAGTCCAATTCAGATACAGCAGACTCACAAGCATGAAGCAGCAAGTAGATCTAACCAGCAACCAAGTTGCAGATTTTACTGGTGGGTTACCCCTCTCATAGTTTGGGACTCTAGGAGCTGGAAAGCTAATAAATTCTAAAAGATAAAAATAACTGATAAATGTGAATACCTTATATGATATCTTCTGAAACAGGAAGACATAATTGAGTCTTTTGATCTATGTAACTCTCATTGCAGCATTACAGAATGCCATTTAAAACTGTACGTTTCACTTGACATCAAACAAAGATCAGTAGGTAGTAATCTGACCAGTCAAAATATTTTGATTTTAATGTTCACTCCACAAGCTTAACCAAAAATATACGAGATTGAGATAGTGCTGTGCTACTGGACACAATTTTTTGTGTAAGATGATAAAACAAGGATCCCACTCCTCTCTCTGGTGGAAGTAAAATATCCAATTATTAGTATTGGACACCTCCCTTGCCAATATTTATTGCATAATCAAAATGATTAAAACCAAGTTATCTGGTCAGTATCACATTACCATTTGTCAGCCCTTTCTATGTGCATATTGACTGGTATATAGTGACTGCATGAACACGGATTTGCCTTCAAGCATCTCGGCATGAAGTGATATCATGTAAAACTTTCTTTTCGTATTGTTAATACCATACACGTGTTAATTTATTTATGTTCCAAAGGAAATCAATTAATTTCATCCTTTTTCATTCAGGTTTAGTTTTTTTTTAATTTCTTGATTCTGCCATGTAAAAAACCTGGAGGCCACTGACATATCCTCAGAAGCAAATTAAAGAGCTGTTCTCATTCCAAGCAACCAATGCGTTTTGTACCTCATTTATAATGCAGAGCTTGTTTTCACAAGTGGTATCTATACACTTACCCTCTGACTAGTACAAACACCTGGTGTTTTTGCCAGTTACAGAAGCTAGCACCCAGGAAATAAAGCTAATCGCACCTTGCCTGTATAATATTAGATCACAATCATTGTTGTAGCAATCATAAATACTCTAGTTTGCTTTTCTAAGAATGCTGGATTGGGTGAATCAAATCTGTTTGTCAAAATAATAATTCACTACCTAATGCCACTGAGCCATTTGATTATTAAGAATATTAATGGGATATGGTTTGAGATGTTATGATGTATGGGAGGCATTCAAAGCTCATGGCCTCAAACACACCAAATATCCAATATATCATTTGGGGGAATGTTTAAGAAAGAACTGCAGAAGCTGGAAAATCGAAGGTAGTAAAAATGCTGGAGAAACTAGGCAGTTTGCACCCCAGCGGTATGAACATTGACTTCCCTAATTTAAGGTCGTCCCTACTTTCTCCTCCCTTTCTCAGCTCTCCCTCAGCCCACAGTCTCCACCTCTTCCTTTCTTCTTCCCGACCCATCCCCCCCCCCCCCCCCAACCTCCCATCAGTCTGAGGAAGGGTCTTGACCCGAAACGTTGCCTATGTTCTTCGCTCCATGGAAGTTGCCTCACCCGCTAAGTTTTTCCAGCATTTTTGTCGACCTATCATTTGGGGGAATATTGTTTTATCCATAAAACAATTAAAATATGGCATTTGCTCCCACAGTAAGTGGCTGAACCAATAGCCAGGATATTTAGTTTAGAGATACAGCGCGGAAACAAGCCCTTCGGCCCACTGAGTCCTTGCCGACGAGCGATCCCCGCCGACCAGCAATCCCCGCACACTAGCACTATCCCACACACACTAGGGACAATTTTTACATTTACTAAGCCAATTAACCTACAAACAAATCAAGAGTCAAGCGAGTTTACTGTCATGTGTCCCACATAGGACAATTACATTCTTGTTTTGCTTCAGCACAACAGAATATAGTAGGCATGAATACAGAACACATCAGTGTGTCCATACACCATTATATAAATATATACACACATCAATAAATAAGCAGATAAAGTGTAAATAAACAGATAATGGTCTATTAATGTTCAGATATTTGTTTCAGTTGAGTTTAATAGCCTGATGTCTGTGGGGAAGTAGCTATTTCTGAACCTGGACGTTGCAGTCTTCAGGCTCCTGTACCTTCTACCTGAAGGTAGCGGGGAGATGAGTGTGTGGCCTGGATGGTGTGGGTCCTTGATGATGCTGCCAGCCTTTTTGAGGCAGCGACTACGATAGATCCCCTCGATGGTAGGGAGGTCAGAGCCGATGATGGACTGGGCAGGGTTTACTACTTGTTGTAGCCTTTTCTGCTCCTGGGCGCTCAAGTTGCCGAACCAAGTCACGATGCAACCGGTCAGCATGCTCTCTACTGTACACCTGCAGAAGTTAGAGAGAGTCCTCCTTAACATACCGACTCTCCGCAATCTTCTCAGGATGTAGAGTCACTGATGTGCTTTCTTAATAATTGCATCAGTGTTCTCAGACCAGGAGAGATCTTCAGAAATATGCATGCCCAGGAATTTGAAGCTCTTTAAGCTCTCCACCATCGACCCGCTGATATGACTGTGGGTCCCCATCCTACCCCTTCCAAAGTCCACAATCAGTTCCTTGGTTTTGCTGGTGTTGAGGGCCAGGTTATTGTGCTGGCACCATTTTGTCAGCTGGTCGATCTCACTTCTATACTCTGACTCGTCCCCATCAGTGATACGTCCCACAACAGTGATGTCGTCAACGAACTTGATGATGAAGTTCGCACTATGACCGGCTACGCAGTCATGAGTATAGAGTGAGTACAGCAGGGGGCTGAGCATGCAGCCTTGAGGTGCTCCCGTGTTGATTGTTATCGAGGCTGACACATTTCCACCAATACGAACAGTCTGTGGTCTTTGAATGAGGAAGTCGAGGATCCAATTGCAGAGGGATGCAAAGAGACCCAGATCTGAGAGCTTGGTAACCAGCTTGGAGGGGATGATTGTATTAAATGCCGAGCTGTAAACAATGAATAACAGCCTGACGTTGTCCAAGTGGTCCAGAGCGGAGTGGAGAGCCAGCGAGATCGCATCCACCGTTGATCTGTGTGGCGGTAGGCAAACTGCAGTGGGTCCAGGTATTTGTCGAGGTAGGAGTTGATTTGCGCCCCGATCAACCTCTCAAAGCACTTCATCACCAACGACGTTAGTGCCACTGGTTGATAGTTGTTGAGGCACGTTACCTTGCTCTTCTTGGGCACCGGTATAATTGATGCCCTTTTAAAACAGATGGGAACCTTAGACCTCAGAAGTGAGAGGTCGAAAATGTCCGCAAAAACTCCAGCCAGTTGGTCCGCACAGGTTTTAAGAACACGACCTGGTATACCATCAGGTCCAGGCGCTTTGAGGGTTCACCCCTCTGAAGGATTTTCTGACGTCGGCCTCAGTGACTGAGATTGACATACCATCACAGCGACTGGGGGCTCGAGAAGGCACATCTGTGTTCTCCCTATCAAAGCGTGTGTAAAACGCATTGAGCTCGTCAGGGAGTGATGTTTCGCCGACATTCGAGCTACCTCCTGATTCGCCTTGTAGGAGGTGATTGCATTCAGGCCCCGCCACAGCTGCCAAACATCTGTCTCATCCTCCAGCTTGGAGCAGAAGTCCCTTTTGGCCTTTTTGATGGCCTTACCAAGGTCGTATCTGGACTTCTTGTAGACCACTGTATCATCAGACATGAATGCCTGATGTCTGGTCTTCAGAAGAGTACGGATCTCAGAGTTCATCCAAGGCTTCTGATTGGGAAACACTCGGAAAATCCGACCACACCCGCAGCACCGCGGTGTGGTCGGATTTACCAAAGTGAGGGCGAGGGATAGAGCGATAGGCATCCTAGATGGTGGTGTAGCAGTGGTCGAGGGTGTTTGGTCCTCTAGTGCAGCAGGAGACATGTTGGTGGAAGTTGGGGAGTGATTTCTTTAGGTTTGCCTTATTGACGTCCCCAGCAATGGTGGTAAAAGCCTCGGGGTAAGACGTCTGGTGTTTGTTGACCACGGCGTGCAGCTCCTCCAGTGCCAGACGGACGTCTGCCTGGGGTGAGATGTAGACCGTGGTCAGGACAATGGAGGTGAATTCCCTTGGAAGGGGCGGCACCACCGCCAGATGTTCGAGGTGTGGAGAGCACGTCTGAGCACGAAACCTGCACGTCTTTGGAGTGTTGGAGGAAACCGAAGATCTCGGAGAAAACACATGCAGGTCACGGGGAGAACGTGCAAACTCCGTACAGACAGCACCTGCAGTCGGGATCGAACCCGGGTTTCCGGCATTTCATTTGCTGTAAGGCAGCAACCCTACCACTGCTTTAAGGTAAATTCATGAGGAAGAATATACTGAGGAATAAACGGAGTATAGACATAGTCATACAGAATGGAAACAGTCCCTCTGGCCCAACTCATCCAATCTAGTCCGATTAGCTCCTAAACCTTTCCTGTGTCTTTTAAATGTTTTTATTGCAACTGCCTCAATTACTTGCTTTGGTAACTTGTTCCAAATGCCCATCCCACTTTGTGCGAACAAGTTGCCCTTCAAGTTTCAATTAAATATTTTCCCTTTCACCTTAAACCCATGCCTTCCCGTTCTCGATTTCCCCAAGCCTGCGAAAAAGGCTAGTCTTCTGGCACTTCGCTCATGTCTAATGATGATTCATAAGTTTCAGCCAGGGCTCCTGCAATGTCCTCTTTAGCTTTCCACAGTGCCCTTCCATCAGATGTAGTCCATCTGTTCTGGTCTGGGAGATTCATTTAGCTTCAAATGTTTTTGTACATTCAGCACCTCATTGACCATAACATGGACAGTCCTCAAGACATTGTCATTAACGTTCCAAGTTATCCCTTTGCCTGCATACAACCTTGCAAGTTCCTCTCCAACACCATCTAAGGTGGCCCAGCCCCAATTTTGAACTTTAACGTGGACCAGTCCTGATTCTATTCATAACTATCTTAAAGCTAATTGAACAGTGATCGCTGGTCCCAGACACCTCAGTCACTTGTCTAACTTCCCCAAGAGTTAGACAAGTGACTGAAGTCGATTCCCCAAGAGTTGGCCAAGCTTTGGCTTTTCCCTTGTAGGACCCAACACATATCGTCTGAGGAAAGCTTCCTGAACACACTTGACAGATTTGTACATTTTGCCTAATTCCCTGTATCCACTCAGCAGGACCTCATCCCTTTTCTTACCCATGTCATTTGTGCCAATCGACACAATGACTTCTGGTATAGCCTTGATATACCCTGGACTCTAGCACCACTGTGAAGGCCTGCCCTGGTTTGACTTTCCAAAAGTTCAATACCTCTCACTTACCTGAATTAAACTCCATTAGCCATTCCTCGGCCCTATTGTCCACAGATCAAGATCCCAATGTTATAGAAACATAGAAAAATAGATGCAGGAGTAGACCATTCGGCCCTTCGAGCCAGCACCACCATTCAATATGATCATGGCTGATCATCTAAAATCAGTACCCAGTTCCTGCTTTTCCCCCCATACCCCTTGATTCCTTTCTTAATAACTATCTTTACTGAATAGGATATAAAGAGGATTGTTTGATGCATAAACACAATAAAGATAAATCAGTTTTGGCCCGTTTCGGCCCGAACCATTGCCTATTTCCTTTGCTCCATAGATGCTGCTGCACCCGCTGAGTTGCTCCAGCACATTTGTCTACCAAAGATAGATCAGTGCCAATAAAGTAATGCTTGTGTTATGATTTCCATGAAATTTTATATGATGACAGTTTCAGATTTAACGTCTTACATGAGCTGAACTCAGCAGGGGTGATAATTTATGCGCAACACTTGATCTCAGTCCTTGAAGGTTTTAGAGAGGAAAACTAGCTTTCATGCTGTGATTTAAGGAAGACACATCTATTGATCACTGAAAGCGTATGAGCTCATTGTCGGAAAACTTTCTGAATCCAACTAGTAAATACGAGGTTAAGGATTGCATTCATCCTTTATGATATTCAGTTGTGGCTCAAATAAACGATAATTCTGAAATATAATAAAGGCACAATTTTGGTATAAAACATTATAAAAACACAGAATTTTCATCGGATGAACTGAAATCTGCAGAGCACCATCTGTGTACATTAACGTATCCAACATTATATAACATTAAAAGATCCCAATTTTATGGCTTTTGAAAAAAGAGTTAATCATGATTTTCATGATATCAAAAATAGTAATGTTGATTGGATCAATGAAAAATGCTTTGCTTTAATAACCAGATTATATAATTAAACATTTTCATTGCATTTAAATCCTTGAAACATTCCCATGACTGCTCCAGTCCTAAAGCCCCAATTTTCTGCATTCCTCTATTTTCATCCTTTTCTGCATTCACAATTTTCTTCTTTCCACCACTGGGAATGCAGCTCGTTTTCTGATTGTTTGGTTGCATTCACTGTTAAGATTACGCAGAAAGGAAACGTGATTTTTTTTTTAAACCATTAAATGCTGTGGGTGAGAGGAGTGAGGAACCAAGAATGCAGGGCTATGTCCTGCTCAGGTCTGAGAATAAAGCACGAGAGTGGGGGATGGACGAGACAGAGACAAAGTGACAAAGATAAAGAAAATGGAGAGCAGAGGAGTGAGAAAAGGTGGAGGGGACAGGAGCAGAAACTTGAGGGAAGGTGGCATAGAACAGAAGGACGGGAGAAAGAAATATAAAGAGATGGCAAGAGAAAGGGGGTAGGGAAAAGTGCGTGAGGGGCTATGGAGAAGAGAGGGAGGAGGGAAAGGTAAGAGTGATGAGAAAGAAGACAGAGGGAGCAGGATGGGCAAGGGAAAGAGACAAAAGGTAAAGGGGGAGAGCTATGTATGGGAGATGTAGGAAAGGAAAGAAGGTCCAAGCCATGAGAAATTAAATGCAACTGCAAACCTAGGCAGGGCAGTTAAAGTAGATACTGATCACTCCAGGACATTGAGAAAAAAAATGGACGGTCGAATGTCAAGAGTGGGTATTCAAGAGAGATTGTTGTCATGTGTCCCAGATAGGACAATGAAATTCTTGCTTTGCTTCAGCACAACATAATATTGCAAGCATAAATAATACAGAACAGTGTGTCCCGATACCATTGATTATATATATGTGTGTGTACACACACACACACACACACACACACAAATAAATAAATAAGCATATAAAGTGCAGTAGGATAATTCAAGTTCAGATTTTGTTTGCGTTGAGTTTAATAGTCTGATGGTTGTGGGGAAGCAGCTATTCCTGAACCTGGTTGTTGCAGATTTCAGGCTCCTGTACCTTCTACCTGAAGGCAGCGGAGAGATGAGTGTGTGGCCAGGATGGTGTGGGTCCTTGATGATGCTGCCAGCCTTTTTGAGGCAGCGACTGTGGTAGATCCCCTCAATGGTAGGGAGGTCAGTGCCAATGATGGACCGGGCAGACGTACAACTTTTTGCAATCTTTTCCGCTCCTGGGCGCACAAGCTGCCAAACTAAGCCATGATGCACTGGTCAGCATGTTCTCTACTGTGCACCTGTAGAATTTCGAGAGAGTCCACTTCGACATACCGACTATCCGTAATCTTCTCAGAAAGTAAAGCTGCTGATGTGCTTTCTTTATAATTGCATCAGTGTTCTGGGACCAGGAGAGATCTTCGGAAATATGCATGCCCAGGAATTTGAAGCTCTTGACCCTTTCAACCATCGACCCGTTGATATAAACGGGACTATGGGTCCCCATCTTACCCCTTCCAAAGTCCACAACCAGTTCCTTGGTTTTGCTGGTGTTGAGAGCCAGGTTACTGTGCTGGCACCATTTGGTCAGTCAGTCGATCTCACCTATACTGTGACTCATCTCCATCAGTGATACGTCCGACAACAGTGGTGTCATCAGCGAACCTGATGATGGAATTTGCCCTATGACCGGCTGCACAGTCATGAGTATAGAATGTGTACAGCAGGGGGCTGAGCACGCAGCCTTGAGGTGCTCCCGTGCTGATTGCTATCGAGGCTGACACATTTCCACCAATGCGAACAGTCTGTGGTCTGTGAATGAGGAAGTGGAGGATCCAATTACAGAGGCCCAGAGACCCAGTTCTGAGAGCTTGGTAACCAGCTTGGAGGGGATGATTGTATTAAATGCCGAGCTGTAGTCAATGAATAACAGCCTGACATATGAGTTTTTGTTGTCCAAGTAGTCCAGAGCGGAGTGGAGGGCCAGCGAGATGGCATCCACCATTGATCTGTTGTGGCGGTAAGCGAACTGCAGTGAGTCCAGGTTTTTGTCGAGGTACGAGTTGATTTGCACCACGATCAGCCTCTCAAAGCACTTCATCACCACAGACATTAGTGCCACTGGTCGATAATCATTGAGGGACGTCACCTTGCTCTTCTTGAGCACCGGTATCAAATCGATGGGATTAGGTCAAGGGCCTGAGCTGGACTGTGGATGGAAGAAGGGACTTTTCCGAGTGAGACCACAGGGGGTGGCTGGGACCAGAGAGTCCATTGTCGGAGAAGAAGTATGTGGGGATGTGTAAAAATTTGTCAATGTTTTATGAAAACTCTGTTTTCCAGTCCGTGCAAGAGATTAATTGAAACTTGTATAATTTACCATCCTAACATGAGCTGTACGCCAATGTGATTTCAATTAAGAGTTTCATCTAACTGCCACAAGAACTAAAATCATAAATAATGCTTCTCAGAAATACCCACTGTCCAGAAAACCAGACAGATGTGTGCACTGCCTTGCAGTCCGAGAGATTTTGCATCAGAGGCAAATACCGGAGGTATTGAAACATATCCCAGCAGTAAGTGGAAAAAGCAGAACTTCCACTACTGTTCCCACATCCGCTGCTGTGCATGAAAAAAAAATCATGCAACTGTGATACTAATGACAGTACTGTAATCCTTCACAGTTACACGGTAATAACTGTATAGGACTAAGACGGAAAGAGGTACTGGATATTTTTGGCTTTTTATAAATAGCATTTAATACCCACAGCTTCAAACCTTCCAATTTAACTGTATTCTGAGAAATGAGAAGATGCATCCAGCATTTATTCAACTTCTATTTTTAGATAATTTATACTGAGAGTAAGAGCTAAGATGGGTATATAAAACATAATAAAACTAGCAAGGGGAAACATACAGACAGATAGAAAGGAGGATTTAAAAAGGGGTATAAGGAAATTATAATTACTCGCTCTACAAAGCCTTGAGTGCACTAGGCTACAATGGAATGTAGAGGTGTAGAGCCATCAAGAACACCACAGAGGCAGCGGAGAAAGCCTCAAGATGGCTCTGGATCAGGAGAGAAGGTCCAGGGGGTGGAGCGAATGCCACCTGAACACAAGTCGAGGTCTGGGTCGCCTGGGTGAGGCTGGATCGCCTGGGTGAGGGTGTCTGATGTTGAAAGACCCAAAACACCCAATGACCCCACGTTACATCACTGATGATGTGTTCTGGAGCATCAATAGATGTATTTTTATCAATGTGTCTTGCTACTTGAAAGATTAAAATATAGGCATATCAGGAATGAAGATACAAAAAACTGCAATGCTGAAATCTTGATCAAAACACAAAGTGTGAGAGGAACTAATCGGTCAGGCAGATTGTTTGGAGAAAATAGGCAATGTTTCAGGTCAGGACTCTTCTTCAGACTGATAGTAGAGAGAAAAAGCTAGAAAGTAGAGGGAAGCAATAGGCGGATCGATGGAGTAACCCACAAGAGTTAGAGGCAAAAAAGGGACAAAAGAGTGTCTCAAAAATAAAGGGGAGGAGTGAATAAAGGACAGTGAAGGGGGAGCATGTTGGGATAGAGGGGAAGTGGGGAACTTGGGGATGGCGTATGAAGGTGGGGGCAAAGAAGCATGGTGATTGGGGGGGGGGGGGGGAGGTTATGACAGAAATGGCAAAGAAAGAGGGTTTAGGGTGGTATTTCCTGCTGTTGGAAAATTCATACGATTGGGTTTAAAGCAACAAGCAGAATATGAGGATGCAAGTGTTATATCTCCCGTGGTTGTAGATAAAATACTTGGGGATAGGAGGAGAGGGGCGTTGGGTGGAAAGGAATCCATAATGGAAGGAGTTACAGAGGAAGTGAGGACCAGGGGAACTCTATCCTTGTTCCACCTGGGAGGAGGGGGTGTAAGAGTAGAACTGTAGGGCACAGAGGAGGCATGGGTGACAGCTCCAAACAACATCAAGGGGTGTGGGGGGAAATCACATTTACTTAAGAAGAGGACATCTCGGATGTCCTAGAGTGGAAAACCTCATCTTGGGAGTAGATGTGGTGGAGATAGACAAACTGAGAGTAAAGGATAGCCTCCTTGCATGAAGCAGGGTATGAGGAGGTGTAGTCATGGAATGTACCAAGAATATTGGTGAACAGGGATCCAGTGAGAAACAAAGAACTTAAGGAAATAAACACGTAAAAAAAAATAGCACTTGGGAAATTGGTGAGCTTGAAATCCAAAATATTAGAAGGATGTTATGATCTTCATCCCAGTGCTTTAAAAGAGATAGTCACAGAAATAATGAATGCTCTTGTTGTAATCTTCCAAAATTCAGAATTGTTTCTGAGGATTGGAGAGAAGTCAATGAAATTTCATAATTAAGGAAGGGAGAGTGAAAACAGATGACTAGTATTGCCAATGGCAGGGAAAATGCTGTAATCGAGAATGCAGGATGTAAAAACAATGAATAATAGGATTGAGCAAATTCGGCATAGATTTTATAAATAAAAATTGTGCTTGACTGATATGTGACAGAATATTTAAGAGAGAGACCAATGAATGTGGCCTGTCTGGATTTTCAGAAGACTTTTAATAAGATTTCACACAGGAGGTTTGTCAGTAACGCTGCCCACATAACGCTTGATATGAATTGAAAATACAGATGCACTGTAAAGTATCCTATCGGGATGCACCACAGCTTGGTATGGTAACTGATCGGCCTAAGACCACAAAAAACTGCAAGAGAGTTGTGGACACAGCCCTATCCATCAGGCAAACCAGCCTTCCCCAATCCCCTACGCTTTCAAGACTCTACACCATGCTGTCGCAGGAAAACAGCCAATGGCATAAAAGACTGCTCACTCTCTCTTTTTCCTGTTGGGCAGAAGTTGCAAACGCTTGAACGCACAATCTACCTGATTCAAGAACAGCTTCTTCCCTGCAGTTGTCAGACTCTTGTAGGGACCTCTCATATGCCAAGCAGGTATTCGCAATCTTCCAGCCTACCTCATTGTAGCTCTTGTACAGATTTGATCACTTTGTAACAATGTATTCTGCACTCTGCTTATTTTCTATGTACTTGTGTGTGGTATGAATACATTCATGTGTGTAACAATTTGTCTGCGCAGCACGCAAAGCAAAGTTTTTCACTGTATCTTGGTACACATGACAATAACAAAACAATACCAATACCAAATTGGTTATTGAATGGAAACCAGAGCATTGAAATAAACAGATCTTTGAATCATTTAACAGGTTTTGAATCATAGGGCATCAAAGTGCATGTTATATTACCATCTACATTTATAATTTGGATGAGAGAATTTATATTGTCATCCTGCTGATGGTACCAAATTAGGTGGTATTTTGAGAATGGAAAAAGATGGAAAGAAGCTGCAGGAAGTAATTGGGAAGCTGTGTGTGTGTGTGAGAGAACATGGTAGATAGAAATATAAAGTATAAAACGTGTGGTTACTGAAGGCTTACACACAGGTCCTGCAGGCGATTAGGTGGTCAATTAGTCCGTTTGTCTTAATATGAAATGATCCAAGTAGAATAGTATCGAAGAATTAGTGAAACTTGTATAGGATATTGATAAGACTGCGCGGGGAACATTATGTACAGCCCTGTTCTCTTTACCCAAGAATTTCTTTAGCTTACATGGAGTGCAGTGAGAATTCACTTGATTGCTTACAGGAACAGTGGATTTGCTGCATGAGGAGATATTGAGAAAATTGTAACTGTACTTCCCAGAATTTAGAAAAATGAAAGGACAGCTGAATGAAAATTACAAAATTATACAGGCTCAATAGACTGGATGTTTCCTCTGGCTGAGGAGTCTTAAACCAGGGATCATAATCTCAAAATAAATAAGCTGGGCTTCGGAATAAGAAAACATTTATTCACTCAGGTAATGGGGATTCTCAACTCTGGTAGGAAGAGGAGGCGCAATCAAATTCAGTCAAAAATGTGACATATCACTGACGTAGAATGATATATATTGACACATCACTGGATATTAAGAGAATCAAGGGATATAGAAAAAGTCTAGGAAACTAGTGCTGAAGTAAATGATCAGCCAGGCTTGAAACACTGGATGGCATACCCTTGCTTAAATTCATATGCCTTTAACTGCAATATTCAATTAATAACAAACATTTTTGCATTGGGCTATGCGAATCCCAATTTCTGAGTGGCTGTTCTCAAAGGCCTCTGAAGTGGGATATGAGCATAAAAATAACAGCGTCCATTAGTGCTAAAATGAGTCAGTTGTGAAACATAATTCCAGACTATTGTTGAAATTAGCCAAATATATTATCCACGGGACACTAACAGTCAGCAGACAAGACTATCATCTCAGTAGTATGAATTTAAGTTAAACTTTGGACGTAGGCTAGAAATTTAACATTTGGTCCTCTTGACAAAATCATTGCTTTAGATCGTGAATAGCACAATCTCAAGCACTGATCTCTCTGATATAGCACGAGTCACAACATGCCAAACTGAAAAGATATGTCTGGAGTGTGGTGACATTTTGCCAACAAATTAGCAAGGTAATCTTAAATATACCAGTTCTCTGCCTGTAAAGTTGCTGCAAGTAAGAATTTCATGTTCCAGTTCACATCACGTGCACATGCTAAATAAGCATTCTTGAATATAACTCCCTACGCTATCCCAATTGTATTTTGAGATTATTTTTAATAGAGAGAACAGTACAAGTACTTTGTTCAAGAAGGAACTGCAGATGCTGGAAAATCAAGGTAGACAAAAATGCTGGAGAAACTCAGTGGGTGTGGCAGCATCTATGGAGCGAAGGAAATAGGCAACGTTTCAGCCCGAAACGTTGCCTATTTCCTTCGCTCCATAGATGCTGCCGCACCCACTGAGTTTCTCCAGTACAAGTACTTTTATATACATTATGATAAAAGATGGCTGTTTAAAGTAAGAGTTGTGTAAACTTTTGACAGACCAGACTACTAATAAAACACAAACATGTTTTTCTATCGGGAAGGAGTGACAGACCGTTCCATTATATGCTGCCTGCCTTAATGAAAGTTGCTCTTGAATCAAACCTGACAAATCACTTGATTAAACCAACATGTTCTGAACTTCAGCCACAGCTTGTTATTCCGCTCACATATTTTGTACATTAATCAGAGTTCTTCACAGTGGACTCTCAGCCGCAGACTGTGCATTTGATGCACGATCACCAAGAGGCAAGATTGTGTTCATTATATGGACCACTGCAACAAGCTATGTGGTATGAATGCATTGTTTATATCCTTCTTAATATTTCTCTAAGTGTTCTGTGGTTACTGCTTTTCTCAAGAGGCAAGAACCAACAGAATTCCATTAAGAAAGTCTATATTTTTAAGTATATTCATTCATTATAATAAATGCTAGCCTCCACAACAATTTGTTGCTTTGTCACAGTAGTAGTAACTAGCATTTCCGAAAAGTGTGCATCCATATAGATTGAAATCCCACATTAGACTTTTACAAAAGTTGGGCAGTGGTAGAGATGCATGAAATGGCCACATATCTAGAACGTTGTGTTATCTTTGCTATTTCACATCTGCCAGTGGCCAAATCCAGAGCCTGTAGTTCACCACAATATGTTCTTAAACAACCTAATTCACCCATATTTGATCATGGGATTCTAAATCATATCTCATAACAATGTTTAAATTATCTCCTAGCCGTAAGAATTTTTGCTTGAATGTTTGCTACCAACGTTGGTATTGAACTTTATTACCGAGAGTGGCACTTAGCTCCGTCCTGGGGAAGAGTAGCTTTACACGATTCAGGAAGATCATTTAAATTGGATAAGATATAATGAAAGGTTAGCAGGCAATCAGTGGAATATTTATGTGTTGAAGGGAGAAACAGAATTAAGACTGCCATGGGACTTGTATATAGATCAAATAGCAGCTATGATGTAGGTGGTAGCATGCATAAACACAACAAAATAGATAAGCACATAACAAAACAGGTTTAACAGAGAAATCTGTTTTATGGGAACATTTAACTTTCGTAATCATAGTGATAAGGAAAAGTACCTCGCATCACAAAAATAGCGACCACCATGAGTGTTTTCAAGTTAGTATTCTGCAATGATGGGCGGGGTGGGGGGGGGGGGGGGGTGTGGACATAATAAACGTAGTACTAAGTGTGAGCCAGTTTTAAAATGCAGTTTAAGGCTGCATAAACACAGTGACCAGAATACTATTGCCTATAATACAATTTAAAAAAAGTTGGATCCTAATACAAGCACAAAGAGCCCAGACTTTGCAAAGGTTGTTTTCAATGTGGTAGAGAAAGATTGACACTGACAAATTCTTTTGAATAACACTGCCCTTTAGTACATGAATCAAAATGCATTTTGTTGTGATGATGTGGGTCTTCCAACTGAATCATACTGGAGAGGAAATTAACGTTCTGACGCATGCTTACACACCTTTTTCCTGCTAAGATCCTGCAAGGGATCATATCAGTCTTCAGATTGAGAAAGAAATGGGTGCCTAGCCTCTAACTTAGATCAGACATTCTCCATTCTAAGGCTATGTAATCCAACTCACTGCTAGAACTTGTTACTGTCACTTTTAGTTGTGAATTTAGATTAGACACAACATGGAAATAGGCCTTTCGGCTCACTGCGTACAGGCCGACCATCAATCACCTGTTTATACTAATCCTATGTATCCCACTTTCTCATCCATTGCTTGCAAATTACGCACAATTTTACAGAGGCCAATTAACCAACAAAACACAAGTCGTTAGGATGTGGGAGAAAACCAGAACACGCAGGGGAAACTCAGGCGGTGTCAGGGATACTGTGCAAAGTAAACACTATCAGCACCCAATTCAACACTATTCAGATTTAGTTTATTATTAAAGTAATTTACTTCTAATTTATTATTTCCAGCCATAATGAATTACTTATAACTGGAAAAACTCTCATTCCTGGCATTATCAATAACATCTTACTGCTTTCCCACTGTGTCTTTGACGTCTCGAGCAAAGTAAGGTAATCAGTAAAGTTACCATTAAGCAATCACATTATTATTCAAGGCTCATTTAAAATTGGGCATGTTCATTTTTTTTTCCTGGAGCACATCAACAATTGATAGGAACTCATCATTTGTTTTGGTGTCAAAAACATAGATCAATGTATTAAGCTGCCATATAGCCATTACAATTTATGACAAATTCATTAATAATGTTTAAATGGCAGTTAAAATACATTATTTCTGTACAGCTGACTATTGTGTAGGCTCGTTATTCAGATTGCATACTGTAGGGTAAAATACTGTTTATAAAACCCAATTACAATGTACGATGTTCAATAGAGGCACAGAGCGATGCAGAACGGAAACAAATCTTTCGACCCAATTTGTCAAAGTTGGCCAAGTTGCCTAACTGAACTAGTCTCACGGTTGCCCATATTCTTCCAAACCTTTCCATGTACCTGTTGAAGTGTCATTTAAATGTTGTAATTGTAACCACCTCTACCACTTTCTCCGGCAGCTCATTCCAAATATGCAATACCCAGTGTGGAAAAATTGCCCCTCGGGTCCCTGTTGAATCTTTTCCCTTTCAAATGCAGAAACTTCACATTACAACTACTACTTTGTGGTCAGGAGATAGAGTGCTGAATTGTGATTAGCTGCTTTCAGGTGTGGTGAAAGCCTCAGAAAGCCCCATCCCATATAATCCAATTTGCTCATGTCAATCTAACCACTAAGTGGTACTGGCATAACCACACGTGTACTGGAAGCAGTTGACCAAACAGTCCAGAGTGGACAATGTAACACATCATCCATGTAACATTCAGAAAGCATTGAGAGCTAAAGAAGAGAAATAGTACATAATGTAAATGAAACCTTACATTAAAAAATGAGTTGATTCCATTATTGCTTATGTGGAGCTGGATAAATGATTGTAAGATCTGGAGCTCTTTTGGAAGTGCTAGTTTATGATAATTCAGACTGAGCACAATGCAATTGTCACAGTTCTTTTCACTTCAGCCAAACATACAAGCGACAATTCTGATCACATCCACTTGGGTTAAGATATGTTCAGAGGTCAGTTTCTTCTGGCAAACAATGACCTAAGAGTTTCCTCTTCCTTTTTGTTCAGGGGACTCACTTCGCCCAAAACATTTAATGCTGTTTGTAAGTTAGTCACCAAAAATTGAGATTTCAATGTTCATTCAATTATGTTGTAAGCTACCCATTGAATTCTCCAATTTTAGGTAACATGCAACCACCTTTTTTCCTTCGCCTCCTCTCCATCCCTGTATGTCCCACCTAGACTCAAACTCATTTCTCCCCTCGCCGCCTCCCCCACCGACCTATATTATTCTCTCTGGCTTCACCATTCACACTTCTTCTAACCTCATTGCACACCTTTTGTCTTTTCATTTCTGGCCTTTGTCGTCCTGACCTGTATCCACCTATCACTTGCCAGCCTTTGTCCTGCCCATTCTCTCTTCCAGCTTTCGTTTCCCCCCATTCACCACAATCAGTCTGAGGAAGGGTCCTGACCTAAAACATTACCCATCATGTTCTTCAGACATGCTGCCAGACCCACTTAGTTATTCCAGCACTTTGTCTTTTTTTGTAAATCAGCATCTGTAGTTCCTTGTGTGGGAATTAGAAACTAGAAAATGTATTTTTTCAGCAATCATTTGAGTCCATAATTAATAGTGTGACTGGATATTATGAAAGCATTCAACTGATCAAAAGGCCACCATGTAATTATGATAGTCATATTGAACTAACCTGATCAAATATTTTGAAATGGTGACATGGGGATATCTATGGCCAGGAATTATAATAATATTGACCTGTAAAGACTATTTAAGTGCTTCATAAAAGATCAATTAATATTGTAGCACATGAAAATGAAAAGATCATAAGATCACGTGATAGGAGCAGAATTAAGCCATTTGTCCCATCAAGTCTACTCCGCCATTCAATCATGGCTGATCTATCTCTCCCTCCTACCCCATTTTCCTGCCTTCTGCCCATAATCTCTGACCCATACTAATCAAAAATCCATATCGCTGCCTTAAATATACCCACTGACTTGGCCTCCACAGCCTTCTATGGCAAAGAATTCCACAGATTCACCACCCTCTGATTAAAAAAATTCCTCCTCATCTCCTTCATAAAAGAATGTCCTTTAATTCTGAGGTTATGACCTCAAGTCCTAGACTCTCCCACTAGTGGAAACATCCTCTCCACATCCACCCTATCCAAGCCTTTCATTATTCTGTAAATATCAATGAGGTCTCCTCTCATTCTTCTAAACTCCAGCGTATACAGGCCCAGTGCCATCAAACGCTCATCATATGTTAACCTACGCATTCCTAGGATCACTCTTATAAACCTCCTCTGAACCCTCTCCAGAGCCAGCACATACTTCCTCAGATATGGTGCCCAAAATTGCTCACAATATTCCAAATGCGGCCTGACCAGCACCTTATAGAGCCTCAGCATTACATCCCTGTTTTTGTATACAAGCTCTCTCGAAATAAATACTAGCATTGCTTTTGCTTTCTTTACTACCGATTCGACTTGCAGATTAACTTTTCTTTTATCAATTCAATCAGAAAACAATATATTTTATCTGGTTACAGAGTTGGCTGGATGGCTAAAGACCGAGAGGACTTGGAATCAAAGTTGTTTTAACAAAAATAGAAAAAGGTGGAAATATTCAGCACATCAGATAGCATTGACAGAGATAAACAGAGTGGATGTTTCAAGTCACTGGTGCTCAGCAGAACTGTGAAAATGTAGAGGTTAGGTACAAAGAAAGGATTAAAATGGAACACATGTAATAGTGTGGAAGGCAGGAGAGTTTAAATGAGCGATGGGCGATAGTACAAAGTGAAAGGAAGTAAAGTAAGACAAGGGACCCAAAGGTCAGTCTAAAGCAGGTGTTAAACAGCATATTTATCAGACTAGGAATCTAAAACAAAATTAGTGAAAGTAATGAATCCGAAATGCAGAGTAACCAGAAAGCCATTTGGAAGATTAGCGTGCCTGGTTGTAGGAGGAGGTGCTGTTACATAGGCTTACATTGTGCTTAGCTGGAACAATGTATTAGGCTGAGGGCAAAGAGGTCACAATTCGAATGAAATGGAGAAGTAAAATGACTAGAGACCGCAAGTTTATGTTACACAAGTAGTGGCCTGTAAGGATTTGTGTTGATGCAGCAGCTACTCATTGCATTTATAAATATCCTGGTCGATGGGATAAAATGTCATATAGCTAAGAATGCTGTATATCATTTTCAGATATGCAGATAAAGGCATTACATGACAAAAATGTTATAAGAATAATCGAATCAATTCCAATTTAGGCAATCTTACATCACTTGAGATCTATAAACAGTGTACCTCCTAAATATAAGAAAACAGAAGCATGGACATTAGAGACACTTTGGGGTCCAGCTACATAGATAATGAGAATCACATGAACAGGTGCAGAAAATATTCAGAGAGGTACACAGAACGCAATAAATATCTGTACACACAAATTATGCACAATTTGGAACTTTCATTTACAGATAAGAAATTACTCAAATTTCAGATCATAGGAATATAGATTCATACAGATTTGTCAATGGAGAGTACCAAGGGGTATGTGGCAAAGATGGGTGTCTCTGGCTTTAGCTATCAATTGGAGTTGTTTGGTAGGTGGATGAAAATATCTTTATGATGCTATACATGGCCAGATAAACAAATTAAATTGAAAAACAATGCCTAATTTGTTTCAATTAATTAATGGTACCTAACCCACTAGGTTACTTCATTGATTGCATTTACTGTAATACAATTTCTATCAATAAATTGAATGATTATTTTTTGGATATCTGCTCTGAATGAAAGCTATGTCTCTTTTACAAACACAATGCTTGGTATGGGCTTCGCTAGCAAGGTTGCCATTCATTATCCAATGCATGATTTGCTTAGTCAGCACACGTCAGTTCAGCAGATTTTTACAACAATCTGACAGATTCATAATTACTTTTACTGATACCAGTCTTTTATTACCATTTTAAAAAATGCAATCAAACAATTAAAGTGATTTAAAGGATTTTGGTGGTCGTAAATACATTAGTTGTTATTCTCAGTGGTCCTGGGCAGATTGAGCATGGTGCAATTTATGATTAGAAGCCGAGTCAACATTATTTCATGAAGGGAAGATTGTATTTGACAAATCTGAAGACATTTTTGAGATTGTAACCAGTAGAGTAGATAAGGCAGAATTAGTGAACAAAATATATTAGAACTAACCAAGGCATGTGATAACATATTACATTTAAAAGATTGTGATGCAAGAAGAAAAAAAATTGCTTGAAAAGTGTATCGGTTAAAGTACAGAAAATATACAAAATAAACTGGTTGTTTCCAGGTTGGCAGAAATGTATTGGATTCATTAGAGGTGGTCTTGGAAGGGAGCATCTTGGACAATACAGCTCACCCCCTCCGTGACACACTGGTCAACCTGAGGAGTACTTTCAGCAACAGACTGGATCCACCAAGATGCAGCACAGAACGCCACAGGAGATCCTTTTTCTCTGTGGCTATCAAACTGTACAATTCCTCCCCCTTCTGTCGTGGGGTAGACTGACTACCCCCCTCCCCCACCCCCACCCAATCTTTGTGCATCCCCAATCCTGGACTTTAATTTCATGTATCTTGTTGTGTTTTATGGGTACACAAAAAGCTGGAGAAACTCAGCGGGTGCAGCAGCATCTAAGGAGCGAAGGAGATAGGCGACGTTTCGGGTCGAGATTTTCCAATTCCTTGTTGTGTTTTATAACTGTTTTGAGACCAATTTCCGTCTTGGGATAAAGTTCTATCATATCGTATTCACAGGAAACACATCTGTGTTCTCATTGAAGCACAAATTATAACAGATGAAATGTTATACATTCATGTTTGCTGATGAGGAAGCCGGGTAAAAAATGGAATCAATAATTCTTGCAGGATGGGCTTTATTCAAAGGCAGTGCAGAGAGACACCAGATAATGTGATTATGAATTGAGAAAGCCAAGAGCAACGTTTCTGTTGCAATGTTATTTACTGTGGCAAAATGAATTTTTCTCCTCACTCACATGATGAGCAAAGACCGAGTTGACAGATGGCAAGTTATTATCTTGTCTTTCAGCTGAGGTCCAAGTTTTTCCAGATTTGATACAGGTGCCGTTCAGAACAGCTCATTCCTGTTTCAGATAATCACAGGCATTTTGAGTATTCCTACATTGCAATAGGTATGCTTGCAAAGGACCATTTCTGTAAAGAACTTCGGGTGGTTATAAGGTTAGGCAGATACTATATAAATGCAAATCCATCGACATTTATTTTTCCTATTGTACATGTACAAATAATTTTATTATTGAATATATACAGACTTGATCCTGAGGCTCTTGGTTAAAGCAAGCTCACGTGCCAAAAATGCTCACTATATCTTCAAAGCGAAGGAGACACAAGTGCTAAATGAAGAGATGAACATTTTGGGGTCAAAACATCAGTTTTTTCAGTTTGGTACAACTTGGAGCACGAACATGCTGCAGACTTCGCAGTGGTCCAGGTTCAACCATGACCTTTCAGTGGATAGATTCCTATTTCCAGGTTCCTAAGGCAGTTACACGGAAAATCTAAAAATTAAAAAGGGCTTTTGACTACATATGGGTATTGACTACATATTTAATCATACTAGCATCCTCTCATTATTTCACTTGTTGCTAGATTAAGTGGGCTTGACTGGGGCCTGGAGAAGAATACGCACTACTCAGTAAATAAAATTAGTCCCTGAATGATCAGAAAAATGAGCCGGAAGAAATTTAATAATGAGTGCATATCTTTGAACATGGATTAGAAATAAAAGGTGAATAAAGTAATTGCAACCTGCAGGTTTGGACATGCAACTCAGGAAATGAACAACCAAATGCTGCAAAACAGAACAGCATTTTCTAAACAACACCAGTCACTGTGTAGGAAAGAACTGCAGATGCTGGTTTATATCGAAGATAAGATACAAAATGTTGGTGTAATTCAGCAGGACAGGCAGCATCTCTGGAGAGAAGGAATGGGTGACGTTTTGGGTCGAGTTACCTGTCTGCCGAGGTCCTGCTGAGTTTCTCCAACGTTTCGGGTCGAGACCCTTCATCAGATCAATCTGAAGAAGGGTTTTGATGCAAAACGTCACCCATTCCTTCTCTCCAGAGATGCTGGCTGACCCGCGGAGTTACTCCAGCATTTTGTGTCTATCAGCCACTGATTAATCGGTTGCAGTTCTGCACCTTGGGAGCCTCTTTACCTCAAACTCTTTCATTCCCTCCTCGGAGTTTATAGTTTTCAGGCACTCGAGCGCTCAGAATTCTCCCTCCTTTGATCGACTTGCTCATTGATCACCTTTCTAATAGCTGCATGTGGTTAGGGTAGGGATGAGACATTGCTGAATAACAAAATGGATATTCCTTTGAAAATATTTAAGCTCACTCACTTCATGCAAAGTATTGTAATCCATAACAAGGAAAAACTGTGAAACATATAATAAAGTACCTGATACTACAGTACAAAAAATCTCTGGACAGAACAAATTGCCTCATTGTGGGAGTGAATATAAATTATTGTAATACCATGCTGCTGAGGAATGCATTTATCTTGTAGAGCTGAAAATTCAAATAAGACCACAGTGTGAAGTCATCCTCCTTTCATTTAACTGTTATGAACGTTAACTATTAAACTAATTGTTACTATTTTTAATTTTATCGTGTTATTGTCTTCCTTAGTGGGTCATGCAAACTGCTATCCTGAATAATGCTTTTTATAGGGTAAGGTGGTGGGCACAAGGGATGAGTTTATGGAATCAAGAGGGCGGTGGCCTGCAAATATTTGGGAACCACCAATGTAAAAAAAAATCCACCCAAATAAAAGGGTTAACAAAAACTTCACAGGAAATAACTGAAGGAAAGGAGGAGCGATGACATTTGATGGGCAAGGTCTTTAGAGGCCCACAGGAAATGTTTGCAACCTTTGAGTGTGGTAAACAATGAGGTGGACTGCAATAAACCTTATGAGAACAGTAATTCTGGCAAAATAGGCAGACATGTGAGGCGTGAAATTTATTGTAGAGGAATGCGAGGTGAAGGTAGAAAGTACAGAGAGAGAGAGAGAGACAATAAAAAAGTATAGTAATAGACTATGCATAAGAACAGAGGGACCTGGGCAATTATGTATTAACATTTTTGAATGTGGCAAGACAAGTCGACGGAGTGGTTAGTATAGAATATGGAATCTTGGATTTTATAACTAGAGGTATAGATTATAAAAACAGGGAAGTCATGTTGTACTTTTATTAAACAGCAAGTCTTTAACCACAGGACTGCATCCAATTCTGTTTGGAGATGTAGCATGGAAACAGGCCGTTTGACCCACTGAGTACGATCTGGGAGGGAGTCTAGCTTACTTCATTGACAAACAAATGTCAGAGAGAACCTTTTGCCTGGAAATATCTAGGCTGACCACTTTTCAAAGACATTTATCATGTCTTTTATCATGACAATCACAAATTGCTGAGATAAACATTCAGAATAGAAAACATGTAACATTAATATAATTTCCACTGTTCTGTTGCATAGCAACTCACAGATGTCGGTATTCTTGTCTTTTTAACAGTGTCATTGAAAGGTTCATCAGAAACAACTATAACAAATTTTGAATAATGATACGAGGGGAAAGAAAACCCCTCTGGGAGATGAATGATCCTATGAAGCCTCTTCACAGTGTGCATTTTCAATTGATTCCTTACAGCGCTGAGAATATGCCGCAGTAACTCATGAACTGGCACTGACGCTGATCTTCAAGAACACAAGCATCAAGTTCACAACCTTATCGGTCTTCCTGATTCAGTTTAATAGCAATCACAGTATTCACAACAAAATGCTGTAATCTCAAACTCAGAAAGACAACTGCTGGTTCAGCGAAGTGAGATTCTGTTTCCCACACCAGGTGTTCTTTGTACAAGTCCACAAATTCACCGCTGACTTCTTATGATTAATTATTGAATTATGCGCTGAATTTTACACTAGGTAGAAAATATTTTGTGCTTATTCTATGACGATTTAGCCAGCAGAGATGGGAGACATTTCATAGATAAAGTAAACCGATTAAAAAATATAGGCAACATAAATATTAGGAACATATTTTGTAGATCTTATGATCCTTCAGGTCTGCTCCTCGATTCAAAAATACCATGATTAATTTTATTTCAGCCTCAGGTTCTCTTTCCTGGCTATTTCCCATAAATTGATTGCAGAAAATCTGTTAACTCAGCCTTGAAGTGATTTAATAATTACCTTTCCATACACATAAAATTCTACAATGTAAATTATTTTTATTTTAAATGGAAGGCCACTTATTTTGAAACTATGCACCCCACTCAGTTTTCTTCATCTCAATTAAACAAGACCAAGCCTCTTCAGAATCTTTCATACTTCAGATAATTTCTCATTCTTTTAAATTTCAATAAGTTTAGGCCACAAACCTTTCATCGTAAATCAACCCCTTTACACCTAAAATCAACCCCTTCATACCTAGAATCAATCCAGCGAACCCTCTCTGAAATGTCTCCAGTGTGATTACATCCCTCTTAAATGTAACTGACCAAAACTGTATGCAGTATTCTTGGTATGGTGTCACTTACACCCTGTATAATTGAAGTAAAACGTCCCAATTTTATACTGCACCCCCTTACAAGTTTCTATCCCGCAGGGATATGGAAGTTCCTTTGTGCAATAGTCTCTCATGTAAATAATAGTATTTTCATCTACTCTTTGTACCAAAGTAAATGGTACTTTGTACCAAAGTAAATATACTTATATTTTCCTACATTACAATTTGACCACTACTTAACCTATCTGTATCTCTTTTCAGACTCTGTGTCTTCCCCATAACTTGCTTTCCCCATCTCTTTTCATATCATCAGCATATTTTAATCATAAGAGAGTTGTAGTACAGGAACAATATCTTTGGCCTACCAAGTCTGCACTGACCATCAACCACACATTTCCATTAATCCTAGATTAATACATTTTAATTCTGTTTTATTTTAGTAAGCCCTTCCATTTAATCAATATATATTAACAATAGTAGAGACTCCAACATTGATATCTGTGACACTTCACTAGTTGCTGAAAAAGATTACTTATCCAAGCTCGTTTCCTGTTGGTTGGTCAATTCTTTATAAAATGCTTCACCCAAAATGACATGGTGTTTTATGTATGCTTTTTTTAGATATCTAAATTCATTACTTTCAGTTTCTATGCTTAACAAGTTAAGTTTCCAATAAACTTTAATAAGTGTTATACATTATTTCTTGTTTCAACAAATTCACGACTGTTGCCAATTTGATTTTCTACATGTTTCGCTGCTTTTTTTTTAGTATAATAGACATTTTCATCAAAAAGAATAAAAACAAATTTTTATTTTATAGCATGAAACCTTCGAAATTTGATTTATAAAATAATATTGATTTATGAGGAGACAAGGAACTGCAGTTGCTGGTTTACAAAAAATGACAAATTGCTGAAGCAGGTCAGGCAGCCTCTCTGGAGAACATGAAGAGGTGACGTTTTGGGTCAGGACCCTTCTTCAGACTTTGTGTCTTTTAAAAAATAAAATGAGGAATATTTTGTCTGTGCAACTCTATAATTTGACTACAAATTAAATGAAAGTCACTCTGGTCTGAAGACAGATTCTAATTCAATTATCCCATTATCATGAAGCAAGAGGCTCCAACCTGCAAAAGTATAACATCTGCAGCGATATTTTTCAACTTAGTTTGGGCATTTGGAGTTATCTTGTTGCCGCAGTTTGAAAAAGGATTCCAAACTATTCAGGTTACAAGGAAAAAATCAAGATCAAGCCACAGTTTCAACCAATAATAATGGATTTGAAGACAGTTTCTCACATTAAATTCTTCATGGGGATGAAATGAGCAACCTCTGATATGTTCAGACAGATTAAAAACTGCACTTATCCCTTGGTCTCTGATGAAACTGCAATGGGAGATGCATTTTATTTCAGGATCAATATTTTTGCTGTCAGTTTGTATGACCTTTGCTATAGAGATTTCTATCCCTTTACATTTGTTACATCTATCATAAACCAGCGAATATGTTGTTTGCATTGCCATTTTCCATTAGTTCTACAAGAATTTTGAGGCCCATGAGTACATTATTCACCTGATGTTATTTTATTGAGAGGCTTTCATTTCTTCAGCATACTGAGCTTACATTTATGGTTACGCAAAAGGCTGGAGAAACTCAGCGGGTGCAGCAGCATCTAAGGAGCGAAGGAGATAGGCGACGTTTCGAGTCGAGACCCTTTTCCTATCTCCTTCGCTCCTTAGATGCTGCTGCACCTGCTGAGTTTCTCCAGCCTTTTGTGTACCCTCGATTCTCCAGCATCTGCAGTTCCTTCTTTTACATTTATGGTTAATGGCTGACATAAATGACACCATGAGATTTTTGCAAATGCCTTGAACTGTTTAAAAAAAAAAAAAGCAATATTGATTAAAATTGTAAAAATAGACAAATAGAAGTTGGGAGGTCATGTTCCTGTAGTACAATACATTGGTGAGGCCACATTTAGAGTATTGTGTTCAGTTTTCATCACCCTGTTATAGGATAAATGTTGTTAAGCTGGAAAGGGTACAGAGAAGATTTACGAGGATGTTGCCAGGACTCAAGGGCCTGAGCTACAGGGAGAGGTTTGGCAGGCTCAGACTTTATTCCTTGGAGCGCAGGTGGATGAGGAGTGATCTTATAGAGATGTGGAAGATCATGAGAGGAATAGATAGGATAAACGCACAGTCTTTTACCAAGACTAGGGGAATCAAGAACCAGAGGACATAGGTTTAAAAGTAACTTGATTAGTAAGGACGTCAAAGGTTTCAAGGAGAAAGTAGGAGAATGGGGTTGAGAGGGAAAGATCGATCAGCCATGATCAAATGGCAGAATATACTTGATGGGCCTAATTCTGCTCCTATGATTTATGAACTTATATTTCTGAATGTTGTGTAAAGGCAGAATCATAGCCCTTGTGATATTTATATCTTCCAGGCATGCTCTGTCAACAACAGCACCTGCGCCCAAGAAAATACATTAGAGAATGATTGTGATCCATTGAACTGTGTCCCAGTAATGTAGTTACTGCTTTCAGGTCAGAAAACAAAGATCCTCCTTTGCCCAACCAGATGGACAGTACAGTGAAAACAGAGAGTGAGAAGTATCTGCAGGATGCACATAAAGGTTGACCCATTCCTATATTTGCCACTGGCCAACATCAATGTGTAAAAGAAGAAAGGCCAAAGATGGAGGCACTGAGGAGTTGGAAAATGTATTACTATTATTATTTCTATTAGGCTGAAGTGGAATTGTCATGAAATAGGCAGCAATCAGGTTTGTACATGATTAATTTTGCAATGAAATGCTGAAGCTGGTGGTTGTGACTCATTGCCCCTCTGCAGGTTGTAATGTTTAGCTACCTCCTTTGCTGTGATCGAGGAAAATCAGTAAACTTTAACATTGCAAAATTCATGAACCTCTCTCACTTTGAAGTGCTCTGATGATAATGGACTGAACTGAGCTGCCTGTTCCGAAGGGAACAGCCGGTGTTCAGACTCTCACACGCAAGCACATCCTGAGTTTTACACCAAACCATCATGAGTCAAGGATGAGCAGAATGACAGATGCCGGTGCATCTGTCACTCGCTCCATTCTGAACAGCGATTCTTGTATCAGACAAAAAATTTGGTTATTTCTGTTATTATTTTGACCCATATGAGAATACAGCAAGGAAACATGTCTTTCACCCAATGAGTCCACACCAACCATCAAGTTTTACATTAATCATACCCTAACCTATATTATTCTCCCCACATTCCCATCAACTCCCCCCCCCTCCCAAATTCTACCAGTCGTCCACACAACTAGAGGCAATTTACAGGTGGCCAGTTAATCCACCAACCAACATTTCACGTGGTTAATCTTTTGATGGCATTTTAAAATGTTTTCATTCAATTCAGCTTTGAACACATATTTGAAGCATTTTTGCAGTTTTTCAATGGACTTTGAATGTCAGACACATTCAATAAGTGTTGCAGAGCTTTGCAGAATTTGATGGGAGACAAGGTAACACCTGCAGCTTTGCTGCCTCATCTGTAGACACTGGAAGATTAAATCCAAATATCTGTACAAGTCAGTGTGAATATGATCCAAGCAACGATGTTAAGGTAGCATTTCTTGCCCATCCGATAGTTCTTCCTGAACTGAGTGGCTTGTTGGGCCATTTCAGAGGGCATTTAAAAGTCAACCATGTTGATTGGTCTGAATTAACACATGGCCACACTGGACAAGGGCAACAGATTTCTTCCCCAAAAAGTAACCATTGAATCAGATGGATTTTTATGACAATCAGTTGTTTCTATGGTCATCATTATTAATATTTACTCATGCTTTGTTGCCTGAGATATGAGATTATAATGGCACACAAAATCATAAGTGCTTCTTATTTCTGCTAAATAATATGTATGTGGTATATAAGTCTTTTGATAAATAGTTCAAATTGTAATGAAACAGAATTTTAAAACAAATTTAAACTTCTACCATGCTCTCATACGTCCCAATTTTTATGATTTGGTCAATAAAATATTTTAAATATTAGCTAAATCTGATTATTTCTGACCTTGTTTGCCACCTGTAAGCTTTCTCCAATACCCGTCTTATCCGCTTGCTGGCCTGAACAATACTGAATGCTTTAACTGACACCTGGTGACTAAGTAATATAGGGAATTAGAGTAGGGGAATTTCAGGTCAGCAATATCAGAAAATTCTTGTGAGTATCTTTCTTTGTGGTGAAGGTGAGCAATTTCGTGCTGCAAGTAGTAATGGGTGACTTTAATTAGGCAGTGTGGTGTAAAGAAGATTCAACAATGGACAGATGGGCACAGAATTTTGCATGATGATTCATTTGAGGAATTGAAATAGAAATCAATCAATATTTAAAGATGATTTTGCTTCCTCAGAGTCTTAAAAAATGGCAGAACATTCTATTATCCATTTTACTTTATTATAGCTAATGTATTTAATATCTGAATTAATTGACAGGTACTGACATGCATACTTTTATTCTAGGCTCCAAGTAAACACGTATTATTGCAAACATTTAATATCTGTAAAAATTAGGCTATGGATATTGATAATTTGACTAAATTGTTCAAATTGTTTATGTAGATCATGTGTAATCTGAAGTTATACTTACATCTTGGTAAGGCAAAGGATTTTAAACAGTTACTGAAAGTACACTAATTACATCCTTGGAGATAGAAACTATCTTGCAGTTCCAATTCTGCAGGAAAACAATTAAAACTATTAAACAGTGGGAGACTGAGGCGTTGGTGATAATAAAGGGTGTTTTTATGTGCATGTGTGTATGTATGTGTGGGTGTGTGGGAGGTAAGGAAGAGAATGTTTTCTTTGGCTGCAGCCTAACATGCATGGGCTCTAAAGCACAATATAATTAATAGGAGTGACATGCCCAAACATGGATGAAAGTAAAAAGGAACATGTCAGACCACAATGCAGAGAAACAAATGCGGTTTAAGATAACAAAATCCACTGATTTTGATAACTGAACTTGAAATCCATCATTGGGATGCTAACAAGCTTAATAATAACAAGAGCTTGATCAATTCAGAATGTACCAAGATTTCAATTTTACTTAAATAAAGTTATTATATGTGGTCACAATGAACATTTCTTTCTATGCAGGGAGCAAAATCTTACGGAGGAACTGAACTCTGCGTTAAGAGATCTTTTGAATCAGTCCCTTAATTTCAATATAGGCAAAGAAGCTAATTATATGCCTTGTCTTTGTGGCTCAACAAATGCCTCTGGTTACTATTAAAAAATGTGGTAAACTATTTAGACGGGTCCTTCGGAATTAATGGAGGAACTAAACAACTCTTGAGTGTTGTTCGAGGTCTGACAGTGGCATACAAGTTTGTAAAAAAAACAAAAACAATAGATGACCATAAGAGTCAATTAACCCTGTTTATTCATTGCAGATAGACACAAAAAACTGGAGTAACACAGCAGGACATGCAGCATCACTGGAGAGGAGGAATGGATGACGTTTTGGGTGGACACTCTTCTTCAGACTGAGAATCAGGCAAGAGGGAAACGAGATATGGAAGGGTACAAAGAACGTGCAAAGTGTGAAAAGCACAGATCAAAGCAGACGATGATCAAGGTGATATGCAATGGTTCATTGTTGGATTAGGGAAACGTGACAACGAGGCATACAAACCGTAAAATTAATCAGGAAGACAGTGAAACTAGTAGAACTAGGGTGGGTGAGGGAAAAAGAGGATTACTTGAAGTTAGAGAAATCAATTATCATACTACTGGGTTGTAAACTGCTCAAGCGAAATATAAGATGCTGTTCCTCCAATTTGCATGTTGCCTCACTTCAATGCAGCTGGACCAACCATGTGGTCTGATTATAAAACTACTGAGGATTTTTTTTTAAAAACGAAGTTAACAGAAAATGTCCTTGAGCTACAATCAGCTTCTTACAATCTGGCCCGCATCTGTTGGTGCACCGCAAGCAAAAGCCTTCAGCTGTTTCCCATTCCTGTGAAATATCTAGATCCCCATACAATCTCGTATAGATTTGTGACACGAGCTTTGCTGCCCTGCCTTACATCATGATGCAGCAGACTATCTAGAAATATAGTGTAGGTATCACCTAATCCTATCTCTCATTTCTCTCAGGAAATGGCCTATTGATCAGAAAATCAACCTGTCAGCTCAAGGGCAGGACGACACACAAAAGATCAATAGATAGGTACAAATGCAGCTATGTTCATCTGATACGCGGTAAAGTGATCAACTTGGTATTTGCACCAAGCACACCATTTGTAGTACGTCACATATCAGCATAATCAACAACGGGAAATGTTGCCAAAAGGTCAATGCCCCTAAATACCGTAAGCAGATCACTGCAGAAGTGTGTTTGGGGTGAGTATGGACCGAGGGAATGAAATGTATAGGCACTGCTGGAAATACGTGGTATTGATATTGATGTGTGACTAGTCATGCAAATGTTGCATGACATTTCTATAACATTAAATCAATAGGTTTCATTGTAATCATCCCTCCACCAACACAGATGTTCTCCTGGGAAGGAGTGCAGGCTGCAGCCCTATTCAACTGGGCACGAGTTCAGGAAACTTTGTCTAAATTAAGCCAAGTGATATGATTCATATTCCTGACCTGCCTGAATATACTGGTCATAAGATCATAAGTGATAGCAGCAGAATTAGGCTGTTCAGCCCATCAAGTCTATGCCGCCAACAATCATGGCTGATCTATCTCTCCCTCCAACCCCATTCTCCTGCCTTCTCCCCAAAACCTCTGACACATATACAAATCAAGAATATATCTATCTCTGCCTTAAAAATATCCACTGACTGCTGCCACAGCCTTCTGTGGCAAAGAATTCCACAGATTCACCACCCTCTGACTAAAGAAATTTCTCCTCATCTCCTTCCTAAAAGAACATCCTTTAATTCTGAGGCTATAACCTCTAGTCCTAGACTCTCCCACTAGTGGAAACATCCTCTCCACATCAACTCTATCCAAGCCTTTCACTATTCTGTATGTTTCAATGAGATCCCCCCTCATTCTTCTAAACTTCATCGAGTACAGGCCCAGTGCCTACAAACGCTCAACATTGGTTAACCTACTCATTCCTGGGATCATTATTGTAAACTGCTCGGTCACTTGGTCACTGCTCACCTTAGTACTTTTTGTTGTTCAAGCTGGTTACCAAGCTCACAGAACCTGGTCTCTGCGCATCCTTCTGCAATTGATCCTCGACTTCCTCATCCACAGACCAGTCTGTTTGAATTGGCAGAAATACTTCATCCTCAGTAACAATTAGTATGGGAGCACCTCAAGGTTGTGTGCTCAGCCCCCTGCTCTACTCACTCTATACTCATGACTGTGTAGCCGGACACAGTGCAAACTCCATCTTCAATTTCGCCGAAGACAACTCCGTTGCAGGACAAATTACAGATGGTGATGAGTCAGAGTATAGAAGTGAGATTGACCGATTGACCAAATGGTGCCAGCACAACAACCTGGCTCTCAATATCAGTAAAACCAAAGAACTGATTGTGGACTTTGGAAGAGGAAGGATGAGGACCTACAATCTTTTTTATATCAATGGGACGATGGTGGAGAGAGGTAAAAACTTCAAATTCCTGGTCATGATATTTCCGAAGATCTTTCCTGGACCCAGCACACTGATGCAATTGTAAAGAAAGCACATCAGCACCTCTACTTCCTGAAAAGATTACGGAGATTCAGTATGTCAAAGAGGATTTTCTTGAACTGCTACAGGTGCACAGTAGAGAGCATATTGACTGGTTGCATCATGGCAACTTGAACGTGCATGAGCGGAAAAGATTGCAAAAAGTTGTAAACACTGCCCAGTCCATCAGCGGCTCTGACCTCCTCACCATAGAAGGGATTTATCGGAGTCGCTGCCTCAAAAAGGCAGCCAACATCATCAGAGACCCACACCATCCAGGCCACACACTCATCTCACCACTGCCATCGGGAAGAAGGTACAGGAGCCTGAAAACTGTAACGTCCAGGTTCAGGAACAGCTACTTCCTTACAGCCATCACCTTCAATGAACATGTTATGCTTTATTTCTCGACTTATTCACGACTTATTACTGATTAAAAGTTTTTAAAAAATCAAAAGACTTTCAATTTAAAACGACCAGCTTCAACTGATGATGTCACAATGGCTTGGCTAGCAGTAATCAGCTTCACTGAATATTTCATCCTATATTTGACAAGTTATTCGCGATTAGACAATAGACAATAGGTGCAGGAGTAGGCCATTCGGCCCTTCGAGCCAACACAGCCATTAAATGTGATCATCCCCAATAAGTACCCCCCCCCCCGTTCCTGCCTTCTCCCCATATCCCCCGACTCCGCTATTTTTAAGAGCCCTATCCACCACCCTCTGAGGCAGAGAATTCCACAGACTCACCACTCTCTGTGAGAAAAAGTGTTTCCTCGTCTCCGTTCTAAATGGCTTACTCCTTATTCTTAAACTGTGGCCCCTGGTTCTGGACTCCCCCAACATCGATTAAAGTTTAAAAAATGCCAAATTGCACAAGATTGTTACATTCTGATTCACATTTCCCCCCCTAGGCAGAGAGCACCTTCACTGAACATTTTATGCTTTATTTCTCGACTTATTACTGATTAAAGGTTAAAAAAAATCAAAAGACCTGCTGGTCAAAAAAATGACCAGCTTTAACTGATGATGTCACAATGGCTCGGTAGCAATGATCAGCTTCAATGAAGATTTCATCCTATATTTCACATTATTCGCGATTAAAGCTTTAAAAATGCCAACTTTCACAAGATTTTGACTTAAAATCATTCCTGCCAGCTTCCAACACACTTCGATACAATGTTGCGACACAGGCACACACTTAACTTTTCACCTCACAGGAGGGGGAGGGCGAATTGCTATTGCAACACGCAGGGCAAGTGCAATTGGAATTTTCTTTTTAAGCCCACTGCTGAGTGAGGCAGGGGAGTGCTGGAGTCTTACATTGGGGAACGGCTTGAGTTGGAGGATCACGCCTCCCGTGGGGGCTACGGCTAGGGAACGGGTGCATTGGGGGAGTCTCCACTTGTCCTGGTATATAAAAAATATATATATATATATATATACACACACACACACACACATATAAATATATATATACATACACACTGAACTTTTTTTTTCTCTCTCCTTTATCTTATTATTTACAGTGTACTAAATTTATATATTCTGTTGTGCTACAAGTAAGAATTTTGTTGTTCTATCTGGGACATATAACAAAACACTCTATTCTCTTGACATTCACACTTACACCATTTTAAAATGGTGTTCTTCTTGCTGGTCTTTGCCAATGGGCAGATTCTGGATTTTTTTTTAACAGGAGATCAAAATACTCATTTCATCATCTTTAATGAACACTGATATCTTCAATTCTGCAGATCCTTCCATCATCCAGATCTTATCAGTTATCAATGAGTTGCTAATTAGTGTAGCCTTTGGAAAGTGGTTCCTCTTCAGGCATTTCTTAATGAGCAATAGGGGAGAGCGTAAATTATCTAGCAAAGGCTGTTACTTTATTCAATTCTATTATCTCTAAATATGAGGAAAAATTAACCTTGGAGTGCAAATAACATTTAAAAAAGAATCATATCTCAAGCAAACCCTTTTGTAATCCTTACCGGTCCTCCAATTCAGTAATCAAAACGTAATCATGCAATCTCTGGATTGGTGCTAATACAAAGGACCCAAATGTAATTCTCAAGAGTACAATCATTTAATACATATCCTGTGGAATACAGATCTTTTCCTCAAAAGTCTGTTTTTCCACAAATCAAACATGCACAGTTTTCCTTTAAACACTCCTAATACATGATATAACTTGTACTGCTTGTGGCTACAATTAATTAAGGAAGGTACGCAGCAGGACAACATGTTGCCACTGTACCTTGAGGTTCTAACACGTCACATTATAGAATTAAATGTCCCATGTACACACTCACATCTTAATTGAGGGCTGTTCACTAGGGTTATTCATCTTGGGAAGAGGTTAAAAGCAGAGATTTCAATCAAGAATAATACAATACGAAGTGTTATTCATATTTTTGTTTTGTACATAATTTTTCAGCTAAAGAGAGGAAATTGTGGAGCATCATAAATAAGGAGATTTTATTTTTAACCTTATTTTTCTTCAATATGCCAATGGAACTCTGACTGCCATTTTATTTTTTTTAATCATGATGCAGCTTAAAAGGACTTAGTTAGATCACATTTGGAATATTGTGAGCAGTCCCAGTCGATCCATTACAGAAAGGACGTGCAAACTTTGGAAAGGGAGCAGAGGATGTTTACCAGAATGATGCCTGGATTAGGGAGTATTAGCTACAGGGAGAGATTGGACATATTTGGACTATTTTCTCTGAAACACCAGAGGCTGCGGAAAGATCTGATAGCAGTATATGAAATCATGGGATGCATAGATAGGGTAGACATTCAGAATCTTTTCTTCAGAATCTATCCAAAAGACTTTTGGATAGGCATATGGATATGCAAGGAATGAAGGGATATGGGTTATGTGCAGGCAGATTAGTGATGGTCTTGGCATTATGTTTGGCACAGACATTGTGGGCTAAAGGGCCTGTTGTACTGTTCTATGTTCCACGCTCTTTGTTCTAAAAGGATAATGTAGGCTAAGGTGATTCTCTCACCGTGAATTCATGTTAAAATCAATAGAACAATGCTTGTAAGATTTATAAACTGTGGGCAAAATAAGAATGGCAACTAAATAACATTATTATTATGCTGCACAGAAAGTACTTGAAAATTAATTGGTTGCAAGATTGAAATGACCAAATGCTGCCTGCTTAAGATTGCCCCTGCCATCTCTGATCTGTCATTGTATGTGGCATACATGAAAAAGGGCATTTTAATGGAAAGGTCAGGGTCATAATAAACTACAGCTTAAATCTGTATGTGAAAATACAATACTTCCCTACTCTTCAAAGACACTGAAAAAAAAGCAATTCAAGCTTCATGTTACATCAAATCAGTGCAATAGGTTCAGTAGCTTAGTAAATAAATCATTCAAGAAAATATGGTAGACACAAAATGCTGGAGTAACTCAGCGGGCCAGGCAGCATCTCTGGAGAGAACGAATGGGTGACGTTTCGGATGTTGAGATATTTTAAAGACTATTGTACAAATAATTGGACTCCTAGATGTTATGACCTGTCTTCAGCCACATATAGGCAAACATTAGTTCCCAGCAGCAAAACAAGAGGTTCTTTCTACATGACATACAAGACTGAAACATAAGCAGTTTATACATGTTTTCTGAACATCAGTGTTATGTAACTGCCCTACAATTCTCACCTATTATTTTTTCAGTTTTCACTCTCTTCATGTCATGTTTTATTTATAGAGGTCAGAAATTCACAACTTGCAACTTAAACTCCTTGCAAATTGACGTCAGCAACTATAAATTGTAAATCTCAAGTTTCAAAGGCTAAATATAGATCTAGATGATCAAATCCTCCATAGAACACAACATTTCCTGTACTCCTGTGATTGTGGAATCATCATCTGTGAACTGAACATTTTTTGGCAAATAACAGAAAAAACAATATTTCATTGGCAATCTGTGTTTATTAATTTTAGTTTGGAAGCAGGAAAAAAAAGTTTTATTCTTATTTACAAACCACTGAAAATTAACATGAGATAAAACTCATGAAATGACATTTGGAATTTGATTACGACCATAAGTCTCCTCAGTAAATCTGTTTTATTGATCAGTAAAGCACTCTTATTGCCATTTGTTCATGTGATAGGATTGGTATCACAGCAGGTCTTGACTGGGAGAGGGACAAAATACATGCAGCCTAGAGGGCTAGCAGAGAAAAAGAGCAGAACAAAAGATGTGCTGTGAAAATGATTTGTTCAAGTTGAAATATCTGCATTGTCTACTATACTTGGGTCACTGTACGAAAGATGTTCTACTTTGGTACTCCTGACAATTTAAACAATTACCCCGGCCTGTAGTTTTTTTCCTTTCTATTTTGTTTAATGGTATACACTTTCAACATGCATGTATGGCATATCCGTGGATGCAGCAAAGAAAATAAACTCCATGTAACAACTGCTAAAATTAAATATGGATTGCAGGATGACATGCTATGCCATATTACTTCTCTAGGCATAGTCAACTCCAAAGATGTCTATGGTAGGTTATGCCATTTGGTTGATATGACAAATTGCACCTCATCTAAAAAGAGAGACTGATCATCTTCCCCCTCAGTCATTTTGTGGTATGAATTTACTTAAAGCTTTACAAATATATAAGGGATAGAGCAGCATAAAGGAAATAATTATTCAGTACTCTGCATGCATTTCAATGAAATCTTACAGGCTCACCACTGTATTGAAAAAATACCACCAAATTGCATGTAACAAAGAATCTAAACCTTTTTGGAAGACAACTAATTATCCATGGCTAGTCCCGATTTTAGAGCTATCATCTCAGGTTAAGAGCTTAGCTACTTAGATTTACATTGAACAGAAATGTTTTCATTGAGTGGGCTGTGAACGTTTGGAATTATGTGCAGCATTCAATGCCCAGACTGATAACCTTTTTATGTAGCATAAAAATCAGGGTTTATGGGAATAGGGCAGGAAATTGAAGTTGATCCAGAAAACCAGCATAACCTTACTGAATGCAGAGTAGACCCAAGGAGCAATATGGTCTACTCATGCCCCAATTTCTTTTGTTTTAATCTCTCGATGCGAATGGTCACAATCAAGTGTACGACTGGTTAGTCACATCATGAAAATCCACAGATAATGGCATGAGCGCAGCTGGATTACACTGGTAATCTTTTGTAAGAGATCAATGAGCAAAGCCCTAAATTATCATTTCCTATTGACAGACATTGCCAATAAACTACTCAAATTGAAACTCAATAACCCAGCCAACACTGTGTGTGGTTGAGATTGTTTTGGCTAAAAGGAAGCACTTGTAAGTTGTCCAGCAGCTGAGGGAAATGTGAATTTGTGAAGCTAACAATTAAAGGGCTGTTGCTTGTCACATATTTCTTGCTCAACAGCAGGTGACATTTCCAGTTCTCATTTGCAAATCCAATAGGAGGAAATTCACAGATTTCATTTTTAGATCTTCCTTCCTCCCTATGGAAATAAAAACACTCAGTACTATCAAGTCTGAGGTAAACTCCTGTGCTACACTGATGATGCATCAGGTTGGAATCGATGAATTCATGCTTCTGCTCATGAAAACAAGAAGTGTCACCTGCTGTTTTAGCAAGAACGATGCGAAAAGAGACAGTCCTTTAAAAAAAGTGCTGCTGGTTTCACAATCCCGCATTTTTGAGAGCTCCTGGATAGCACACAAATGCAATTTCTAGCCTCGCTTGGAAATGGCAAATTGTCTTCACTTGTAACCAGTGAGAACAAGCATACATATAACACTAAAAGCATCAAAATATGCGACACCCAACAGAACAAATGACAAATAGTTTCCTTCCTTCCATTCTCCATGGAAAATGATGATTGTGTTTGAAGCCATTACAAAGATTAAAGCTACCTTTAGAACAGCAGCCACCTTCAGCAGAAAAACAAACTGGAGTTCCTAGGTACTTAACTCGACCTCCTGGGTAGATTCTGGCCCAAATGTTCATTTTCATTCAATTTTAATTTGAATGTATAAAGTAATGTGAGAATTATTTGTACCTTATTTACCAGTTCTGATGACATTCGAGTAATTACAGTGAGATTTTAATACTATGTGCGAGAACAGCAAGTGAGTGCTGCCTTGCACTTGAAAGCATTAATCTGTCGCTGGATTGTGTCCAGATGCCTCCATTAGGCAGTCAATTGCTAGAAAAAGACAGTAGTATGCCTGGGTTATTTTTCCCATCTAAACTGATTCTCAGCCAGTGATAACACCCACATCACACTGGTAAAATATAACTGAGCAAAAGGAATTACAATTATCCAGTTCATCACAACTTCAGAAACTCTATTTGAAATATTTTCTTTGCTTAAACTATTCCCAATTCCCTGCCCTTTAATTTCCTCTGAAAAATTAGGTAGTGGAAATCATCACATTTACTTTAGGGGAAATTTTAGCAACTATTAGATCACGTAAATTGGGCAGAACCTTGGGACAAAATGAATCTGTCACTTGTATTGTATCTCTGCTTCAGTTTATTGTCCTGGGCTCAACTATTTTTAGCTGTTTCATCAACACAATTTCTTCTATTACAGGGTCAAACATAGGGATGATTAACAGTTATGAAGTGTTCAATTCTATTAGCAATGCCTCTGAAAACTATAGTGATGTGCAGCAAAACCTTGGTAACATTCATGCATGGGCTTATTAGTGGCAAGTAACATTTGCACCACACAAGTACCAGTTAGTATCCATCTCAAATGAGAGGGAGCTTGATCATTTGCCCTTGACATCCAATGTGATTATCATTATCCAGTGCGCCAATGTCAACATTGATCACAAAATTGATTGGGCTCGTCACATAACGAACAGTTCACATATTGGTTATCCTTTAGAAATTTGACACCCAAAAGCCCTTCCCTGGTCTACAAGGCAAAGAACATGAAAATAATGGGACAAAACTCTGTTAGAAGAATTGAACTCAAAGCGGTTGATACCATTCAGGACAAGACAATATGCTTGACTGGCACCCAACAATTACCCTGGTATTCAATGCTTCCACCACCCAGATACACAGGCACAAAATTACCCATAAAATGCATTGCAATTACTTGCCCAGTACCTTGCAATCATTCAACCTCTATGTGTAAGAAGGACAAGGCATGGGACACCACCACCTTCATGTTTCTATTCAAGTCATACACCACCCAGACATGAAATAATATCACAGCACATGTGTTGTCATTGGATCTAAATCCTGGAACTCCATATCCAACAGTACAGTTGAACTATTTTTACCAGAAGGACAATTAGGCATACGTAATATCCTAATGTCAGGCCAAATGAAATAAATAAAATTATTGATTCCTGTAATTTATACTTCAGGAAGCCTAAGGCAGAAAACACAGGGAAATAAATCTGGGCATCAACTGAGCAAAAATCTGATGATTTTTTGTGGGGTCATATGTATTTCTTCTCACATTGTGTCTTAATAGATGGCTCTATAACCTTAATCCAGCCTGCTCAATGTTAACTATAGTTATTCCTCCAAGCCACCACCATTTTTTTTTAGTCACAAAATATAATAGAAAATCAAATCTAGGTAACAGATTAGCATGGTTTAACTCTGTTTAAATCCCTCCTTCAAGATAATGTAATGTATGTACATATATTGTACTATAATTAACATGCCCTCCATTTCAGAAAGCCCAGTAATGGAGACAGAGATAAACCAATCTAATTTTAGGTGAGGCAGGGTTGGAGAAGCTGTCAGCAGATATTGGGATAACATCAGTTAAGAATAGGCCCATTGTCCCACACAACTATTCAACCAAGGTTTTCATATCCTTTTCAATTAAAACAGCCCTGCAGAAGGGAGCATAAACTGTTTGTAATGTAGCTGCCTCTATCCCGAAAAAATCTATTAAGCTCAACATTAATTATGTGCAATAGAATTGCTACCAGTTTGAACTTACCTTCTGCCATGCTTGGAAAAAACAGTTGCTCCATTTGATGTGCATATTTACTATCCTGCTGCCATTCAGGTCTCAATTGTGCCTCTTCCTTGTTACTGTTTTGGATGAAAATAGTCAAATTATTGAAGAGACTGCATTAATAACATTCCATCAATTTGAAATCTTTCTCCCCGTCAAGGTGATTGATATTGATTGGCAATCATCTACCTCAGGGATTCCACACACCAGTCGGCACTCCCAGGTAAGTTTCAAAAGGGTTGTGCAAATGATAAAATATTTCATTACAACCAATTGATGATTGGCTCCATTCAAACCTTTGTGTGGCACTTCAATTTATCAGTCAAACATTGGATAATTCATTACACAAGATCGAGCCAGATAGACCTACCACATTTGCATTAACATTTATTAAAACTAATGAATTCTAATTGCATAGAAAATTTGTGCATAGAATGTCATTGTGCCAGAAGTATTTCAGATTCAATCAAATACAAGTCAATTATTTAAACTTGCCATTGCCAGTTTCTAAAATAAAAATAAACTGAAAGGGAATATATCTTACATGACCTTTAACTGTCCCAAAATGATTTATAACCAACAAAATACATTTGAGGTGGAGCCATAAGAAATATAACAGCTACTTTGCATGCAAAGGTCCTGGAAACAGGAGAGATCATTTGTTTGGGGTGAAGAATGACTTTGCTTTTCATGAAAGAAAGAAATCACACAATTATAAAATAGTTATAACATGAATGAATGCCATTCGGCCCATCAATTCTGCACCAGTTCTGCGTAAGAGAAATCTAACTGGACCACTTCTTTATCTTCTCTCCGTAGCCAGAAAGCAAACACAATGCTAGCATTTATTTCAAGAGGGCTTGAATGCAAAAACAGTGATGTAATGTTGAGGCTCCAAAAGGCGCTGGTATAAGTGATGTACTGGCACTGGAGAGGGTCCAGAGGAGGTTTACAAGAATGATCCCAGGAATGAGTAGGTTAACCTATGATGAGCACTGGGTCTGTACCTGCCGGAGTTTAGAAGAATGGGGGGGGGGGGGGGGCTCTTTGAAACAAACAGAATAGTGAAATGCTTGGATAGAGTGGATGTGGAGAGAATTTTTCCACTAGTGGGAGAGTCTAGGACTAGAGGCCATAGCTCAGAATTAAAGGACATTCTTTTAGGAAGGAGATGAGGAGACATTTCTTTAATCAGAGGGTGGTGAATCTGTGGAATTCTTTGCCACAGAAGGCTGTGGAGGCCAAGCCAAGTGATATTTTTAAGGCAGAGATAGATTCTTGATTAGTACAGGGGTCAGAGGTTATGGGGAGAGGCAGGAGAATGGGGATAGGATGGAAAGATCGATCAGCCATGATTGAATGGCATACTTATTTCTACTCCTATACCTTATGACATGACAATGTAATATCTCCCATCTTTTTCTTCAGCTACTAATCTAGCTGGCAATTTACTACCACCGTTGAATCTGCCTCCAATCCTATTCCTGACATTGTTTTCCACATACTAACCTTTCATGTTACTTTTGTTTCTTTGTCAATAGAAATCTGCATCCTTTAGCTGTTGACCCTACAGGCAATGGAAACTGTTTCTCTTTGAGTCATATGCCTACTTCCTTCATTATCTACAACAACTCTAACATTTTTCCTCACAAATTCCTTTGTTTCAAAGAAAACAATCTAGCCACTCTATTCACATGTCTGTCCCTGTGTATTCTCTTCTGTAAATACTCATAACATCCCTTAAGCTCAAACTGCATTTCCATGTAAATGCTCGATGATCAGATCACAAGAGCTGCAACTTCAATTCAACTTCTGTCACATTCAGATTTATGCGGATGTTGCCAGGACTAGAGGGTGTGAGCTATAGGGAGAGGTTGAGTTGGCTGGGTCTCTATTCCATGGAGTGCAGGAGGATGAGGGGTGATCTTATGGAGGTGTACAAAATCATGAGAGGAATAGATCGGGTAGATGCACAGAGTATTATGCCCGGAGTAGGGGAATCAAGGTCCAGAGGTCATAGGTTCAAGGTGAATGGGAAAAGATTTAATAGGAATCCGAGGGGTAACTTTTTCACACAAAGGATGGTGGGTGTATGGAACAAGTTGCCAGAGGAAGTAGTTGAGGCTGGGACTATCCCATCATTTCAGAAACAGTTAGACTGGTACATGGATAGGACAGGTTTGGAGGGATATGGACCAAGCGCTGACAAGTGGGACTAGTGTGGCTGGGACATTGTTGGCCGGTATGCGCAAGGTACGCCAAAGGGCCTGATTCCACACTGAATCACTATAAGAATCTATGACATTCCAAACTGCCATCATATAAGCATCCAAACCTGTGCACAAATTTGGAAACAAAACCACACAACTCAGGCAAACAGCTCTGTCAGAAAGTCCCAAGACTGAGTTTTTTTTTACTCTTGCCTGTATTTTTGGCATATACAAGTCGTTTGCATTGAGCACTCAGTGAAACTAAAATCAAACTTTGGATAATTTAAGTTCAAACAATATAGACCAAACACATTTTTAAGAACATTTATTAATACTAATGACTACTCATTACCTAAAAATATTATGCATTTAATTTCCTTGTACATTCTTTTATTTATTTCGTACTGTGGGGAAGATGATATTGTAATTACACCAAGGAAGATGGATGAATACTACAGGGAACAAATTCACTGTAGGAGAAATTAATATAATTGATTTGTTCTAAAAATGTATTCTGTTGTATTTTTAGAAAAAAAAAACACTGGGTTGCAACAGCTATTTTGGGACTGAGACAGGTTTCAAAACGTTGTGCAGTTGGATAAGCACTTTAGCTGTGGTTTCTCTTGAAAGCTAAAGATATGATTATTTGTAAATGATAAGGCTAATCAGAATAATTGAAAGTGTGTAAACTCATCAAATGGCATGGAACACATGTGGTTTCCCATGAAGAGATACTTTGCAACTACTAATTTCCCAAAATTTTCAATTCAACCCTTGCTTACCTTGACAGTAAGAACATCTATGTCATGATACCATTCACTCCTTAGCTTTCAAGATAATTTTTCTGAAAGAGCTTATCCCATAACTTCTGGAGCCTGTTCATGGGGCCTCAATCTGCGATGTCTTCTGTACATCCTGACCAGAAAACCTCAATCAGTCAGAATTGGTTCTGTTGGGGAGGCACGGAGGGGCAGTGATACAGTTGCTGCCAGTGCCAGAGACCTGGGTTCGATCCTGTCTGGGTGCTTGTCTGTACGAAGTTTGTACCTTCTCCCTGTGTGGGTTTTCTCCGGGATCTCTGGTTTCCTCCCACACTCCAAAGATGTTCAGGTTTGTAGGCTAATTAGTTTGGTATAATTGTAAATTGTCCCTGGTGTGTGTAGGATAGTGTTAGCGTGTGGGGATCCAAGGTCGCAGGTCGGTGTGGAACCAGTGGGCCAAAGGGCCTGTTTTCATGCTGTATCTCTAAACTAAACTAAACAAAAAATGTCCTCCCATTCTGAGCCTTAAAAACTGGTGCTCCTCATGGTTTGGTGCTCAAACCCTGTACTCCCATGAGTGTGTATCCAAGCACATAGCTATCTTGATCTTAAAATCGCCAATGACACAATTTTTGTTGTTTGGACCAACACCTACAATGAGACAGATTACGGGAAAAAGATTGGGAAACTTATGTCATGATGTCAGGACAACAACTTAGCCCTTAATGTCAGCAAGATGATCGTTCACTGAAGGAAGTTGGGTGTCCTGATTGTGGTGGGGGGTGGGAAGGGGAACAACTCTGAGCCACAGCTTTGGGATTCTTGGCATACATATCTTCAGAGAGAAGATGAAGTATCTTGAAAACCTGGATTTCTAAGAATAAGAACAGCTACTTCACCACTACTACCTTGCAACAATCAACTATTTCACATTCTCTTCTTAATGGTGCTGTACACGTAACTCAGATTTCACTGTACCTTAGTTGTTTAAGTGAAAATACACACAGACATGAATTATTCATAACTCAGCCTCATTTAGTTATTCCTTTGTTGCTCTTTGTATTTTTTTGTACTTTTTGTACTTATTTACTCTGTGAGATTCGTACAAACTAGTAACTTCATTAGGTGCAATGAAGTTACTAGTTTGTACGAAGTTCACAGAGTAAACAACTTACAATAAGTACAAAAAAAAGAGCAATAAAGGAATAACTAAATGAGGCTGAGTTACAGTGCCCTCCATAATGTTTGGAACAAAGACCCATCATTTATTTATTTGCCTCTGTACTCCACAATTTGCGATTTGTAATAGAAAAAATCACATGTGGTTAAAGTGCACATTGTCCGATTTTAATAAAGGCCATTTTTATACATCTTGGTTTCACCTTGTAGAAATTACAGCAGTGTTTATACATAGTCCCCCATTTCAGGGCACCATAATGTTTGGGACATATGGCTCCCAAGCGTTTGTAATTGCTCAGGTGTGTTTAATTGCCTCCTTCATGCAGGTATAAGAGCACGCTCAGCACAAAGTCTTTCCTCCAGTCTTTCCATCAACTTTGGAATTTTTTATTGCTGTTTATCAGCATGGGGATCAAAGTTGTGCCAAAGTTGAGTCAAAGAAGCCATTATAAGACTAAGAAACAAAAATAAAACTGTTTTTATCAGCCAAACCTTAGTTTTTATCAGACATCAGCCAAACCTTAGGCTTACCAAAATCAATTAGAACATCATTATGAAGAAAGAGAGCACTGGTGAGCTTACTAATTGGAAAGGGACTGGCAGGCTAAGGAAGACCTCCACAGCTGATGACAGAAATGTTTTCTCTATAATAAAGAAAAAACCCCAAACACCTGTCCGACAGATCAGAAACACTCTTCAGGTGTGGATTTGTCAATGGCACTGTCCGCAGAAGACTTCATGAACAGAAATACAGAGGATACACTGCAAGATGAAAATCACTGGTTAGCCGCAAAAATAGGACGGCCGGGTTACAGTTTGCCAAGAAGTACTGCTTGGTATCAGTAGAGAGAGCAACCTGAGTTCAGGAAAAAGGTCTTGTGGACAGATGAGACAAAGATTAACTTGTATCAGAGTGATGGCAAGAGCAAAGTATGGAGGAGAGAAGGAACTGCCCAAGATCCAAAGCATATCACCTTATCTGTGGTGGGGGTATTATGGACTGGGCATGTATGGCTACTGAAGGTACTCGCTCACTTATCTTCATTGATGATACAACTGCTGATGGTAGTAGCATAATGAATTCTGAAGTGTATAGACACATCCTATCTGCTCAAGCTCAAACAAATGCCTCAAAACTCTTTGCTGTTCATTCTGCAGCAAGTCAATGGTCTCAAAAATACTGCTAAAGCAACAAAGGAGTTTTTCAAAGCTAAAAAAATGTTAATTCTTGAGTGGCCAAGTCAATCACCCGATCAGAACCCAACTGAGCATGCCTTTTATATGCTGAAGAGAAAACTGAAGAGGACTACCCCCCAAAAACAAGCATAAGCTAAAGATGGCTGCAATACAGACCTAGCAGAGTATAATCAAAGACACCCAGCAACTGGTGATGTCCATGAATCACAGACTTCAAGCAGTCATTGCATGCAAAGAATATGCAACAAAATACTAAACATGACTACTTTCATTTACATGACGTTGCTGTGTAACCAAACATTATGGTGCCCTGAAATGGGGGGGACTATGTATAAACACTGTTGTAATTTCTACATGGTGAAACCAAAATGTATAAACATGGCCTTTATTAAAATCTGACAATGTGCACTTTAACCACATGTGATTTTTTCTATTACAAATCACAAATTATGGAGTACAGAGGCAAATAAATAAATGATGGGCATTTGTCCCAAACATTATGGAGGGCACTGTAGTTATACACCTTTCGTGCATATGAAAATAAACTGATCTGTACTCCTAAGATGGCATGGGCATGGTGGTCTTTGTAAACAAGGTTTGCTGAAGAACTGCCTCATCTTTTGATCTGTAGCTCAGATTTCAAAGATAGTTTTTTCGTACAGCTTCCAATTATTTAATGAGGCAAGAATTGAGGAAGCAGTTTCTTTTTGGGTTGTTTAAGAATGCCTTTTGGCATAATTCCATGATGGGGCATCAGTCTCGCTGAAGGAAGCTGACAAGATCAACAAACCCTGAAGTGTGGTTACTTAATTCAATACAGATGCCATGATTACAAACACTACAGCCATGCAATCTATGTGCCATATTTTAGCGGAAGTAGACTTTGTAGTCTGTTCGTTCAAATTTTCCAATACACTTAAACAAAATATTAGTGGATTAAGCCACTGAAATCTACACCATCATAGCAAATCATCTTCACTGTTGTTACTATAACAACATTTGAAAGACATTTGGTCAGGTACATGGATGGGAAAGGTTTAGAAGGATATGGGCCAAAATGCCGGCATGTGGGACTGGTGTAGATGGGGCATCTTGGTCGGCATGGGCATGTTGAGCTGAAGGGCCTGTTTCCATGCTGTCTGACCATGACTCTCTAATCATATTTTTAGAGGTAGATGCCCATGGTGAACAATTTGCATTACGCCATTGATCGCTTCAAGAGAAACCTGTGAAGCATATGGCTATAAATCACTGTTCCAACAAATGTTCCTATTAATGATTATTCATTAGAATTATAATAGAATCTCAGATTCTCATCATGTTGAAGCAATTTGGTGCACGTCTTTTCATCCTCAGTACGTCATCTTCAGCATAATTATTTGTCATTTTCTCATATTCACTGCACAAAGGTTAATCTAAGAACAGAGTTACTTAAGAAGGAACAGATGTTGGAAAAATCAAAAGTAGACAAAAAATGTTGGAGAAACTAAGCGGGTGAGGCAGCAACTATAGAGAAAAGGAGTAGGCAACGTTTCGGGTCGAGACCCTTCTTCAGACTGATGTCGGGGGTGGGGGGGAAAGAAAGGAAGAGGCGGAGACAGTAGACTATGTGGGAGAGCTGGGGAGGGGAAGGAGGGAGAAAAGTGATTTTGAATATAGTTTGGAAGTACTACATTAACATTCATGAAGGAGCCAAACCCGAGCAGAATATTTTGGTTTTCGAGAACAGAGGGTTTACCAGCAGGGGGTTCCAAAGTAAACTGACTCATTACTGCACAACAGTTGCAATGCTCTCATATGGGAAAAGGCTAAAGATTACAATACTTGTATGGATTACAAGTTGTAGATATTCTTACACATGTGGAAAACAGTGTCAAAGAATCCAAGAAGCCTCTCACAATGCTCTAGTTGTGAGATTTACTTCTGTGTAATGCAGGTAAGGGGTTGTGTATGTAAGCAGTGTGAATCACAGCATGATTACGCACAGTAACTGTCAATTCGGTAGGGGTTCACATATTTCATGCTGATATTCCCTGAGATTTGATAAGAAAGAGGAAGTCATGAGGAGGTAGTGATTAAGACTGTAATAAATAAGAGCTTTAGCTCATTTGACCCTCAGGCCTGCTTTGCTATGACAAGATCATTTTCCTGACCCATCCACATATAGTCGATTCCATTAATATCCAGATTACAATCAACCTCTGCTTTGAATGCAGTGATTGAGCCTCCTCTGTGACTGTGATTTCAAGCTATACATTTATTGCCCGGGGGAATCACTCTCTTTATATATATATATATATATATATATATATATATATATATATATATATATATATATATATATATATATACCCTGATGGACTCTCTCAGATTGTTGTATGTTCATGTTTGTCACTGTGGTACAACTAGGATTACAGAACAAAGATACAAGAGACTGAAGATGTTGGAATCTAGAGCAAAAAACAAATTGCTGGAGGGTCAGGCAGCATCCGTGGAGGGAAATGGACGGACAATGTTTTAGAAATCTTTCTTCTATAGTGGAGTAGAAGGGACATAGCTGGTAGAAAGAGTTGAGGGGAAGCGGTGGGGCAAGACCTGGCAAGTGATGGGTGGATCCAAGTGAGTAGGTGTTGATTGGCAGATGTCGGGTGGAGGGGTTAAATAAATGTGGTCCCTGAATGGAAGTGAAGGAAGAGATGCAGGGATAGGTTTAGTATTTCCTGTGCTTGAAGGGTAAAGTGCCTGGGGAGGGGGATGGTAGAGCAAACCTGGGATGTGAACAGTCCCTTCCAGCAAGGCAATGGTTTATGTGGTTCTTCAATCTTGTCTACTGCATTTGGTGCTCTTGTGTGTCCTTCTCTACATTGATACGACTAAGTGTGGAATAAGTAATTGTTTGCTTAATATTTGTGCTCTGTCTGCCGGGTCAGCTGGAGCTCCCCATTGTAAACCACTTCAATTCCAATTCCCTTTCCCTTTCTCGTACTGACCGTGCTGTCTTCAGGCTCCTCTATTGCCCAGAGTGAGGCCACACATAATCTGGAGGTACAGCAACTCATATTTTACTTGGGTAACCTATAACCCGACAGCATGAACACTGAATTCGCCAGTTTCAAGGAAGTCCTCTCCCCCCCCCCTCCCCCCTCACCCCTCCTTCTAATAGACTTAGCATCCTTCACACACACCATTTAGTTCCACTCCCCCAGCCCTCTCATCACCCAGTTCCTTTATTCTACCAAATCCTCATTCAGTTCATCACTCACCCATAGCACTCTGGATCCCTCTTTTATTTTCCCAACCCCACCCCCCCCCCAACCCCCACTCTGTCCCAACTTCCCTTTCTTCTGGATCTATATGTCACTCCTCACCTTTCTCTTTTATTTAGTTCAGGGACATTTCTTACAAAGGAAAGTAACATTTCAACAGAATGAAACTTTCCATTGTGCAGTGTCTATCCAACCTTCTCCAGCATGGTATTCAACATGCATCAAGCAAGTAAAAAAACTAACTGCAATTCCTTAAAGTCCTTCTTGCCCACCTTTCAACAGTATATAGGATTTTAGCTTAATATGCACAGCTACTACCCAAGAAATTCTACTTGCTGTGCTGACAGCCAGCTAAAATCAATCTCAGATTCAGTTGTGATTACTCTGACTCAACTGTGTACCATTTGTCGCTGAGAAAATGAGACTCAACAGCAGATTGTTGAAGCCTCTGCCATTGTGTGTAAAACTGCCTTGTCAGGGCAGTGGGAGCGCTGATAATACTTAGTTTTTACAAATTAGTCATGTCAGATTCACATTGCAAAACTGCAGCACGTCCGCATTATATATACATCAATTATAACGCATCAATCTATTTCCAGGTGAACAATTAGGGAAGCAGTGCAGATGTTGATCGATGTCTATTTGGAGCAGCCATTATGCAATGCAAAGTAAAACAATGTTGTTGAAAGTACAGGCTTGTCTTTAGAGATGCTGCTATCTGTTACAGCTAATATGATATAAATTATAACTCAGAAAGTCCAATGGTCTAGCAGTCCATTGGCAGCGAAGACATGCTCTACGGTCATTGTGCAGTGTGCCATTGATCATGTCCATGGCAGCAAAATTCAGCAGCCTCCAAGGCCCAAGGCACCTGTGCTGCTCAGTGTCCTGTACATAAATTAAGTCTGTGGCTAAAGCTGAAGGGACAAAGGGGGTCTCGTTCAGGGATCTGACAATGGAATTGATGGATTGAGTGGGTGGACCTGGAGGAGGAGGTAATGGATGTAATACACAGCCCCAGCAGCATTAAAACATGATGGACCAAGACAAGAGCACTCAATGAGGGGTTCATCTCAGAACACAACTTCATTTCTTCTTCAAGGAGTGTTGCACAGGGACTGATACTTTTCCTTGGATTCCTGAGGGCCTGATCAAATTTCCAGATTAGTGTGATTTGAACTGGAAACCATCACAATTCCTTTTACTCTAAAGTAACTGACCTTCTTACATGCTGCTCTGAGAATGCCAAATATTTGTTGCAAAATATTGTTATCATCAGTATAATGTACTAAATATGAGTTTTGTATCTCATTTATCTTTTGTTTATTTTAGAACATAGAACAGTACAACACAGCAACAGGCCCGACGTACGCCCCACAATGAATGTGCTGAACATAATGCCGAGCTGAACTGATTTCATCTGCCTGCAAGTTGTCGATATCCTTTAATTCCCTGCAAATGCACGTGCCTATCTAAAAGTTTCTTAAACGTCACTATTGTATCTACCTCCATTATTACACCTGGCAATGCGTTCCAGGCCCCCACCAAGTTTGTAAAAAATATCCCGTACACCTCCATTATACTTTCCTCCTCTCACCATATAGCTAAGTCCTCTAGTGTTGAACATTTCCACCCTAGGGTAAAGGTTCTGACTGTCTATCCTATGAACACATCTCATAATTTTATGTACTTCAATCAAGTCTCCCCTCAACCTTTGACTTTCCAGAGGAAACAATCCAAGTCTATCCAACTTCTCCCTGAAACTGAAACCCTCTAATCCAGGCAGCATTCTGGTAAACCTTTTTCTGCACCCTCTCTAAAGCTTTCACATCTTTCCTGTAATAGGGCGACCAGAACTGCATGCAATACTCTAAATGCTGCCTAACCAAAGTACTATAGAGCTGCATCAAGACTTCCTGACTCCGACTCTTATATTCAGTGCCCCTAGCAATGAAGGCAAGCATAGCCTATGCCTTCTTTATCACCCTCTCTACTTATTCTGCCATTGTAAGCTATGAACTAGGACTCAAAGATCTCTCTACATATCAATGCTGTTAAGGGTTTTGCTATTAACTGTTTTTCTGACTAATGATCAGTTTATATGTTCAATTTTTGTCCTATCTAATACACATGCCAACATCAGCGACTACTTCCATTTATATAGAACTCACTGCATGAAGACACATTATATGAATAGTCAAGGATACTGTCAGTGGCTATCTCAAATAAGAAATTATGATTTTATGCTCTTATTGGTTAAAATACTGTTGATAATGGTATTTTAACATAATTAAGGTTAATTAATCAAAGCACCCTCATTTTGACGGATACAAGTTGGTCTTGGCGTCTTGTTCGGCACAAACACTGCAAGCCGAAGGGCCTATTCTGTGTTCTAAGAATCACATTCACTAAATTATAATTTATAGCACCCCTGTTCTTATGTTTGAACTGTTTTTCATTTGTTTGAATATGTTTCTAAGTCGAATGAACAAATATTAAATCGTCTTATCAACACTTTAAATGCTGCCACTTTCTTGGTTTATGGTCCACTGATCTACCAAAATAGGAGGCAAAATTCCATGAAAATTGCTATCTTCTGCTTTCCTCACAAAATTCTTAAATGGTAGAAATGTAAGGTTCATTTATAGCATGAAAGTGATTAAATCTTTCAGATGGAAAGACCTCTTTGGTCGATGTTGCTGGCAGAAAATGTATTTCAAAGTAAGTAATGAAGTTGTGACTTCTGAGAGCCCTGATAAGAGAGTTTGGACTTGTTTGATTATAATGTTATTAAAAAAATAGGTAATTAAGTTGAACCGTCTAAAATTTCTGGCACAAATTAATTTTCAAAGACTCATTATTTTGTAATGCAGTTAATATATGTATAACATTATGCATGCCTTGTCATGCATATATTAAATGCGTGTGTAAGACATAAATTAATAATCAATGCTCACATCTACTCCTAGACTATATGAAACAGCAATATGATAAAAACTTGGAAGAGAATAATGATTTGCAGTTTACAACTTAATAACGCAAATCTTCAGACATGAGATGTAATATTTTCATTAACTATTACTATGGATTCATATGTGATTCTGCTGCAAATTGTATTCACAAAGCAATGCAACCTTAATATTGTGATGTTAAGAAACGTTTCATTTCATTTACTGGTGATTAGTACTTCTAGTTCTTGTACATACAGCATTAAGAATCAGAAGTCACACACAAATTTTTATTTGGAAGTCCATAAATTTAAATCTTCCAGGTCTTTGAGTATTTAATAAATACACAAGAACTTCTTGATAAATGCTAACAACTGTCCCCTTAGTAATTTTGCTGATCCTATGCACATAATTGCTGACTCATGAAACAGCCAGTTCCATCAGAAATGAAAAAAAAAACTATTTTTACGCAATTCCAGTTACTCACCAGTATACACAGAGTCCCATGTTCTTAAGTTTCTTATTGAATGTATTCTGATTCTTCATAGGTTTTTCCAGTATGTTACACCTTTCTCCAATCCCACACTATCTTTTCTACAACCAATAAGAAGGCACTCAAAGCTTGAACAATTATTAAAAAAATTACGATCAAATCATACAAGACTATTGACCTTTAGAGCAATAAAACAATTAACATTAAAAATAATACTGTATTTTCACAGGATGTAGATAACCAGGATGGTTAGGAGGGAGAGATAGATCAGCCATGATTGAATGGTGGAGTAGACTTGATGGGTCAAATGGCCTACTTCTGTTCCTATCACATGAACTTATGAACCAGACATATCAAACTAAAAATCAAGCCATCAGTTTTGATCATCTAGCATGGCATTTCTTCTTTCTTTATGTTATGTTATCTTTGAGATTAAAGATCAAGTGCATTTGGGAACTGAATTTAGACATCAGGCCAAAACTATATTCTACTGCTCTTTATATGGTTTGGCACATGTAAGTACAAGTCGCTTTGATTCACAAAAGAATTGTAACTACTGTAAATCCAACAATTTATTTCCAAAAGATTTTAAGGCATTCCATGACCTAAACTATGGATCTCAAAAATGTTCTATGAACTTGTAAAGGTGAAGCCTGTAGGAGAATATTTCACCTAATATACCAAAAATACCCGTTTGAGCCTAAAATGCCAAATGTTTGTTCTTCATATCAGTGTGGTAAATCCAGCCTTTATTATGAGCCATTACTGCTGAAGAATAAATGCATGGACAGATATGCCAACTTAAATATTCATCATGGATGACTGCCAAAATGGACAAATAATATCACTCTCGGCAGCTGTTGGTTTCAGCTTCAACTGCAGCAGAAAAATCTAGTGAACTCTACTGAGTTTTACACTATGGCACTAAGGTTAAAGACAACTGGTAACCTCCATGTGTGCTACAGGCAAAAATCATTACAACTCTGTGAAACCTGTGCCTTACGTGGGAAATATCATTGTCTGGGAAGTAATTCCCACCCCTCCACCGCCCAACTTGTTCACGTCCTCTCTAACAAAGGGACCATGATTTTTTGAAGAGTAATTTCACGTTAAAAATAATCAGTCCATTCGAACCTTCAGCATCTGCATTTAAGGTTTTTCACATTTTCATTATAGTTACATCAGGTGAAACCAAAACAGGTGAATATCATGGGGAAGGGAATTCAGACAGTCATGGAATCATACAGCATGGAAACAAGCCCTTATGCCCAACTTGTACATACCAACAAAGATGCCCCATCTAAACTAGTCCAATTTTCCTGTATTTCGTTCATATCCCCCTAAACCTTTCCTATCCATGTACCTGCCCAAGTGTCTTTTAAATATTATTATTGTATCTGTCTTAACTACATCCTCTGGCAGCTTGTTCCTGGCATTATTAAGAGTTTGAGAAATTAAAGATGCTGCTGCCCCAACGATCCAATTACCTAGGTTCAATCATGGCCACCGGTAGTGGCAGTGTGTAGTTTCAGTGATTTCCCCAATACTGCAGATTCCCCAGGGTCTTCCAATTTCTTTCCCAAAGACGTGTTGGACTGGAGGTTAATTGACCACAGTGTCCTTTGATATTAGGTATCAGGATGGAATTGATCGGAATACGAGAGAAAATATATGGTAGAATGAGACTGATATGAGTTTCGCTGGGAGTTAGCCTAGACTCATTGGGTGAAAAGCCTCCACTCGCTTTGAGAAATTTGTAAAAGATTTTAATACAACTAAAGACATAGTGATTGCATCAAAGCACATCCAGCAAGTTTTAGGAAACACATTTTCACAACGAATTCAAGAACATTCCAGACTAAAATAATTATCTTGATTTTATATATTTTCAAAAAAAATAATATATTAATGTATGGTATAATGACTCTTTAACAACTTAATGGGTTGTAAATAAAGATCTGCAAATCATGGCACTTGTTAAGAAGATATTGACGACCTATTCAACACAACTAACGTTAGTTTATAGCACTATGATCTTACCAGAGTCATTATCCATAATTAACTCTCTATCACAGCTTATCCCATGCATTCTTGTACTGAAATCAAGGTTTAATTTGGAAGAATTAATACTTCATTTTGTATCAGTACATTGCTCTTACATTTGGCTCCCTTCATTATTGTGAAGTCCATCCTTTTGCCTCAAGGACTAAAATGATATCCAAAGCAAAGCTTGACAAGATCGCATTTTGCTGCTCATTGATGGCTGCAGATGTGATCTCACCTGACCTGGCAATGTACTAAGCACTCAGCTTGCTTAATTATTTGACATCTTCAGTACAGAAACTGTTTTCATTCTCAGAAAATTTTTAATCATTTCCCTTCTCGTGCAAGCCATGATTTGTGTTTTTTTACATATAAATTCATTTAAACATCTCCCATAATTCTACCCACTTTCAAATATTATCTAATAGACTGTGTCCTTAGTTTTAAATGAACTTGTCTGCCTTTGCCTTCATCTCATGCAATGGAATGCATCAACCTAATTATTTCCTGAATCCAGATCATTCACGTAAATCAGATACATGAGTGGTACTGGAAGATAAAAAAATATATTATATAAAAATATATAAAAAAATTATATTTAATTGAAGTCATATTGTGTAGGAATCATTGCATTTAGGGAATCGTGGAGAAAGGGAAATCAAAGAAATAACATGAATCTTATACAATTATAATACATGCTCTTGAAAATGACAGGCTGAAATGAATTTTAAACCTTACACACAAATATCTGCTTTGTAACATAAGAACTCTGAGCCATTCGTCCACATATGAAAGACACTTTACACATACCTTAGAGCAGTGCGATCACCAAAATGATGTTAATTTACGGCCAAAAGAAGCGATGCCTATACAGAGATGGAAAACAAAGCCTTCAGTGTTCAACTCAGTCAACCATAACCTGAACTGGATAATAAATAGTAGGTATAAAGTTGGATGAAGTCTAACTTAATAATAATTAAATATTTCAGTCAGTTCTTGCTGGATAACTTTACTTCAGTCAAAAAAGCAGATTATGTATGTTTTGATGTAAATTTCTGCTGGAAAGAGCATTATGATTAACGATTAATAAATGAAACAATGTAGTTATGATTTGAAAAGTGGCAGAAATTAGCAGCTGAGCCGAAACCAAAAGAAAGTCTCCAACATTTCAGCATCACAGATATATACATATTTTTATAATCAGGCATATATTCACATATAAAGGAACTGAATTATGCAAAAGCTGCAAGTCAAATGAAATTTCAAATTCAAGAATCAATGATGAAGATCCTTGCACCTCCTTGAGATCATTCAGTCTGATCTATATTATGCTATTCATTGAAATCTGGATTTTGTTGAAGCAAATACCACAATTACCACACTAATTATAAATCAATCAAAGGCAGAGGTAGATAGATTCTTGATTAGTACAGGTGTCAGGGGTTATGGGGAGAAGGCAGGAGAATAGGGTTAGGAGGGAGAGATAGATCAGCCATGATTGAATGACAGAGTAGACTTGATGGGCCGAATGGCCTAATTCTGCTCCATCGCTTATGACCATGACCAAACAGTGCAGAGAAAAAAATGGCATAATTCCACGATTGTCATCAATTTTTGAATAAAGCTTCTTTAGCCCTTAAAGCCCAAGTTGATCATAATTTGTTTCTGCTACATTTTATGCTAGATAATGGTGTAAAAGAGGTATCTGCAGAAATAGTAGACTCATTGGTACTAATCACCTTCCAAAAATCCCTAGATTCTCAGGAGGTTCAAGTTGAAAAGAAAACAGCACATGTAATACCATTGTCTGCGGCCAGAGGAAATATGGAATGGCATGACATAAATAAAGGCAACAACTCTGGAATCCTTTTGTAAGGAAGTGACAACATTGCATTCAGACAGGGTCAACATAATATTCATAATTTTCTGAGAATGAAAGGAAAATAATGTCTAAATAATGTATGTGAGATATATTTCAGGATGTAACCAGCGGGATAGATAGTGGAATTAGTGAAAGTAATGTATACACATTTTCAAAGCAAAATCAATAATGGTAAGAATTGGGAGTCAAGAGTTGCCTTCTGAGGGATCCACTCAGGGAAGAGCAGTATAGACACAAATAATGGATAGATCTACTGGATTTTTATTTCACTGACTTCAGCTATCAGAAAAAGATTAAGGCTATATATTTATTCTCTGGTGTAACAAGGTAAGATATAGCAGGTGGTTCCCTCTCATTGATGTTAGGAGCTCACACAATGAACTGCATGTTTTCTAACACAGGTGTGATCAGGAGGTGGAGCTACTATAATTTTACCCTGCAAGCAATTACTCAGCCTGCCATGCCGGGCAATGGGTCTTAATGCCACAAACAAAACTATATGAATCCTCATTTTTATGACTCTTAACTTACTAAACAATGTAATGTTAAAGGTATATGTAAAAATAGCCAAGCCAATAAAGAAATATATTGTTCAGTTGTTAGTATAAGAGAAGTTATTGTACATTGTACAGTTGTTAGTATAAGAGAAGTTATTGTACATGTATAGCTTGAAAGAAGGGACAATTATGAATACAGGTGTGATATTACTTGGGACTTGTGGAAAGTAATTTGATTTTCTGACAACGTTGATATGTGACATGGGTGAACTACTGGAGTGTCTGACCCATTCTTACACACATGAGTTTTTACCTTCAGTCAGCTTCCCAGCCTGCTCAGCAGCTCCTCCTGGCAACATCTTGGTAACAAAAGCTCCAATATCACCCTCTTTTTCTTCACCTGCTTTTGAACCTGTTGCAAAAGAAAAAAGATTATGCAATGTTAATCTTTGGATTTAATATTCTGAAATTATAGAAAAGTATAAAGGTGACGCAATCATCATAGAAGTTAAAGGTACATTGTACAAAGTGTTTCAGAATGGCACAAGGGACATTCCAATATTGATAAAATATTGATAAAATATCCTCCCACATAATCATTTCTTTAAATATCTTCCGGTTCGCCACTTTGTCATGAAACAATTTCCTTCTTTTCCTGATCTTCCCCCTGTCACAGTGTTGGATAAACTCACTCTTACCTTTGCAAATAAAGGACTGATCTCTGCTGTATATTCTCGATTGATGCATTTAGGAGATCAAAACCTGAACAAAGTTAAAGCTAGGTGGGAGGATGACCTTGGTATGAATCTGTCTGAGGAATGCTGGACAGAAGCGCTGAAAAAAGTCCACTCCTCGTCATCATGTGCTAGATTGGGGCTCATACAATTTAAAGTTTTACACAGGGTTCATTTAAGCAAAGCCAGGCTTGCTAACATATATCCAGGGACGGACGCTGGCTGTGACAGGTGCTCGTTCTCTCCAGCCAATCTAGCTCATGCATTCTGGTCTTGCCCCAAACTTGTTAACTACTGGGCAGTGGTTTTTAAATCCATCAGTGAAGTCCTTGGGATGACAGTGAGACCTTGCCCGCTTGTAGCTGTATTTGGTGCAGCAGATAAAACCTTGGGTTTAAATACAACCCAGTCTGATATCATTACATTTACATCACTTTTGGCCCGTAGGAGAATCTTGCTGGTCTGGAAATCTAACACTCCTCCATCTGCCGCTGCTTGGCTGGAAGACGTCATGTTTTTTTTAAGGTTGGAAAAGATTAAATTCACATTGAGGGGGTCTGTGAAAATTTTTTATTTGAAATGGGAACCCTTTTTTATCATACTTTGAGGGTCTAAAGGAACTACCGGTTGACTGAGGGCACTTGACATTAAGTGGGGATCTGCCTTTATTTTGTTTTGTTACTTTATTATTGTTAAAAAGTGCATTTGATTTTGTGATATATTTGGATTGTGAAAAAATAAGCTGCCAAGGGGCGTTTAGGGAGGGTGAGTTAGGATTATTTTGTTTATATTATTATTATTATTATTATTATTATTATTATTTATAAAAAACAAAATGGAGGAAAATGTAATGCTATACTGTGAATTTTTTTTCCCTCCAATAAAAAAATATTAATTTAAAAATAGCCACAAAAGACTGCAATGCAAAACTAAAATAATTAATTTTTTCAGAACCCACAAACGCTCAGCATAGGAGCACCGCAAGTCTGCGTACTCTCTCCTCTCCTCTGATCTCTCTACACCAACGACTGCACCTCCACAGACACCTCTGTTAAGCTTCTCAAGTTTGTGAACAACACTACCCTGATTGGACTGATCCAGAATAGGGAGGAATCTGCCTACAGACAGGAAGTGTCATAGCTGGCGTCCAGGTGCCGTCGCAAAAACCTAGAGGTCAATGCTCTTAAGACAGTGGAATTGTTTGTAGACTTTAAGGGAGCTCCCGCTCCCCTCACCCCATTCACCATCAACAACACCACAGTCACATCTGTGGAGTCTTTTAAGTCCTTTAAGTTCCTGGGAACCATCATCTCCAAGGACCTTAAGTGGGGAGCTCCCATCGACTCCACGGTCAAAAAGGCACAACAGAGGATGTACGTCCTACAGCAGCTGAGGAAGCACAATCTGCCACAGGCAATGATGGTCCAATTCTACAGGGCCATCGTAGAGTCTGTTCTCACTTTCTCCATCATGGTCTGGTTTGGCTCAGCCACCAATCCCGACACATGGAGGCCGCAGCGAATCGTCCGATCAGCAGAGAAGGTTATTGGCTTCAACCTTCCCTCCATTCATGAACTGTACACTGCAAGGGCCATGAAGCGAGCGGGCAAGTTCATCTCTGACCCTTCTCACCCTGGCCACAAACTCTTTGAATCACCTCCCTCTGGAAGGCGACTCCGGATGCCAAAGCTGCCACAGTCAGACATAAAAACAGTTTTTATTCACGAGTAGTTGCTCTACTCAACAGCCAAAAATCTGTAGCCTCCCTTTGATCTGGTATTTTGTTGGTCCACATGCTTGATCAATGGTGTTTTATCATTAATGTTTTATTATTATTAATGTTTAGTGTTTTCTGAGTCATTTGTAACTGTCACTGTATGTCATGTTGTTACTTGTGGGCGGAGCACCAAGGCAAATTCCTTGTATGTGAATACTTGGCCAATAAAAATACTTAATTACTTACTTGCGATTGTCAAATGCCATGGTTTTTTCTCATATCTATGTCAAAAAAGTGTCAAGATTTAGCTATTGCAGCTCCATGTTAATGTAATCCATTTGCAATGAGGATGCTTCAGAGTCATACAGGACAGAAACAGGCCCTTCGGCTCAACTCGTCCATGCCGACCAAGATGCTCTATCAAAGCTAGTCCCACCTGCCCGCATTTGGTCCGTATCCCTCTAATCTTTTCCTTTCAATGTACCTGTCCAAGTGTCTGAAGGAGATTGATGAGCAAGTGGCTATGGAACCAATAAAGTGAGTAACATTGGATTGTGATCTCTGGGATCTCCTGGACTAACAGAATTGGAGCAGGAATAAAGAATATATGAACACTCTATACACTGCAGTCACTTAAAGTGAGATAGCTAAAATGCTTTAATGTATAAGAAAATCCAATACCAAAAATCTCCAATGCTGGGGTTAGGTGTTAGCTAACATTGGAGAATTCAAAACTCATACTGTTATGCTGTAAGCTACCCAAACGGAATACAAGGTGCTGTTTCTGCAGTTTAGGGTAGGCCTCACTCTGGAGGAGTCCCTTGACAGAAATGCAGATATGGGTCTGGGAGGAGGAGTTAAAATGGTTAGCAACCGGGAGATCCGGCAGGCCTTGGTTGACCGAGCACAAATGTTCAACAAAATTTGTCACCTAGTCTAAAGTTGGTCTCGCCAAAGTAAAGGAGTCCACATTGGGAGCACTGAATACAATAGGTTAGAAAATGTGCACGTGCAGCTCTGCCTCACCAGGTAGGGCTGCTGGGGTCCCTAGATGGATGTGAAGGAGGAGGTAAAGGGGCAGGGGCTATATTTTGAGGTTTCAGGGATATTTGAGTCTCAGTTTTAGATTGCAATTCAAGAGAAAAAGTGTAGACACGCAGTTTTTTTCTGGCACTGCATCCATATTGGGGACGCAGTTCAAGTCCCAAGGCATTGTGCTTGAATTTTGTGTTGCTTCTAATTCTAAGCCGCACTTCAAATCCATCTCAGTTCCTGACTTCAAAGACTTTATGGTCTCTCTGCAAGACCATAAGGTTCCTCTGTTCCTTGTTCTGCTTCTCAATTAGGGTGTAAGAAACATTGAAGTGGAAAGGAATATATGGCATGGATCGGCAAAACCTTGTCTCGAGTTCTAGTCCATTGAAATGAAATAGCTATCCTTTTGCACAAGAATAAAAGCAGAAAATGCTGGAGATATTTTGCAGGTCACGCAGCATCTGTAGAGAGAGAACAGTTCTGATGAAAGATCATTGGCCAGAAGTGTTAACATTGGTCTTCTTTCCATACGTGCAACTTGGCCATTGAGCATTTTTATCATCTTGTTTTTATTTCAGATTTCCAGTAAATTAATTATTTAGCTTTTTTCTCCAAACTGTTGTAGAAATTGGAACAATATGAGGGGGTATTTATGAACAACTAACATGGAGCCAACTGCACATCCAGAGAAGGCTTTTGTCCTACAATGGATCTTATGATTTTCATGCACTGGCAGGTGTCTGATGCTGTTCATCAATCTTCTCTCCTTCAATGACTCCTTTTCCTATGGTCCTTCAGAGTCATATAGTCATATAGCGTGGAAATAGGCTCCTTGGTCCAACTTGCCCATGGCGACCAACATGCCCATCTACACCAGTAGTCCCTACAGTTGGCCAATATCCTTCTAAACCTATCCTATCCTTGTACCTGTCCAAACATTTTTGTAAGTTGTGATATTACCTGCCTCAACTATCTCCTCTGGCAGTTCATTTATTATACTTCCCACCCTTTGTGTAAACAAGATGCTGCTCAGGTTCCTACTAAATCTATCCCCTCTCACCTTAAACTTACGTCTGATTCTTGATTCCCCTACTCTGGGTAAAATACTCTACATTAAGCCTATCTATTCCTCTCATGATCTTATACACCTCTTAAAAGATCTGTCCTCATACTCTTGTGCTCAAAGGAATAAAGTCCTAGCCTGCTCAACCTCTTCCGATAGCTCAGGTCCTCGAGTCCTGGCAACATCCTCATGAATGTTACCTGCACTTTTTCCAGCTTAATAACATATTTACTATAACTGGGTGGCTAAAACTGAACAATACTCCAAATGTGGCCTAACCAATGTCTTGTACAACTGTAACATAACTTCCTAACTTCTATACTCGATACTCTGACTGATGAAGGCTAATGTGCCAAAAAACCTATTGACTACCCTATCTGCCTGTGATGCCACTTTCAAGGAACTATGTACCAGCACTCCTAGATCCTCTCTGCTCTACAACACTCCCTAGGGCCTTGCCATTCAGTGTAGGTCCTCCCCGGTTAGATTTCTCAAAATGTAACACTTCACACTTATCTGTATTAAATTCCATTAACCGTTCCTCACCCCACCTGTCCAACCAATTAAGCTTGAGCCGAGACAAACTGAGATGTTCTACTGGCTGGACTGTTGGGAATAAAGTGTACAAAGAATGAAGACCAATTTGGTGTTTATTCTAGTCGGCTTCCACATTGGTGCACAGAGCAGAATTTCATATGGGTGATGGCATTCTCCACCAAGGTCCTTGCTTTCACTGCAACAACACTCAGATGAAGGTGGAACACAGAGAGGAATCAAAGGCAATTTCCTTTATCTTCCAAGATCAAGCCATTGGAGTAATGGTTGGAAAAGTGCTCCCTAAGACTGAAGGAGTAGCGCAAGCTTCCTGGATACCTGGCAGTCACTGAGGAAATTCTCCACATAACTAACCAGGACTTGAATAATCAGGAAGTGGAAGCCCTTCCAAGAGTTCTGAGAAGGAGAACAGAACACTGCAGAACATCACAAATTTCTATGATGACCGTGTTGGAAAATCAATGTGCGGAGATACTATTCCTCAAAGGTCAAAATGGGAGGATGGGTTCTTGTTGGATTCTAAGGGAACAGAGACTACAAATATCAATACTGTTATACCTATTTCATTGGGATGCCCAGCCTCGCGGCTGCTAGCTACAACAACTGGCCTACAGCTCTCCTCTTAAACTATAGCCAGTGGGACTACCACATGATGATCCATTGTAAGTAATTTCCAAGGTGCTGAAATGTTGGTGGAGTTCATTGGAATTGACCATATTGTGGACAATAGAAGCAGATTTTAGAATGGACAGTTAACCTTTAGTGTCCTTCCCAGCAGGCTGCACAAGTTAGTAATTTCAGTAATCAAAGAGCAAAAAACTGCAGGTGATGAGAGATCTGATGATAGGTCTCCACAGATGCTATTTAACCTGCTGTGTATTTTCAACACTTTGTTTATAACATAGAGTTTTTTCTTGACATTGTTGTTGCAGAACAAGCAATGCCATGAAAATTAGCTGGGTTGTAACTACCCATTCACAGCCAAGCTTTGGAACAAGGAAATTAAATTATTCAGTAAAATGTTTATACAAACTTTGTTTTCTAACTGCTCTCATTAACCAGTCAAATAGACCGTGTGCGGACAGGACGTCGAAGGACGAAGCCAAGAAGTCGAAGCCAAGATGCCGAACGTACATTACGCCGAAAAGCCAAGATACCGAACGGACACGACGCCGAAAAAACACGAAGCCGAACGGACACAACGCCGAAAAGATACAAAGCCAAACGGACACGATGCCGAATGGACAAGACGCCGAATGGACATGACGTTGAAATGCCGCTGAATGGACATGACGTCGTAAAGCAATGACGCCACGAAAATGGACATGGCGCAGAACGGACATGACGTCTCCTGGGAACAGGATTGGTCCCAACACAGATTGGTCAGTCTATCGACAAAGGTTTAGCGATTGGTCCAGACCTCTGCGTCCATCACTCACTGGCCGGAGGGAGGACGTGAGGGTGGGGGGGAGCTTGAGCTTGCGTTTATAAAATGTGGCAGTGACTCCAACTGCCTGCGATTGCCACAGAGGCAGTGATGTGATGGACCGGAGGGGTCTGGAACCAAATCGCTGACCTTTGTCATAACTGACAAGGTGTTGGACCAATCCCATACCCGGATTCGATACACGGTACAACAATTTAACTATTTTGAAATGACAAGGTAACAATTATTGCAGCAAAGATAAGATTTTTTTAAAGTGTTTCATACCTATTTATCATTTCGGCTTCATGTCTCGTTCGGCGTCATAAAATTTTCTACCATGTTCCCGTTTCGACGTAAATTCCTATCGGCGTCATGTCCTTTCGGTGCCACATGTCCGTTTGGCTTTGTGCCTCTTTCGCCGTTGTGGTCCATCAGCTTTTGTAGTCCTTTTGGTGACATGTCCTTCGCATCTCGTCTTTTTCAACGTGGATGTCCGTTTTCGGCATCTTGGCTTTTCGACATCTTGCTTCGACTTCTCGTCCCTTCGGCGTCCCGTCCAGTACCCAACTCGACTGCTTTTGTAACAGTCTATCACCATTTTCGAACTTCAACCACACTCTGACATAGATATTTCCTTTGTCCTATCCATCCGTCAACTCTGTCCCAATTAAAACTCATTGGTTTCCCTCCGCATCCAGTTCCAAAAAAAAGATTATCAGACTGAAGCATTAATTTCAGATTCTGCCTGACCTGCACATTTTAGTATTTTCATTACAACTGCCATTTTCCTTCCTTTAGGAATCTAAATGTTGGATTCTTTCCTGAGCATTGACAACTTTTTTTTCTTTCCAGAAAATTAGGTGATTTAACTACGGTCCTGGTGTCAGTGTACATACCTGTAACGTTTAGCACTCTTTGCGGTGCAGCCGGCTTGTTTTAACTGTAGGCTTTGCAGTCGTTGTTTGATCCACCTTTGCCTGTTTAAATGAACAAAGAATTAATGAGCATTAGAAATTAGTATCTATGAAAATGAACGTTCACATTACATTGCGACTTATACAAACTGAGGTACCGCAAACCTATTTGCAACCAATGCATTAACCTTTTCTAAATAATAGACAAAATGTTAAAATATCGCAACATATGGCCAATTTACCATACAGAATACAAGATCTCCCAAACAAATGGCCAGTTAAAACCGTATTTAAAGAAACTGGTTGAAGTTAGTCATTAGACAAGAGGAAATCTCCATGCTTTTTTTGTTGGAATCATTCAAGGTATTGTTTAAATTCACATTTAAATTTGTATTGCCTAAATACATTGTTGAAAGGGTCAGATGGTTTACATTATTTCTAAAAGGCAAAACACTTCAGATACTGCAGCACATCCTGAGCTTTTGCACGGGGGATCAGTTTTTGGATTTTAAAAAAAGTCATACTTGAAACCAGATCCATTGCGACCAATCCATCATTCAACCACCCATAGAAAATCTCATGTTTGTAAGTAATAAAAGCTGGTTAAATGTACTATAATCAATAAGGTCATAAGCAGAATTAGCCCACTCCGGTCCATCAAGTCTACTCTGGCAATTCAATCCAGGGCTGATCTATCTCTCCCCTCCTAACCCCATTTTTTTTTTCTCCATGCTTCTCCCCTTAAACCCCTAATACCCATACTAATCAAGAATCTTTCTATCTCTGCCATAAAAATATCCATTGGACTGGTCCTTCACAGCCTTCGTGGCAAGAAGACCACAGGATTACACCACACTCAGGTACTAAAGAAAATTTTCTGTTGATCTACTTCCTAAAGGAACGTCTAATTCTGAGGCTATGACCTTGGTCCTAGACTTCCTACTAGTGGAAAATCCTCTCCACATCATTCTATCCTAGCCTTTCGCTAATTTGTTGTTTCATTGAGGTTCCCCCTCATTCTTCTTAAACATCCAGCGAGTACAGCCAGTTGCCATCAACATTCATCATTTGTTATACCCACTTCATTCCTGGGATCATTCTTGTAAACTTTCTCTGCGCTCTCCAGAGCCAGCACATCCTTCCTCAGATATGGCGCCCAAAATGTCTGGTTTCTGCAGTAAAGGGGGGGGGGGGGAAAAAAACGTTAAGCAAAACCTCACTTCCCCCTTTTTTACTCAGACTCTGTTCATTTCCAAACAATATGGGGTAAAAATAACAAATTTTCGTACCCGGTAGATTGGATAAGGAAACACCTTTCTTTCGCCCGAGAGAGCAATGGTACACCACACAGTTGCGATAACTTGTATGGGGTTCTGTGTTTTCATTCTCAAATGTAGAAGGAACTGCGATAATTAAAATTCACAGTGAGATTTTGTCAAGTGTTGCATGGAATCTCTCCACTTTTTTCACTCTGCAAACCTAAGCTGCTCATGAAAAAAGGACGGAGGTCCTAACTGCCCTCATTACGATTTCTATGGTGAAAATGAGGGAAAAAATCATGAGGTGTAACAGATGCATGATGCAATATTTTTACTAATTACTTTCACAAGGTTTCTATCTGGAGTGTACATCTGCAGCTTGACTGGATTAAAGTGACGCATAACTGTGGCTACCTTTGTTGCACCAACATCAACATTCTTCTCGAGCACTAATTACATATGGTTTACACTGATGGACAGGGTGCAGCATTTATTTGCCGAACCACATTACTTAAACCCAGTATTTCCACTCTCTGTCACAAAAATTATATGTGGACGAGGAAAGGTTAAGAATAATCTCAAAGCTTCAATGAGAAAACTGACACATTCCCACCAACTTGTGGGATCATGGAGTTTAAAATGGAGAATAAACACTTGGGCTAGCATTGGAACATTTGAGATTTCATTATAGGTCGTGCACACAGTTTGTCTGGTCCAAATGGTAAAAAAGCACACTACCTCCAATATGACTCACAGATCTAGGCCTGCCCAATTGCTTTGGAGCCCCACATGTCCCTCCATTGGCATCATTAGCCACGGCGAACCCTCAGAATGAGAGTGGAAGTCATTCCATGGGATGCCTAAAGAGGCAGGCTTATGTTTAGATCAATTTAATTGAACTTAAATGTGCGATGCCTACGAAAATAATCTGTGATAATTTTATTATCTCTATTATTCAGAAAGGCTCAGAAAGAGGATGATTGATTTCCATCATGTTTGATGTAAGATGGTTGTTTGGAAGTCGTTTGTTATAGTCAACAGAAGGAGATTTGAGGTGATGGGTGGTGGTGGGGGAGATTTAATAGGAACTTACGGCAACTTTTTGTTTTTACACAAAGGGTACTGGGCTTAGGAAAGGAACAAGCTTCAAGGAGAGGTTTTTGAGGCAGGTACGATTACAATGTTTAAAAAGACTTTTGGACAGGATCATGGATCAGGAGGGGTTTGTTAGGATATGAGTGCCAAATGCTGGCAGGGGGGACTTGTGTAGCGGGGCATGTTGGTCAGCATGAGGGCAGTTGGGCTAAGGGGCCCTTGTGTCCCGCTGTCTGACGTTATTAAAGGGTAAATGGGTTTCAATATTCTATTCATTGTTACACCCAGAATTACAGAGATCCTTTGATTAGATAGAGAGATCCTTCATCTATTGCATCAGCCTGCTTAGATTGTCAGCTGTTCTAATCGATGAGGACCAAGCGTAGCTTGGCGATCGTTTCGCCGAAAATCCTCAGCTCGGTTCGCATTAAGCCGAACTGACCTCCCGTGGCTCAGCACTTCAACTCCCCCTCCCATTCCGTATCCGACCTCTCTGTCCTAGGCCTCCTCCATGGCCAGACGGAGCAAACAGCAGAAAATTGGTTTGGAACAGCACATCATCTGGGCAGTCTGCATCCCGGTGGCCTGAACATGAATTCCTCCCAATTCCGTTAGCCCTTGCTTCTCCTCCCTTTCCTAGCTCGCCCTTAGCCCTTGGGCTCTCCTTTTTCCTTTCTTCTCCCTGACTCTCCCCCCCCCCACCACCCTCCATCAGTTGAAGAAGGTATTTCGGCCCAAAAAACATGGCCTATTTCCTTCGACTCCATTAGATGCTGCTGCCATCCCCACTGAGTTTCTCGCACTTTTTGTCTACCTCTGGTATTCAGTGCAGTGATAATCTGGTAGACCTGGTGAAGAATTAATCCAAAATGTTAAAACCATCTTTGTCTTTATCACATACTGACAACCTGACTGGACAGCTTATCATTCATCCTTTAGATTCTATATATCAAATTATTTTTCCTGGAAATTCAGGTTGCTCTAGAATATTACTTTTTTTTTCATGGATGCAATCAGCCAATAATCAACTCAACTATGTGCATTTTTGATTTTATTTGTTCAGCTCGTCGAGCAGTGAAAAGTATTCTTTGACCTTGCAGATCTAATGTAGGATCATGTAAAGGCTGAGGTTTTATTAAAGCCACTGATTTAGTGATCAGTAAAACTCTTTGATGTGTCAATGCCTTGGGTGAATTAGCCAGGTGCAGCCTTTTGTTGTGTCATCTATTAGTTATCCATGCTGTAATATAAAATGCACCTTTATCTTACAAGAATGAATGAGGAAAAATGAACTGTACAGTCCGTGTCACAATTCAAATGCAAATATCAGGTTCCGCCTTTAATCTGTAACCTTTAGTTGGCTAAAAAGGTTTTCTTTGCACTTTGCTTTCACGAAAGGTGAGTCTTCATTTTAGTTTGAGTGCAAAGCTGTTGGGACTTACACAAAATTTCACAAGTATTTAGTTCACACGAGAGCGCTAAAAATAACGTACCACATGTTGATACTTTTGTATAATGCAATACGTTGTCTCACTTATAACAGGGTCTGAATCAAATAATTCAATAATTGAGTTATCTGTGATGGCCTATGTTGAGAGTGGATGCTAGTTTATTCATGGAGGGGAACTTTAATATTAATTATTGATAAGGAACGCTGATGACATAAACCTGGATCTTGCAAAAAATCGGACTCAGCTCGGAGGTAGAAAGATACCTGTCTTTTTCGGATAATGTTACTTGTCTCTTACAATATCTGCAAATATTCAGTCGCACCTGAAAATGGGGGGAGCTGTCCTCTTTTTTTTCAGAGAAATGTCTCCCTTCTGTGGGTAAAAACATCTTTCAATTTGTGAGCTTCTTGACTAATGAAACGTCGTGTAGAGTTGCTCTACAGAAATTATTTTAACATTTGTTTCAAAATTTATCTGTGATGTAGATAAGAATTAGGATTACCAGGTCAATTAAGTAAGTTTTTAAGGGAATATCTTAAAAGATAAATGTATGGAGAGGCACAGGAGGAGGCTTATGGAAAGAATGCAATATTTGCATCAGACACAATTATCAATCGTGATGATTAAGAAATTGAGGTTGGTAATAATCAACTTTGGATAGGCTGCAGAGATTTCAGGGGGCCGCAGGCAATGAGAGCAATTTAGATTACGGAATAAAGGGGGAGAAGCAAGACAAGGATGGATCTAAAAACAAAGTCAAAACAGTTAATAATTTAGACATGTTCAAAAAATAAGCCAAATACATATACTTCAACACAGCTGTGATGGATCAATGTATTAAGTTAGAATAAGGACAACATCGAATTTGTTCGGCTTAGTATATTGAAGGATAAAAGATGGGAGGCAAGGTGAGATACATTGGATGTCATATTTAGAGATGTAATGCCAAACAGTGGCTATATTAGCGATGTTACAAAATTACCTTCAGCAGCGCTGCAGTTCTGCCACTGGCGTTGACATTTACAACCGTGCGCGTCTTTGGCGCCTTTTGGCGGGGGTGGGGGGAGGGGGGGGGGGGGGAGGCGGGATTAAAAAAATCCATTGTTCTACCGCTGTCCGAGGTGGATTTCCTCGGGGTGCTATGATGCAGAAAAATCGTCCGACTTCATTCCCGATTTCTTTTTTTTTTAAATTGCGAAGACAATTTCATATTTATATTAAAATAAAAGCGATCTCTAACGCCGTCAATGCCTTCAACGTGATGGATCTCACGTACGGGACAAAACACGGATGTAAGTTCATCGAGTTATTTTCATATAAACTTGCTTCTTTGATTGGACTTTAATCAATCTCTATAAGTGAAAATGTGATTTGGGCCCCAGACAAAACGGCAGTATTTTTTCCTGCCGATTTGGTGGTTCAAAATTCTACCGCAAATGCAAAGTTCCAATCGATTGCGTTCCAGAAGCAAGATTGATCTAAAATGCCCATTTTTTTTGGAGATAAGCCGTTTCTAAATTTTCTATATTGTGTCTTATTCTCTCTCTCCTATGATCAGTATTTTTAAACTAAATATTAACAACAGTTTGTAGTCACATGTATTGTGCAAAAAAACAATAATTGGATTATATTTTGGGGTGGTTGTTTCTAGATAATTTATGGGAAATTAACATTAAATTCCTTCATCTGGGATATAATTCATGACGTGCGATTTAAAAATCATGTTATATTGTGAAATCTTGTTGTGAATGGGAATTAGTTTGTTATTTGGATATTTAGGCTATTAAATATAAATTATTCCTTTTCTAAGAAATGGAATCTACAGTACATTGTTAATGGAAGTAGTAGTGGGCAGAAAGGCATGTATGTGTGGTTTTGAAGAGCAAATACTTGAGTTTTACAATACCAAAATTGAAAAGTGAGGAAAAACAAGGTGTACAGACTTGCTTATTGGTTTACAATTGTGGAGTATGAATGATGCCACTGAATTATGATTATGCCAATGTAAACCAACTAGCAACTGATCTTCTCCATAAAGACTTGGTTCTATTGCTTAGAAATTGTAATTTAATTTATCTATCTGTTAAGGATTTACAGCATATAATATATTAATATTAAGTTCTGATCTTGAGATAACACATTTTGGAATTGTTCAAGGCTCCAGTCTGGTGTTTATTATTTTTTTTTTTTTTTCTATTTCCGTACACATAGGTCAATTTTGTAATTAACTGCAATAGGTAATTAATAATTATATGCTTTTAATTTCAGGTTCAATCCAAGTAAGATGTTTTATATTTGTTTCAGAATGCTTCAATCTTTATTAACTGAAAAATTCATTCAGTTCTCTTGATTTTTAAGGAAAGTTATGGCTTTTGACTGTCCTCGATAACAGCTTTTTGGGTTAAGTCCAATGGTATAATGCAATAGGGGAACAAAAATGCTAATTTCCAAGTATGAAATGGCCATAACTTTTTTTAATATGAGGTATGAAAGTGAATTTAGGTGTCAAATTAAACTTCTTTTTATATTTATTGATGGGATTAATTGCATGAGACTTGATTTTTTTAAAACTCAAATGTTGAAACATTGCTCTATAGTCCAAACCCCAGGAAGGCACATAACACATCTTAAATGAATAAATAAATTTAATTAGTAATCTATAGCAATAAATATTTTGAAATTAGCTTATTTGTGGTTAGGGGTAAGATTGTTGTTGTAAAGGTAAATTCAGAATAGTAAATTCTATTGGTGTTATGAGTTGCTCAAATGATTTCAAACATGAAATGAAAACTTAGGTATTCAGGTATTCACAAAATTACAAAAGGAGGAGCTGGGGGGGATAAGGCGCACATATTTTATCAGAGAGCTAAATTACTTGGAAACGAGAGGGAGATATAAGCGTGATTCAATATCTTATTTGTTTGAATGAATAGTATTATGTGAATGGTCGTACATTGGATTTCTGTCGTGTGAACAAATGTAAATCCACCAAAATACCTGTCGTGGCAAACATGCATTGGTAGCACCTAATTTTCTTAGAATTTGAAAAATGGTAAACAATTATTCTTTTTACTAAGATAACAGAATGCTAACTTATGATGGGAAAAAGTCAGATAATATAACCCAGCAATTAAACCATCCACACCATAAGGTCATGAATGGAGTTAAGCTATAGCAACATGGATCAAACAGAGACATCTGTGAAACGTTTGCACGGCCTTTGCATATCGTGTAATATCATCATTTCTTTACACCTCCTGGCTCTAATAGCTTGCTTCATTAATACAATTCTGATTAGAACAATAGTTTATATATCCCTTGACACGATCCCAGACGGTTTGAAGCATCCTTGCTGAGATTGCATTGAACATGGAAAATTATACATATGTTGGGAGGCATCGTGGAGTAAAGTATCTTGTTTATTTTTACATTCAGACGTGTTGGGGAATGGGGCTTTCATGAGTACTTACATTTGAACCACCTTTTCTCCTGAAGGTGTTTAAAATAGCTGCTCCCTGTGGAAAACCTTGATTGTGATTCTTTCATTCATATGTAGATAGGTCTGAGGTGACTGGGGAATTCTGGATTAGTTTCAATGCCTGACATTGCCTCAGCATAATTATTGCAAATTATAATGGGTGACCTTTTTCTTGGTGCACAAAAAGTACCAACCTTTTTTACATTTTAGGCAGATAGCCATACATTTCATGCAAGTACATCATCAAATAACTTATGCTATTTACTTTGCACAGGGGTCTGCTCTGTTTCCAGTCAAGGTGAAAGGTGGGAATCAAGTGATGTGGCGAGGAAGTTTCCCTAGTAGGTGAGTCTTAGGACCAGAGGCCATAGCCTCAAAATAAAAGGATGTACCTGTAGAAAGATGACGAGGAATTGTAGTCATGAGGATGGTGAATCTGTGGCATTCATACCAAGACAAGCTGTGGAGGGCCGAGTCAATATTTTTTACTGGTGGGAGATTGAATATTCTTGATTAGTAAGGGTGTCAGGGGTTATGGAGAGTAGGCAGGAGAATGGGGTTGAAGTAGAAAGATAGATCAGCCATGATTGAATCGTGTGGGAGTTTAGACTTGATGGGCAATTGAACTTAATTCTGCGTTTGAACATGACTCAGGCAACAGTTATTTATGCTTCTTTCCCTTGCGGCATACCTCTACCTTTAATTTCACTGCTTCCTTTTCTTGCATTCCTACTTATAGGTAGATTAGCTGAGGATATTGTGTAGTTAAATAAAAGATGAAGGAGTGTGACAGTAATAGCTGCTGCTCAAGGACAGGGTCCTGTTTTTCCAAGCTCACTAGCAACACGATCGAAATACGCCCTCCTCGACAGACTTCTCCACAGGTCCACAGCCCACCGTAGGTAAGCACCCCAGGACATTGAGGGGAGGGAAGGTGGGTGAGTCGGGGGGGGGGGGTGGGGGGGGGTGGTGGGGTGGGATGGTGGTGGGGGTGGGAATGTTGTGTGGAGGCGGGTTGAGGAGGTGGTATGATTATAATTATATATTATTATTTACTTTATGTACCTGTTTGAGGAAATA